>OX155898.1:64963407-65473409 GCA_944588485.1 Phosphuga atrata
TAGCAGAGCCAAGAACGGACATTTTCAACTGTTCATTTACTACCCAACTAACACTACCCAAGTACTCTAACAACTGCCATAATTGTCCCCGTTTTTAAAAAGGGCGATAAGACAAAAATTGACAATTATAGTCTAATATCATTCGGTACTGGTTAAAATACTTATTTACTTAAATACTTCTTTATATAGTATGGAAAGTAGAATGATGCCATTCCTATACAAACATAATATTATACCACACGAACAACATGGCTTTAAGAAAAATAAATCCATATCAATAGCCATTCTTGCATTCTATAATAAAATCCTTGCTGAAGTGGACAAAGGCAACTCGCCGGTCGGAGTCTTCTGCGACCTGTGCAAGGCACACAGACAACTTTTGTGCGCCTTTAGCAATTACAGACAAACCAATCCACGGATTTTGATGAAACGTGATATGATTTGATATTCTTACGAGGTCCGACAAATTGCCAAATTTGAAAATTGTAGCTTTTTAAATACGGCTTTTGTGGATTTATGAAGTTTGTAATTTTTTGTGCGCCTTTTGCAATTACGGACAAACCAATCGACGGATTTTGATGAAACTTGGTATGATTCGATATTCTTGCGAGATCTCACAAATTCCCAAATTTGAAAATTGTAGCATTGTAAATACGGCTTTGGTGAAATTTGGAAATTTTTGTGCGCCTTTTGCAATTACGGGCAAACCAATCGACGGATTTTGAACATATTTTACACCATTGTCTTATATTTTACACCATTGATGTTGCACAAAAGTAAATTGAGAAACTTAAAAATTCATTTTAGAAAAGATAGTTTAACAATTTTACAAGTCATGCGTGAGTAATAGTTCGCGTGCCACTAAAATTTTCCTACGTGTCGGCTGTGGCACGCGTGCCGTAGGTTCGCCACCACTGATCTAGACTATTCGAAACTCAACCAAATCCTTATCTAGATCAATAACTCACTTATCTAGAAGAATAATTATCCTGTTGTTCCTTCCAAGACTTATTTATCTAAATTACTTGAAATTAAACCAAATCCTTATCTGGATCAATAATTCACTTATCTAGATCAATAATTCACTTATCTAGATCAATAATTCACTTATCTATCTAGAACAATAATTATCCTGTTGTTCCTACTTGTCCTTCCAAGACTTCTATCTAGAATACTTGGAACTAAATAAAATTCTTATCTAGAGCAATAATTCACTCATCGAGACAAACAATTATCCGGTTGTTCTTACCAAGACTTATCTATCCAGACTACTCGAAACTCAACCAAATTCTTATCTAGATCATCACTCACCTGAATATTGGCAGGAAATATCCAAGGGTGAAGAAGATGATGAGCACCCGGATAGCCCACATCCCACAGTCGATCTTGTGCGCCGCCATGTGCAGCTTCAGTCCGGCCACATTTAGCCCCCGCTGTGGCCTCGTCTCTGTGTTCTCCGTCTCACTCATCACAAACTAATCTATAAAACAAAAGAAACAAAAAGAATTATTAGACAGACAACACTCCACCGACTATGATAGATTCGCCAGGACAGCGGCAAGCTAAAATGCTCATAAACTATTCTGCCGCAAAAACGCAGAAGATGCTAAGCTTCTCTAGAAGAGAAATTAGAACTGTGGTGGGCATACTCACAGGACATTGTCCGGTAAGATATCACCTACACAAAATGGGAAAGGTAGAGGAAGTTGCCTGTAGATTATGCGAATCAGATGAAGAAACTGCTGACCACATAATGTGTACATGTGTAGCGCTAGCACACATAAGGCTTGCCCACTTCGGGGTCACAAGATTGACCACCTTGGAGCTGAGTAGCTAGCCTCCCAGGAATATCTTAGGCTTTGTTCACGAAGTTGAATTCCTGGGAGAGTAATTGTAGTAGAGTCAAGCACAATAGATCAAGTTGGTCGCAGTGTAGAAAGGCTTTGCAGCCAAACGACCCCCGCATACAAAAAAAAGATAGATTGACAAGACTAGACAGAGAATATTATTTAATCTTGTATGTCTTGTCCCTCTCGGAAGAATAAAAAGCAGATGGGAGGATCAGAATTGACAAGACTAGACGGAAAAGATTATTTAATTTGTATGTCTTGTCCCTCTCAGAAGACTGAAAGGCAGATGGAAGGATCAAGTACTAAAGGACATTAAGAACCTAAAGATGGGGGCATGGAGGAGCAAGATTTTAGACGAAGCCACGTGGAGGAAATTAACAGAAGAGGCAAAGACAAGCGATCGGACAGAGTAAGAACAGGACAGAGGAACATTGAGTAACTCACCACACGTATTGAGTTTCAAGAGCTCGTAGGAGTAAGAGCGGTTGCAACAACCCTGCATATATACGAGGGTTGGGGCAAAAGTTATTGCAACTATCTTTTGCTTGAAGATACCAGTCCGGTTGGAAAATGTGACATATACAGATGAAAGGACAAGGTTTTAACCTCTTGACATACGAATAAAATGTGCGTTGACGTGTCCATATACATGTGATCTTATCAGTTATAGTCTTAGAGACGTCATTGTATGTGAAGGTGTTAACTACATGTGTGGACAACGAATAGCACTGAAATATCGTAACACACTAATTTATTACGGTAGTATACAGGGAGGGCAATATGGACTTCACCGTGCAAAAGTACGGTGGGTGCTCCAATTCTTCCCATCCCCAACGTCGGAGTAGCTGCTGTACACACCCTACTTTCTGTGGTCTTGCATTGTCATGCAGGATTATTGCACTATCCACAAGATCCAGATGTTTATCTCGAACGCCACGTCGTAACTGTCGCACCAGGCAGTCCCTGTCGTACTCTGTGGTCATTGTTCTGCCATGAGGAAACTTAGGTGGTTTGCAACACGAGAGGACATTGCTAAAGCTGTGCACCAACACACGACCTGATTCACACATGGTGCAGCAAATGCTGAGGGTATTCAATGCCTCCCACATCATGTGGTGAAGTGTCACCACATTGACACAGTGACACTTCACCACATGATGTGGGACCTAAGTTTCCTCATGGCAGAACAATGAATGACTAAAGACCCTCAATGTAGTCCCCTGCTAGTGAGCAGGGGACTACATTGAGGGTCTTTAGGCCCAGGTTTGTCATGTCAACTTTATGTGTACTGTGTTATCATTCTTTTGCACGGTGAAGTCCCTGTATACTACTGTAATAAATTAGTGTGTTTCAATGCTATTCATTGTCCACACATGTAATTAAGACTTTGTCCTTTCGTCTGTATATGTCACATTTTCCAACCGGACTGGTATTTTCAATAAAAAAAATTGTTGCCATGACTTTTGCCCCAACCCTCGTATATATGTCTTGTGACTTAGAACAGATGAACCGAGTTGATGATGATCGTTTCGGAAGCAAAGACATAGTAAAATCGAGTTGTTTCCGTCACAAATGGTGGACAAAAGCTGGTCATTGTAGATGGAGGTAAATGGATTGTTTACGATAAGATTGCGCATTGTCTGTGTAGCACATTATAAACTCTTAGATAAATTCTATAAATATAGGATTAGAGGAAAGGCGAGTAGATGGTTTGAGTCATTCCTCAAAAATAGACAGTTCTGTGTAAAAATAGAACAACAATAATGTCCTGTCTGATATGACAAACATTAACATCGGGATCCCACAGGGGAGTGTACTTGCTCCGACCCTATTCTCAATTTTTACAGTAGATATGATCAAGTTTATAGGAGTAAATTATTGCAACCTCTATGCCGACGATGCAAGTTTTATTATATCGGAAGGCTCTCGAACTGAAGCAGAAATCGAAGCGAACAGACTGGAAAAAGCCCACACCTGGTTCTCTGGCAAAAATATGTTCTAAAATACAAAAAAACAACTATGTAATATTTCAAACTGTCAGAAAGAAACCTTCATAAAATCTGCAGTTGGTCGAAAATTGGTCAAGAACAATTGCACCGAACAGAATCCTCAAAAAACCTAGGTATCTGTTTCGAGGAAAACGGAAACTTAATTATAAAATCTATTCCCTTCGGACCATAAAAAAATTACTCAGCGGAGCATTGCTACTAAATATATACTTTCCAGAAAAAGACCCAAAAAGGAGCTCTGGGAAGTGGCATGTCAAATGCATAAGAACAAGAGAGAATATCCAACTTATAAGGACAAACACAATTACGACAAAAGAAACTGCACAAACCTGCTCACTCCCAAGGTAAATCTAACAATATGCAGTAAAGCCACTGACAAAATAGGCATACACATATACCACAAGATACCCCTTATTCTAACAATAAGAAAATTTACCTCTCTTAAGGTTTTTTAGAGCGAAACTCAAAGATATACTTATCCGACAGGCATTCTACAACATAGATGAATTCCTAAAACATAATTTTGAAGAATAAAGATTCACATCAAGTGTATTTTAAACAACTTGTATAATATAAATTGTTAGTTATTTACTTATTTTTTATCTTAATAATATCCTCGACATGTTCAATTTGTACATTAGTACATCGATGTATCAATAAATATTTGATTTGATCTGATCTATTTAGATTTCTGTCTACTTTTGTCTTTGAAAATTTATAGTAAAGGCGGGATTCCACTGAGGCAACACTGAACGACGCATGAGACATGTTTCCTAGTATTGCCTGCTTAACTATCTAGATTTTTTGATAGAAATCTAGATAGACATTAGAACAAAACCAGATGAGTCTGAACTCTCAGCTATTCTTGTTCCTTTGTCTTTTACCTATCTAGATAGATATTTATATTTGTAGAAAGTGATCTAGATTTCTAGATGGTTATTTGGATTTCTAGATAAACATCTCCCGTTTGAGATACATATCGTATATCTAGAAATACGTCTCATAACATCCAACTGTCCCACGCATCAGTGTATTTGGCAAAAACATTATTGACAACCCCCATTATCCGAGGGATGCGAATATTCAAAATCGCAACCACCAACTTAAAAATAAAAAAACAAAAAACCTAAAGGGGCAAAACACAAAGTAGCTCGAATTTGATGAATTTATTAGATTTTCTTAACTAGACAGACACGACTAGACAGAGAGGCCTAGGCAGACACGACTAAACAGAGAAGCCTAGGCAGACACAACTAGACAGAGAAACCTAGGCAGACAAGATTAGATAGAGAAGCCTAGGCAGACACGACTAGACAGAAAAGCCTAGGCAGACAATATTATATAGAGAAACCTAGGCAGGCACGAGGGCACTAGGACCAGATGGATCAGAAGGACAAGACGGACAAGACAGACCAGACAGACCAGACAGACCAGACAGACCAGACAGACCAGACAGACCAGACAGACCAGACAGACCAGACAGACCAGACAGACCAGACAGACCAGACAGACCAGACAGACCAGACAGACCAGACAGACCAGACAGACCAGACAGACCAGACAGACCAGACAGACCAGACAGACCAGACAGACCAGACAGACCAGACAGACCAGACAGACCAGACAGACCAGACAGACCAGACAGACCAGACAGACCAGACAGACCAGACAGACCAGACAGACCAGACAGACCAGACAGACCAGACAGACCAGACAGACCAGACAGACCAGACAGACCAGACAGACCAGACAGACCAGACAGACCAGACAGACCAGACAGACCAGACAGACCAGACAGACCAGACAGACCAGACAGACCAGACAGACCAGACAGACCAGACAGACCAGACAGACCAGACAGACCAGACAGACCAGACAGACCAGACAGACCAGACAGACCAGACAGACCAGACAGACCAGACAGACCAGACAGACCAGACAGACCAGACAGACTCCCACCTTGTTCCTATTGTTCTGACTCCCACCTTGTTCCTATTATATACAGCGGATCTAGTCTCATGTATGCAGAATTGACGATGCATTTTATATGCTGATGAGTCAACATTCATTATATCCAGAACTACAACGACTGCTCATAAAATTGAAGCTAACGATGTTTTATCCAAAATGCGGGTTTGGTTCTCTGCGAACAACCTATTCCTAAACAAGGATAAAACTGAATACCTCATTTTCCAAACACAACAAAGTCAGTATGCGGAAAATTTGAACATAAAAATCGATGGTTTTAACCTTCATAAAAACCTTACCTGGAGCATGGCGGTGGATACGTTATCAAAAAAAAAACCGGCCAAGTGCGAGTTGTGACTCGCGCACCGAGGGTTCCGTACAAACTTGTAAGTAAGGTTTCTTTAGGAGGACCTAACTGTATGCAACCCATATGCTTCTGGTGCCTGACAATACCACGCAACACATTAGTGTATTTTCATAAGTTTCTAATAGTAATTTGGCATTTTTCTTGTAATTAAACTACATATTTACGGTTTTCAGATTTTTCCCTTTACATGGGCTGTAAGACACCGCCAAATTTCATTATTCTAGACCCACATGGAATTACCCTATAGGTTTTGATTCCCTTGTGAAATCGCAAAATATGCGACATAAACGGTCATATCTTTTGATCGCGTTGACTTACAAGTTTGATTTTTTGACAGCTGAAAGAGACCGCAGACCCGAGTATTTGATACACATTTCAACTTGTTACCTCTACGCGTTCCTGAGGAAAATGGTCTTGACATACAGACAGACGGACAGACAGAGAGACAGACACAACAAAGTGATCCTATAAGGGTTCTGTTTTCGGTACTAAAAATAAATAGTGAAGGCGGGATTCCACTGAAAAACGCATGATACATGTTTCCTAGTGTTGCCTGATTATAGGTGTGCGACTATGTGGCATAAAATTCGATAATGTTGCATGTGCGGAATTTTTCTCGCCAAATGGCATGCGCTTTGACGTCTATGTTTGTAGCATGAGTCTGAAACGATTCCATTCAGTTTGGTGCAACATGTCTTTACAGAAAGTCGCGGCAGCTGCATATTTGGTAATAGCTTTATATCGTAAGAAAAAATGGTCACCACGGCGATGGTGAAGACAACTATATGTTGATGTTGAAAAAACACAATATAATTTATACCATATCTTGCTTGCTGATGATGAAGTATTATTTCGAAATTTTACACGAATGAGTAAAGAAGATTTTGAGTACTTGCTTGATAAAATCTCACCCGCTATTAAAAGCATAATACCAACTTTCGTGATGCAATACCACCTCGTTTGATCATCACTTAGTGGTCTGTTAGAAAAGTATCCGACCTTATTGGTATGTAACTGTTTGGGATATCTGAGCCACACATTTCTCGATTTATTCCAGTAAAACATATTCCAGGTGAATTATGATAATCTTTAATGAATGTTGGTGGTTCTTTCATTATTCCAGTCCATGTCGCACACTACAAGTCGCCCGATCCGATTGCTTTTGAATAGCGACGACACTGTTCGACACGTTCAATCAACAACATTCGACACGTAGCATGCCACAAATAGACATGTTTCTTGTCGCATTCTACATGTTGCCTAAAAAGTTGCACCAGTGGAATCCCGCCTTTAGGCTATCCTAAATCGATTGTTACGAAAAATTGTCAACCCATATGAACTTCTTAATTTCTACTATGCTTTCAAATTTAGTCAATTTTAACTTTAACAACAAAAATTTTGCGTGGGGAACCTTGAGAAAAATAGAATTTGTACTTAAGGCATACAAAATGCTAGACGCTCTCTGGTAGGCATTCCTTCTACAGCTCTCTTCAGATCGCATTTCCAAATGCTAAAAATATTAAGTCACTAGCCTATACATCTTGGAGGTAGCTTGCTTCATCCATAAAATGAAGTTAGGGTTGAACAGAAACCTGGATTTCCATCACTTTACGAGAGGACGTATGAAACTAGCGTGACCCACTTCTTCAAATTCATGTCAAGAGTGGATTCCAAGACTTTTGGGACTCACGTTATATACGCCTAAGTGGAACTTACAATTCTGCAGTAAATCTCCAACTATCCTTGGAGTTTCCATCTATAACCAACTACCAAATAGTATTAGAGATGAAGTTGAAGAAGAAATCCTTTTTATAATAAAATACTCTTTAGTTCTAGGCCGCACTAGGGCTAAACCGCCGCGGTTTTTAATGGCGTTATTTTATGACTCAAGTAAGCTAATACTAGCGGCCCCACTTTCGGTTTTTTCCCGCGACTGAATTTTCCCGTAGCGTACTGTGTGTTTCTCGAGCGGTTTCGCGGTTATAGCGGTTACCGCTAGCGGGAAAAAAAACGTAGTGCGGCCTCGGCGTTATTCTCTTCAAGATATTTTTAATGTATCCTTTTGATTACTCAAAAGTTACTTTATAAATTTCTTTTCCTACTTTGACTTCATGTGTATTTTATGAAATAAATTTCATTTTGATTTTCATTTTACTATACAGACAAGACTAGACAGCCAAACTAGAGAGACAGAAACTAGAGAGACTATTGTGTTTAACGCCAATTTAGAGATTGTGCACGTGTTAAATAAATTATAAATTATTTGTTAACATTGGGAAAGGCTCGGAGATATTTATTCTGGAAAATTTATGTTGAATGTAGACAACGGTATTTTTGTTTCTTTGAAATTTGTTAATAAAACATGGAATGTAATTTAAATATCCCACGGATAAAGATTATTATTTTCGCCTAATAAATTACGAGCGCGCCCCGAACGTCACATCGCCTTTAAAACATTTCCTCGGGAATTTCCTAGCAGGCGATTCGTTTCAATTACACTTTTATAAAACGTAAATACGTTTAAAAATGGTTCTAGATATACAAGAAGACTTATTTAATGAATATTTCCAATGCGCTTTAGTTATGTTAATAACTGAATTGAATAATCAAATAATTGTAATAATTATAATAATAATTTCTTTATTTCCTTAATAATTATTACAAATATATATATATATATTATATATATGGATTATATATATATATATATATATATATATATATATATATATATATATATATATATATATATATATATATATATATATATATATATATATATATATATATATATATAAATATATTCACTCATACATTACAATGGAAATTACCCCCCCGCACAGGCACAGCCAGAGCGCGGGAGGGGCGTTCAGTTCGTTATTTTAAATACAGTTTTTTAACTTTTTTTTTTTAAAATACAGTAACTCGTTTGTTTCATTCTTGTTTCAAAGTGGTTTCGGTGGTAGGCTCAGTAAGTGGTTAATAATATTACTTCGGATTTGTTTGGAGTTAGCCAGAATGTTGGGAGGGAGGTCAGCGTATCAGACAGGACCCCGGTACGACCAGTGTCTCATGCCCTGTGTGGTTAGTTTCCTGGGAGCCCTGGGCAGACCTCTGCCCACGCCCCTGGTCCCGTGCCCATGATCTACCAATCCCAAAGACTCCCTGCTCTTATGGACTTTCATTAAAACTGTCAATTTATAAAGATTATTTATGGTTAGAACTGATAAGTCCGTGTACAACGCCCCGGCCGAATCGAGCCTTCCTCTCTTTAAAATTCTTCTAAGCAAATTATTTTGTGCAACGATTGCAGGTCTTAATGTTGTGGGACAAGCCCCACCCCAGGGTAGTATTCCATAAGTTAGGATCGAGGCGAAAGGGGCCAAGGCGAAGTACACGGTCTTTAAGGTGTTTTGGTCCAAAATATTTGTTAGTCTGGAAAACACATAGATCAACTGATCTCGTTTAGTTAGAGTTTCCGAATGTGTTTTCCAGTTCAGATGCTGGTCTATCTGAATACCTAAATATTTAATACTTTGAACTCTTTCTATCGTATTGTTTCCTAATTTTATATTAAATAAATTACTAGGTTGAGAATTCTTATAGATTGAGAATGTAATATATTTGGTTTTGTCAGGATTTAATGAGAGTCGGTTGAGGTCCATCCACCGTTTCACTCTTTCGATCCCCTTTGAGGCAACATTGAAGGTGCTGGGCCATGACGGGGTGGAGAAGAGAAGCACGTTATCGTCTGCAAATAAGTAGGTGTGTCCTTCTATTTCTCGTTCAAGTTTTGGCAGGTCGTTAATAAATGTCAGGAATAATATAGGTCCCAAGACTGTACCTTGTGGGATTCCATAGCAAGTACCATACATAGTAGCGCTGAGAACATTCCCCAATCTAACCTGCTGAGGTCTACATGCAAGGTAGCTAATGAACCAACTTAAAGCTGCTCCTTTCACCCCCATACGGCTAAGTTTTTTAATCAACACATGTTACTATACTGGGCGCTGACATTCCGCCTCCCTTAAACTAATGTTCAACAATATTAACCTGACACTATGTTATTCACCAAATCATTCACTGTCTTCCATTGGAAGTGGTGCCAAGTGTTTCACACAACGCTTATAAGTTCCACTTGATGTTTGGACACTAACATCTCGAGCAACACCATCCTGTCCAGGGTGTGTATGTCACTCGACCCAAGGACTAATGCAAGGGTTGGAGGTTGTCTTGTTTGGTGATCACCAATATGCCCGGTGTAATGGTATGGGTTGATCCAAATTGCCACTTATAAATTTGCCTTTATGGTGGTTGTTATACATGGTTGTTAATTTACGAAAAAAGATTTTTCGAATAAGCAAATAATTGAGTATATATTATGTCAGTATTAATTTATTAACAATAATATAATGGTCAGAAGATTGATAAATTGATATATGCAATAATAGGATAAAAAGTTGTTAAAAAACCAGTATTTAGAAATATAAATTATGTTTAATTTTCAAACTCTTATTTAAACAGTTTCGACTTTGTATTATATGTCCAAAGCTTCCTGAATATTATCAGGCAATTTAGTGTTGCGTGTTTCTGGAAAAAATAAAGATAGTAAACCTGAAATAGAAGCCAAAGCACTAAATAAAATCAGTGGTAGACTATTCGAAATTTGTGCCTATAACAAATAATTAATTAAACTTAGAAATTTAATCACGACAAATTGTTCTTACCAATAAAGGTACTTGGGGGGCGAATATAGATCCAAATTGCCCAAACATAGCGGCCACTGCCATGAGAGAATGCCTTAAATTTGTTGGAAACATTTCTGTCGTGTAAATGCATAGGGTTCCATATGCCAATGTGACACCGAATTTTCCGATAAGAAACAAAATTATTTGGATTGCAGTATGTTCTGTTAAAATAAGTTTTTATTAAATTATCTAGCTGCATTGGGATAAATAATTACTTTCTGGAATGAAGATAAATGCAATACATGCAAGGCCACTTAATATCAAGGAAAATGAAAGAGAAAATTTGCGTCCAATTTTATTAAGACTGTAATACGAAAGCAGATATGCCGGCATTTCAATGAAGGTGGCTGTAATAAAATTCACATATAGATTTCCAGGAATTGACACCGAGTGCATAGTCAATCCGTAGTACACGAAATTGCAACATATCCATCCAAATGAACAATTCATCAAACGTAACAACATTTTGGGTGTCTGGAAAACGTTTAATAACGTTTCATGCGTTGCAGCCGTTTCCTCCACAATTCCTAACTTATTTATAACATTTTCCGATAATTGAGTTCCATTTGTCTCAGCTATTTTTTTTAAAACGGCCCTCGCTTCATCATAACGTTTTTTCGACAATAACCATCTTACTGACTCATTCGTCCACCAAAAGTAAAAGATAAATAATAGTCCTGGGGTATATAAATATCGCATCATTGATCTCCATGATGGCGATATCCATGCAACTGCTCCCAATAAAGCTGCGCCAATTCCATAACAACATGCTAGAACAGTATGTCCCAAAACTTATTAGGACATGAGACACCGTGTCGAAAGCCTTTGCTAAATCAAGGAAGATTCCTATGGTCTTGGTGCTTTGGTCTAAAGATTCATTTATTTCTGAAGCGACTGCATCTAAAGCATCATGAGTACCCTGCTCTGGTCGGAAACCAAACTGTCTAGGGGTTATTAGGCTATTTGTTTCCAGGTATCCGACAAGTTGTTTTTTAACCATTTTTTCTATTATTTTCGCTATGTTGGATAACATAGAAATAGGGCGGTAGTTACCAACTAAAGAACGATTTTTATTTTTATACAAAGGGATAATTATAGATTTTTTTAGAATTTCTGGAAATTTTCCTGAACTGAGACTGAGATTAGTTATGTAAGTCAAAGGTGATGCAATGTAGGTTTTAATTAATTTTAGACATTTTACTGAAATGTTGTCCCAACCAGGACAGAACCCTCCTCTTAGTTCATCAATTGTTTTAATAATGTTATTTTCATTAACCTGGATAAACTCAAAGAAAGGAATACCATCTTCCTCAAAATCAGGTTGTTCGTCTGTGGATGTAATTTTTGCAGCCATTTTTTCACCAATATTTCGAAAGAATTGGTTAAAATGATCAGCACACCTATCTGAATAAATTTGGATTTCAATAAGATCACCATCAAAGTTCAATTTTGATATGTTAGAGTCCCTATCTTTGCTATTAATTATTTCAGAAATAGTTCCCCAAACTCTTTTAGTATCTTTTCCTGCCTCTGAAATCTGTTTTCTATAATCTTCCTCCTTAGCAATCCTAATTAACTGTCTAAATTTATTCCTGTACCTTATATTTTTTTTTTTTTTAAGTTTGGTTCGATGTGAATGCCGGGTTTCCGGACCCTTCGAACACGTCGGCCTATTGGCAGCCAATTGTATTCTGCATTCACATTCACTTAGGCCCAGAAACCTGTTGTTATTGTAAATTGCACTAACTACCATTTTTCACATTTGTCTTCTGGAACAAATGCGGCCCGCACTGGGGACAGAACTCGGGACCTCTATACTTGTCAGTTAGCGCTCTAACATGAGGCCACGAGCGTCACCACTACACCACTCGCGCCGGCTACCTTATATAGTATTCTCTTAATTTTCCATTGAAATGCTCTTTTTCCAACTTCTTATACAAATAATCCCTCTTCCTTAATGATATCATTAAGCCTTGGGTTATCCAGGCCTTCTTCCCGTGTGGGGTTGTAGGCCCGTGTGGGGTTGTAGGTCCCCCATCGGGCGCCTCCCCAGGTGGCGGATAGGGGGATGCCTCCTAGATATAGGTGGTACCGGGGAAATCAAATACCCGGGGCTGACCAAAACCTACAAATGTAGCGTCTGCACTCAGAATGAGCGGCTACAAATCCGCACCGTCTGTTCCAGATTGGGCGGCTGCAACAGCGTCTGACCCAGAATGGGCGGCTGATTTAAATCCTGTAAACAGGAGGCTGGTTTGGAAGCTATAGCTGGCAGCCCCAGCACCAAACTACGGCCACAGTGGGCTAATAACCTGCTTGGCCTAAACTATGCTATTAATGAAACCTCTACAACACAAATCCGGACGGACAAAACGAAGACAACACTGGCTACACTTAAGGAAAAGTTACGTTTTGGATGCTGGAACGTAAAAACTCTATACGAAGCATCAAAACTGCATCAAGCGGTGAGAGAATTAAATAACTACAACATCTCAATTTTAGGCTTATCAGAAGTTCGCTGGCTTGGCAAGGGGGAGCTCAACTTACAATCTGGGGAGCTTTTCCTGTACAGTGGCAAGGAAACTGGTTCTCATGAAAGAGGCGTTGGTTTCATAATTACTAAAAAAGCCAGAAAGAGCCTAATTTCATGGAACCCCATTGATGACAGAATAATTACAGCAAGGTTCCACACTAAATACAGAAATATTACCTTTGTACAATGCTATGCACCCACAAATAGTGCGAGTGCTGAGGAAAAAGAAAATTTCTACGATATCCTTGAAAGTACGTTAAGGAAGATAAACAGAGGTGATATCACCATACTCATGGGTGATCTCAACGCTAAGGTCGGGACAAATAACAGTGACCTAGAAGACATCATGGGTAAAGAAGGATGTGGGGAAAGAAACGAAAACGGTGAACTATTCACGAAACTCTGTTCAACATCAGGCCTAGTTATAGGTGGAACAGTGTTCCCACACAAGCAAATCCACAAAGTCACATGGATATCCCCCGACAAGAAAACCCAAAACCAAATTGACCATATTGCCATATCGAAAACCTGGCGGAGATCCCTACTTGATGTCAGAAACAAAAGGGGTGCAGACATTGCCAGCGACCACCACCTTCTGCTCGGCACGTTCAGAATCAAACTGGCCGTACCAAAGAAACCTGAACAATCAAAGAGAGTAAAGTTCAACCTACACAAACTGCGCCAACCAAACTGCAAAAAAGTTTTCCTAACAAACCTGCATGAAAATGCAGACCAAAATCCCATAACATCTTGGGATGGCTTAGCCAAGACACTACTCGAATCGGCCAAAACAACCCTTGGCACAAAGGAAAGAAATCGAAAAGACTGGATCTCAGACCAAACATGGCAACTTATACAAGACAGACAGGATGCGAAGAAACTGGTACTCCAGTGCAAAACTTCGATGACAAAAATGATGCAATCTGGAGATATACACAACTATGCAAACAAATTAAAGCATCTGCCAAAAAAAGACAAGCGAATATGGATTGACCTGATATGTGAGCAAGCAGAAGAAGCAGCCAAAAATAACAACTCGAGGACTCTTTACACACTGACAAACAAGCTCTCCAAAAAGCACACAAAGACCACAAATATAGTTAGAAGCAAAGACAACCGCCCACTGACCACCCCAGAAACTCAGCTCGATAGGTGGAAGGAATACTTTGCTGATATGCTCAGCTCACCCACGGAAGACGAACTTGAGATAGCTCCAGAAGACAATGCAAATGAACAGCTGAATATAAAAATAGACGCGCCTTCAAAAACAGAAAAACTAAATACCATCAAGCAGCTGAAAAACAACAAAGCGGCAGGGGTAGACAACATACCTACCGAACTAATCAAGGTAGACCCTAAATGGATTGCACCTCTACTTGCAAAAGTAATAAAAGGGATCTGGACAAACGAAGAAATTCCAGCAGAAATGAAACATGGTCTCATTATCAAACTGCCAAAGAAAGGAGACCTAACGCAATGCAAAAATTCGAGAGGAATAACGCTGTTAAACACCATAAACAAAATTATTGCAAGTGTAATCCAACATAGGCTGGCAGAAGCATTCGAACCCATACTGCGTCCAAACCAAGCAGGCTTCCGCCCAAACCGCTCATGCATAGACCACATAAATTCAACAAGAATAATTATAGAACAATCCGTTGAATGGCGATCGCCACTATATCTTGTTTTCATCGACTTTGAACGTGCTTTTGACAGCCTATCCCACTCTGCTATATGGAAGATACTACGGACAAGAGGCGTGCCAACAAAAATCATCGACACGATTAGAGAACTGTACCATGACGTATCATGTAGTATCCTGCATAGCGGAGCACATAGCAGCCTTGTTCCGGTGAGATCAAGAGTGAAGCAAGGATGTGTGCTCTCTCCCTTGCTTTTTAACATTGCTCTTGACTATATCCTGGAAAAGTCTTGCAGACCAAACGATGGTATTCGATGGTCTCTTTACTCTAATCTCAAAGATCTCGAATACGCAGACGACATTTGCCTTTTTTCGCATACCTGTGAAAGTATGCAAAGGCAACTCACCCTACTATCAGACATGGCACAGAAGATAGGGTTGAAAATAAATGTCTCAAAAACAAAAGCGATGCGAATGCACACAAATAACGACGCACCGTTTCAAATAAACGACCAACCAATTGAGAATGTAGAAAAGTTTCAGTATCTAGGAAGCATTGTCAACGAGACGGGCGGAACAAACCTAGACATTCTAAACAGAATTCAAAAAGCACAGATGGCATTCAGGCAACTAAACACAATATGGAGGTCCAACATCATAAAAACAAAGAGCAAGCTGCGTTTATATAGAACAAACGTCAAAGCAATCCTCTTATATGGATGTGAGACCTGGAAAAACACTAATGCCACAAAACATAAACTTCATGTTTTCGCCAACAAATGTCTACGAATCATCCTTAGAATCTTCTGGCCACAGAAAATTACTAATGAGCAACTTCTTAAACGATGCGGAGAAGAAACAATAGAGCACGACATTAAGAAAAGAAAATGGGGATGGATCGGCCACATTCTAAGAAGAAAACCAGACGACATTGCAAGGGCAGCACTAGACTGGAATCCCCAAGGAACGAGACGACGAGGAAGACCGGCTCAAACATGGAGGAGAACAGTGTTAGATGAACTAAAAGCCCAGAAAACCTCTTGGAGTGAAGCCAAAGCAATGGCCCAGAATAGGGTCCGCTGGAGGGTGCTTATGGAAGCTCTATGCTCCACCTAGGAGTCCAGAACTCATATATATATATATATATATATATATATATATATATATATATATATATATATATATATATATATATATATAATCCAGGCCTTCTTACTTTTCTATTTACAGGGCTTTTTGGTAATTTTAGTTTCAGAGCAAATTTCTAGATTGGATTGTAAAATGTTAATCAAGTATTGAGTAGCTTTATCTACAGATGTGAATGAATAAACCTGATCCCAACTGTGACTTTTCATATCAATGAATTCATCATACCTTACTTTTTTTAAGGTCTGGCCATTGCAGGTGGAGGAGGAAGGGTTACCTCCTACCCCACCAGCAATAGAGAAACAGACTGCTCTGTGATTAGTGACGTTGGTATTTATAACCACGGCAGTTAATGAGTGCTGATATTGAATATTTGACACGGCCTTGCCCAGCTGGTCCATCGTCTATCCTAGTGGCGCAAGTGACTCGTGATAGGAATCCCCTGACAGCAAGAAGTCCTAGACAATCTTCTATTATTTTAGATTTATTTGTACTAATTATGTTTAGGCTAACATCACCAATTAGAATTGTACTGGTGTTCAAGAACGGTTCTAATTCAGAAAAAAATAATTCCCCATTTCCCGACGGTGACCTATAGACGGCTAACATTGTGTAAGTTAATTTGTTGTAGTTAACATTAAGTGACAAACAGCCACATTCAGTCATAATGAGTTCAGATACTTCAATATTGTATATGTATTGGTTTTTAATATGAACAACCAGACCACTGTTTTGGTTAAAATTATTTTTTGTACTAAATTGTGTATAATTTGGCAACTTAAAGAGATTTAGAGGTACGCCCCCACCCTCCCAACCAGGCTTCCCCCAATATTATAATGTCAAAGGAAAACTTGAGATCAGCCAACAAAACCGAAAGCTCGTCAAAATTCTTATTTATACTTCTGATATTAATATAGAAACATGAAAAACCGCTTGAAAAAACACCCTGGGTCTCCACCATTTCCACAAACTCATTACTTGTGAGCAATGGACTTTCTATTATTAAATTATCAACATTTTCGAATATATCCATGAAAGAAAATTGTTACTTATAATTTCAAAAGTGATTACAATTTTTAAGTTCAAAATTTTAACATACAAATTAACTTTAATCACTACAAATAAAATAAAATAAACATAAATTCTTCTGTACATTTCAATATAAGGAATCAATGAACAATAATTATTGTGAGAAAAAAGATAATGAAATATTAGCCATATTGTGATAGCATATAATAGATTATTAATTAGAAACATATAATACTTTTTTAAGAGAAATAGTTTCGGAAATAATATTCTTCGCATTATTATCTACAAAAAAAATTCATCATCATCATCATTTCCTTTACTCCTCGTGGGAGCATAGGGCATCAACAAACGCTCTCCATCTGATTCTATTCTGAGCCAGGGCCTTTACCTCGCGCCACTCCTTTCCGCTTGCCCTGGCTTCCTGTACGACTGTCCTCCGCCACGTGATTTTTGGGCGGCCTCTCTTTCTTGAACCTTGGGGGTTCCAGTCAAGAGCTTCTTTTGCAATATCCCCCTCCGGCCTTCTAAGTGTGTGTCCGATCCATTTCCACTTCCTTCTTCTTATTTGGGTTTCAAGACGCTCCATATTTGCTTTTTTCCAAAGTTCATTATTTGCTATGGTATTGAGCCAAAATATTTTAAGTATTCTTCTCAGACACTTGTTCGTGAATACCTGTTGTGAAGTTGTGATACTATGGTGGTAGTCACTTTCCACGTTTCGCTACCGTAAAGAAGAACTGATACTACATTAGATTTGAAAATTTGGAGCTTTAAGTTACGGGAAGTTTTTGTTGAGTTCCACAGATTGTTAAGCATTACGAATGCCTGTCGCGCCTTCTGTATCCGTTGTTTTACGTCTTTATCAGCACCACCATCCTGTGAAATAAGGCTTCCAAGGTAGCAAAAACTATCTACTACCTGTACTTGCCTGCCATCTATCTCCAGGTTGCAGGGGGCTGTCGCATTGATCTTTATCAGCTTGGTTTTATCGACATTGATTTTCATTCCCACCTGCATTGCGTACTTTTTGAGAGCCTCCAACTTTTTTTCCATATCTACTTTCGTGTGGGACAGGAGACAGATATCATCGGCAAAATCTAGGTCTTCTAAATGCCTCACGAGCGTCCATCGAATTCCCCTTGTTTTTTTATTTGCTTTCTTCATGACCCAGTCTAAGACTATGGTAAACAGAAGTGGGGAGAGCGTGCATCCTTGTTTTACTCCCGAATGCGCTGTGAAAGGTGTGCCGCGTTGTCCTTGGTGGATTACCATGCAGCTTGCTTCTTTGTATAGTAATTTGATTATGTTTATGTACTTTGTAGGCACCCCGTAGCTGGCTAGTATTATCCACATAAATTCCCTGTCCACACTATCGAACGCTTGCTTGAAGTCGATGAACAGTAGATAGAGTGGTGACTGCCACTCGACCGACTGTTCAACGATGATTCTGAGGGTGTTTATCTGGTCGGTACAGGACCTGCCAGGCCTGAATCCCGCTTGCTCCTTGCGTAGTGTCGGTTCAACTACATTGCTGATCCGGTCGTGAATTATTTTGGAAACTAATTTGTTAATGGTTTTAAGAAGAGTAATTCCTCTCCAATTGGAGCATATACTCAGGTCTCCTTTTTTCGCCAGTTTGATAATTAGGCCTTCTTTCCACGTGGATGGTATTACTTCTGTTTCCCATGCTTCTCGAATTATAGGTGTTATAATCTCGGTGATTCCCTTTATGTCTATTTTAAACATCTCCGAGTATGTCTCGTCAGCGCCAGGCGCCTTGCCGTTTTTAAGGTGTTTGATGGCGGCCTTCACCTCCTCTATGCTTGGCGGGTCGTCTCTAAATCTTCTGTTTCCGCTTGGTGTCATAGGACTTTGTGGTACCTCTTCCAACGGTGTGTTTCGGAGCTCTTGGAAGTGTTCTGTCCAGCGGGTTATTTGCTGTGCCTCGGTTGTGCATAGCTTGCCGTTCGTCGTGCGTATTGGTCGTTCTGAGGGGTAGCCTGTGTTTGTGAGCTTTCGTGTCAGGCGATATGTTTCCTTGGTGTTCATGCTGTCAGCAGCTAGTTGCGCTCGGGTTGCAATATCAGCTAGCCATTTCCTCTTATCAGTTCTAGCACTCTTTCCCACTTGCTTATCGGCTGCGTTGTAAATCTGGGATAGCCTTTGTTTATCTTTATCTTCAGCACAGTTTCTTTGTTGCTTTAAGTTTCGGCGGTCTTGGATTAATTTCCAAGTCGCATCAGATATCCATTCTTTTCTCTCATTGGATTTGTACCCAAGGATGTCTCCAGCTCCTCTTAACGCATCTACGATGCTTGACCATCGTTCTGTAATGTCTTTGTTCCCTGTGGTCTTGTCCTTCAGTCTGTTGGCTACTTCCTCTGCGAAGGCCTTTGCCGTCATTTTATCTTGAAATTTTGCGATGTCAATTTTCTTTGTCTTCCTGGTGGCTTGGCGCTTGGTGTTTCAGATCAGTTTAATACGTAACTGTCCGCAGAGAAGGTGGTGGTCGCTATGTACGTCGGCTCCACGGTGATTCCGGACATCAAACAGTGATGTTCTCCATTTCTTGCTTATGCAAATATGATATATCTGATTTTGGGTTCTGCCATCCGGTGAGCACCATGTCACTTTATGTATTTCCTTGTGTGGAAAAACTGTTCCGCGTTCTGTGTTCTGTTCTGTTCAGTTCTGTTTCTGTACTGTTCCTTGCCTATAAGCAAGTCGTGGTTTGTGCAGAGGTCCGCTAGTAATTCTCCATTTTCATTCATTTCCCCTATACCGTAGTTTCCCATTACTGTCTCCCAGTTAGTGCTGCTTTTCCCAACCTTGGCATTGAAATCTCCCATCACAACTTTTATATCCGTATTTTTAAGTTGGCGAATTGTGCTTGACAATTGTTGGTAGAATGTATCCTTTTCTTCTTCTGTAGCTGCCATTGTCGGTGCGTAAACTTGAATTATTGATATATACCTCGAGCGCGTTCGGAATCGTGCTGTTATTATCCTTTCTGAGATTGGGCTCCAATCTTCTAAACTTTGCTTTGATTTCTCTGTTAGCATGAATCCGACACCACCTCTGCGCGCTTCGCCAATTTGTTTCCCGGAGTAGAGGAGCACCTCTCCCGTTGATGTTTTCTTTACGCCACTTCCTTCCCATCTGATTTCACTTAGGCCTAGTACTTGTAAGTTGTATCTCCGAAATTCTTTCGTCAGTTGGGCTAAAGTGGTTGGCTTCAGCAACGTCCTTACGTTCCATGTTCCAAATCGTGTCCGATATCGTGCGCTAAAAGTCGTCATTGATTTCATCTGTCCGTTTCTGAGGCTTGTTGGTGTTTCTTTTACAAAGTTGAGTTTCGGTATAGCAGGTTGTAAGCCTGTTGCTACCTAGTCTTATTTTGGTCCGCCAAGGCTATTTTATTTTACCTCTACCCTTCAAGCATGCTTGACGAGCGTTCCCCTATCCGCCACCTGGGGACGCGCCCTGTAGGGGTTAGACTTCCCCCCAGGGACAAAAAAAACAAAAAAAAATTAGTTGCAATATATTTTAAAGTTTTATTTTATTTTTACTAAATCATCATCTTTAGTAATTCGAATTATGTTCCTGTCCTGGTCTTCTTTTTTGACTAATATTTTACCATCTTTATACCAAGTATACTTATAGTTTTTTTCCCGACAAATGTTCCTGGTTTTGTCCAATAAACGCGCCATAAAGATAGTTAAATGCTCATGGGCATTTATTCTACCGTGGATAAGATTCTTGTGAAGTTATACAGAGGCGATCAACCACTGCACTTTGTCCATATGTCGAACGAACTTTAAAATGATTGGTTTCACCTTGTTGTTGTCCATGGTAGGCATTCGATGAGTCACACAGATATCATTGATTGTGATTTTATTGTTTATCAACTTGGAGAGTGAAAGAACAATATCCTTTACAGACTCACCTGGAGTTTCAGGGACCCCAGTAATAACTAGATTGTCTCGCCTGCTATATTGTTGTAAATCCTGTATTTCTCTTCTTAGTGTTCTGTTTTCAGTTGTGAGATTTTCTATTTTTTGTTTTATCTCTTTTTTATCCTCGTCATTTTTATCAAGACGCACTTTAAAACCATCAAATATATTTGACAGACCCTTCACTGAGTTTTCCAATTGCTGGATTTCCGATTTAAGAGTGGACTGAACTGTCATTTTAATTTCATCTATTAATGCTAATTTAAGGGTATCCACTATCATTTTAATATCGTTTTGCGACAAGATTCTTTGACTACCAGCTTCAGTACCATTACCCTGATCAATATCTTCAATATCTAATTGGGATGAGTCTAATCCAACTATACTTTTCCTTTGATTTTTAATGCATGAAGCGCACTTCCATTCATTTAATTTATTGAACGTTTTAAGATAAGTGTAATCTTCGGTTTTCATATTAGCACACTTGCAGTATATAGATATATATATGCAGTATAGTAGAACAAGCTGTACATTGAATTATCTGCTGAGACCTTTTGGGAGGCTGGTTACAAACATTACAAACCGGCATAATGAAATATATTTATATTTGTAAATATATTAATAATTTTAGTAGATTTGTTTTAAATAGTAAATAGTAAATATTTTAAATAATAACAAAAGTGCCGAGCTTAAAAAGCAGAAGACGAATGAATTGAATTTATCAAAAATCAAAAATAATAATAACATCCACTTTGGGACAGCTTAACTAATTAAATCAAGGGAGGAACACGGAAATCTTCTGTTACTCTTTAGCAAGGAACTTTGGCTCTCCTATGTGACTGTATAAGTCGTTTGTCAATTTGAACATTGAATTTAACGCCCTAAAAAACGGGCGCTCAAAATAGTAGGTACTTATCCCGCTTGTGAAATAAAAATAGAAATTGTAATTAACTTTGCGAATTTTACTTTTAGCATGTGCGAGAAGTTGGAATCGATATTCAGTTACATCACACTTGGACAAGTATTGATTTCATTGGTCGTTTTCTGCACTTGTTTATATTTAACATCCTCGGTAAAACTAGACCATTTAGTCCCAAACTTGATTACATTCAAATTGGCGTTGTTTTTTTCTCTCGTTGCAGATTCCATTATCAGATCCCAAGTTTTTTGTCGAGCTAATATATTTGGTCGCGGTGGAGATTCAAATTTATATTTATTGTTACTTTGGCAATAAAGTCACTTTGCGGGTACGTAATGCAGCGAAAATTTAAATAATTTTCCTTTCTTTTCCACTGTTCTTTTTAAATGCAAATATTGCACTCAACTCGAATAAACGAGTTTGTTTAAAAAAGAAGATACATGCAACGTTCAAATGAAACATTTTCTATGCTTAATAAACACTAACTTTTTGAATTGCTAATAAATATTAATAAAACGAAACCTACATTTTTTTAAATTATTTGCAGGGCGAGAATCTTTCTCTGGCACTGTACCAGAGCGATTGGCTTGCAGCGAGTGAGCCGTTTAAAAAAAGCATGCTAATTACCATGACTCGTTTGAGAAAACCGATACATTTAACTATAGGGAAATTCTCACCACTCACCCTTTCCACCTTTGTCACGGTAAGTTAATTATCTGCCTAGCAAACTCAACTGTCCCTTTAAAATCCCCGCTTGTAACTCATTTGATTTTTAGATTGGAAGGGCGTCCTATTCCTTCTTCGCTGTACTCAAAAACTCAAACTTATGAAGGCCTAAACATAATTCTAAATGAATATAGGCTAGAGTTTGGCAACTTTAGAATTCTAATACAATGGTTAGATTAGACTGGAACAAACTAGGCAATACCAGACACAACAAAATACGACCAAACAGACAAAATAAGATTAGGCTAGTTCAGACAAGACCAGAAGAGATCAGAAAATTGAGATTAGATAAGGCAAGACAATATAAGAAAAGACAAGCCAGAATAAGATATATCAAGAGTTAACATTAGAATGCAAATATACACAGATTCAAAAAAGTTCAGATTAGATATCGTAAGACAATATGAGACAAGATAAGACAAGGCAGAACAGGACAAATCAAGACAAGTGTCTATGTTACGCTAGTCTATGTTAACATTAGAATGCAAATATGCACAGATTAAAAAAAGTTCAGATTAGATATGGCAAGACAATATAAGACAACTCAATATAAGACAAGACAAGACAAGCCAGAACAAGATAAATCAAGACAATTGTCTATGTTATGTTAGTCTATGTTAACATTAGAATGCAAATATTCACAGATTAAAAAATGTTCAGATTAGTCTTGACAAGACAATATAAGACAAGACAATATAAGACAAGACAAGACAAGAGAAGCCAGAACAAAATAAATCAAGACAAATGTGTATGTTATGTTAGTCTATGTTAACATTAGAATGCAAATATTCACAGACTAAAAAATGTTCAGATTAGTCTTGACAAGACAATATAAGACAAGACAATATAAGACAAGACAAGACAAGACAAGCCAGAACAAAATAAAACAAGACAAATGTTATGTTAGTCTATGTTAACATTAGAATACAATTATGCACAGATTCAAAAAAGTTCAGATTAGACATGGCAAGACAATATAAGACAAGACAAGACAAGCCAGAACAAGATAAATCAAGATAAGTGTCTATGTTATGTTAGCCTATGTTAACATTAGAATGCTATTATGCACAGATTCCAAAAAGTTCAGATTAAACATGGCGAGTCAATATAAGACAAGACAATATAAGACAAGACAATACAAGCTAAAACAAGATAAATGAAGACAAGTGCCTATGTTAATATGAAAATGCAATAATACAAAGATCCAAAAAAGTTCAGATTAGACATGGCAAGACAATACAAGATAACAAGATAAGACAATATGCGACAAGACATGCCAGAACAAGATAAAACAAGACTAGTGCCTATGTTATGTTAGTCTATGTTAACATTAAAATGCACATATGCACAGATTCGAAAAGTGCAGTTTAGACATAGCAAGACAATATAAGACAAGACAACATAAGACAAGACAAGCCAAAACAATATAAATGAAGACAAGTATCTATGTTAACATTAGAATGCAAATATACACATATTCAAAAAAGTTCAGATTAGACATAGCAAGTCAATATAAGACAAGACAATATCAGACAAGACAAGACAAAACAAGATAAATCAATACAAGTGTCTACGTTAACATTAGAATGCAAATATACACAGATTCAAAAAAGTTCAGATTAGTCATGGCAAGACAATATAAGACAAGACAAGCCAGAACAAAATAAATCAAGACAAGTGTCTATGTTAACATTAGAATGCAAATATACACAAATTATCTAATACACTTTCAAAAAATATTTTGAAAAATAATACTGTAACAAATATAAATTATTAAACCTGATTATTGTATAAGCAATATTTATTTATAATATTTATCTACTCGCAAGTACATTATTATAGGTGAAGTATGCCATTATCATAATCGTGTGTAAAAGTATCCAAATCGTGCATAAAAGTCCAATGTAAATCAAATGGAGTTTTATTATTAAACGATTTCTGCTTGTTGTTACTATGGCAACAACTCACGTCGCTGAACAAAAAACATAGACGTATAGAAAATAAATGTTCTGACGTATATTGTGATTGAATTAATTTTTCTTATTTTGAATTAAGAAGTCTCATAACCTAATCTAGATTATGAGATTTATTATGTATTTTTTGCTCTCCCTCCTTTTTCGACCTAATACACCGTCGTCTCCGCCGTCGTCTGGTCCCAAGCCCAGGGTGTGAAAGGAGGAGGGTGGTCGCCCTGCCGCGCCGACCAGAATCGGGAAACCGAAGAAACTAGGCAAGAAACCGCATGGATACACGACTTAACCACTTACGAATTAATGCTACCGCATCCGGGGCAGCCGATGCGCCAGCTTTGGGAACCAGGGATGCTGGTGAGAAGTGGACTACTAACCAAAGACTCAGGTTAATCACACCGAAATCAGAAATACGAATCGCCGCATGGAATGTGCGAACGGGACATCACGTTGGTCAAAAGGAAATTATCGCCAAGGAATTATTGAAATGCAAAATATCGATCTGTGCATTATCAGAACTGCGGCTCACAGGATCTGGGACAATGAAGGTTGACCCACCATCAATCGACGAGACGATGACGCTATTCTATTCTGGTGGCGACAAACGAGAAGCGGGCGTTGGCTTTATGGTTGATCGACGGGCCTCTGCCAGTGTTATCGCATTCCAACCGATATCCGAGCGTCTGGCGGTTATCACTATTGATGGAACGATTAAGACCCATATCGTATCCGTCTACGCCCCAACTGAGACCAGCCCGGACACAAACAAGGATGAATTTTATGCCCAGTTTCAACACACACTGGATACAATACCCCAAACCGAATTAATCGTACTTATGGGCGACTTTAATGTACATACGGGTGCAGATCGAACCGGTTGGGAAGAAACGATGGGAAAATTCGGATACGGGGAAATAAATGACAACGGATTACGCCTCTTATCATTTGCAGCGTCAAACAACTTGATCATCGGCAACAGCATCTTTCGTCACCCCCTCAAACATCAACTCACGTGGCGAAATCCATCCGGCAACGATTCGGCAATGTTGGACTACATTTTGGTCAACACCAGATTCCGATCGACGCTCAAAGATGTACGTGCGATGCGTGGACCCGACTGTGGATCAGACCATTATCTTGTACGAGTGAAACTACAATTGAAATTACAAAGAGCAAAGAAAAAGGCACCACCATCAGCCAAGAGGAACTGGGCCTGTCGGCGAGACCCTGAAACCAGCCGAAAATTTCAAATCGCATTATCCAACAAATTTGCAGCACTCACGATACCAGTCGATATCAACATAGAAGAAAAACAACTTTCTGAGTCTATTGTGGGGTGTGCAACGGAGCTGTGTCCGCCCATCCGTCGACGGACGCAGCAATGGATATCGGACGACTGTCTCAATCTAGTCGACCAGCGGAAGCAAATGAAACACGTAGATTTCAAACAATACCGACGATTGAACAAAGAAGTTCGACAGAAAATGAAATTGGAACGGGAAGCTTACTGGAATAACATCGCGGCTGACATGGAAGAAGCAGCGTCAAGGCATGAGTACCGGACGCTGTACCAGACAATCCGACGGTTAAGTGGCAAAACAACATCAACAAATGACAATATCAAAAAATTTAATGGAACTTTCGTGACCTCTCCTCAGGAACGTCTACAGCGGTGGAGAGAATTCTTTCATCAGCTGTACAACCACAATCCGCCAGTAGGTCCAGCACCCGAACTGACGATTATTGAGCAGCCGATAAATCAGTTTCCCGATACTGAACCAACAATCAATGAGGTGAAGACGGCAATAAAATCCCTGAAAAATGGTAAAGCGCCGGGAGGAGATCAAGTAACTGCCGAAATGATCAAAGCCGGGGGAGACGTCTTATTACATCAACTTCACGTTCTCACAGTGCATATATGGCATTAAGATTGTGTTCCATCCGTGTGGAAGAAAGCGATTGTTGTGCCTATTTTGTAGAAAGGCGACAGTCGGGAATGCAAGAATTACCGTGGTATTAGCCTCCTCTCGATCGTCGGCAAAGTATTTATGAAAATCATACAATCAAGACTACAGAAACATCGAGAGCAAACAAGCCGGGAAGAACAAGCTGGATTTCGACCACATCGAGGATGCATCGATCAGATATTTGCTCTCCGTCAGCTAATGGAAGAAAGAATTCGATGTGGCAAACGAACTGTCATCGTCTTCATCGATTTCAAATCTGCTTTTGATTGCATCGATTGGACAAGCTTGTGGGAAGCCCTGAAGATCGAACACGTGCCACTGAAAATCATTCAACTTCTTCAAGCATCGTACGACGGCTCAACCAGCAATGTTCGTATCCGAAACGACATGTCTGAGGAATTCCCGATTCGAACCGGAGTCCGGCAAGGAGACGTGGCCTCGCCGCTCCTTTTTAACATTGTGATCGACACGATTATGCGAATAGCGTTTGATGGGCGACGCGGAGTTCGATATGATGACAAAAACTTCCTAACCGATCTGATGTTCACCGATGACAGTGCGGTTTTCGCCAACACAGATGCCGAAGCAACAGACACCTTGTATGACATTTCCCGCATTGCCCAGTCATACGGACTGAGAATCAATGCGGATAACACCAAAGTGCTTACAACGGATGGATCTGAAGCCAGAGTTTACCTCGATGAAACCACAATCGAGCAGGTACCACAGTTCAAATATTTGGGATCACTGGTTGTGGAGAAGAAAGTAGCTTCGACAGCCGAAGTTCACAGCCGGATAGGCCAGGCAACAGCAACGTTTGCTTCACTCAAGTGGTGCATATGGAAGCGGACGAATATTACCATCAAAACCAAAATGCGCCTATACCGGACGCTGATCCTCCCAATTCTTCTTTATGGATCGGAAACATGAACATTACTCAAACCAGACCTTAACAAGCTCGAGGCCTTCCAAATGCGATGCCTGAGACAGATTCTCTGCGTCTCACTCCTCAACCACCTCCGAAATGAGACAATCAGAGAAAGGTGCGACCAACAGACACCGATTGTTGAGGAAATTCAAAAACGCCGATTACGATGGTTCGGCCACATCTGTAGGATGGGCGACAATCGAGTACCGTACAAACTCCTATGGAAAAAACGACCTCTTGATTGGAGAACACAAAAACAAGCACCGAAGACCACATTGTTGAAACACGTAGAGAACGATTTAGAAAACCAGCGAATAACAACAGCTGAGGCAAGAACCGTTGCAACTGATCGATTAGCATGGAAGCGTTTAGTGAATGGAGCACGGAATCTAGCGGCACCAACAGCAGCGTACTGGCTACGAGGTCGACCACCTCTCCATGCGCCGGCTATGGATTAAAGAAGAAGAATCTAGATTAAATCTAGGTTAACCTAGATTACATCGACAACGACCAAATAGTCTCCCTGTAACTGTGCGTTTTTTATTGGTTAACAATTTTTGCCACGGAGGTGCTGAACGTTCCAACTTTATTGTCTCAGTGATTTAAAGTATTTTGTACATACAAATGCATAACATGCTTCGAACATAAAATAATGTATGATACACGTATGTGAAAGGCTTTTGTGCACTCATTGCGATTAAAGCACTCACCCGGCTCGTTTTTTAAACTTCGCAACTTATGAATAAAAGCTCTTCTTCACACACTTATATCATAAACTACTATTATGTACTCACACATCAAAATGAACACATTAATAAATAAATTATTGTATGTGAAGGATGTCATTATTATAATCGTATCCAAATCGTGCGTAAAAGTCCAATGTAATTTAAATGGAGTTTCATTATTAAACGATTTCTGTTTGTTGTTACTTACCTGTCTGTCAAAATTACTAGTTTTACAATATTATCGGTAATAAACTGCTGTGAGGCTGCCACCAATGTTGTGAGGCTGCCACCAATATTGTGGGGCTGCCACCAATGTTGTGGGGCTGTAATATAATGTAATGTTCACTGGGATTCGCAAGGCACGTAGTTTGTCGAATAATAGTCGAGTTGGTTTTAACAATTTAATTAAACAATAATACAACGAAATAACTTAAGAACTTATAGCTTACCACTCTACTCTCTTTTCTCTTACTTCTTACTTCTTACTTGTTACTGACAACTGGGGAATGGTATTTATACCATTCCTAGTATAATATATCTGTAAGAGGGGTTAGATCATCCCTCTAATTCAAATAAGGGGGAGATTGGCTCCTCCCTCGAGGCTTAAATTCTCTAAATCCCTGTCTCTAAACCCTTAGTTTCTGGTTAATCTCTATAAGAAGGTTATTATAGGCCTTCGCACGTGTTCTAATATGTTTGGGGGAGGTATATTTTAGCGTGGTAATAAAAACCCTTAGTTTCTGGACAAACTATAAAACAATTGCATTTATCCAAAACGTGGGACAAAGGGCACGTTTTGGAATGTGCGCAAATGGCACAGATGTCCAGTCCTGGTTTTTATTACAACAAAACAATTTTTTTGTAGATTCAACAGTATTTTAACATTGCACTCGTTGCGATTAAACCACTCGACTTCGACTCGTGAGTAGATAAGCTATAAGAGTTTTAGCTAAAAATCCCATAAGGATTTACATAGGGGTCTAAATTCGCATTTCTTGCGGTCCGGGAGGTTGGTGGGTCGGAGAGATCTCATAGCTAAACATATTTGTTAGCTGATTAAACCTGTTTATAAGCTGATTAAACCTGTTTAATCAGCTGTGAGGTCACTCCGAGTCACTGACCTCCCGGACCGGTAGAAATGCGAATTTAGACCCTTATCTATATCCTTATGGGATTTTGAGCTAGAGCTGTTTTAGCTTACCTACTCTCGTATTTTAAACTTCGCAACTCGAGCACAAAAGCCCTTCTTCACACACTTGTATCATAAACTACTATATAATGATGCAGTGCTTCACCTGAGCACGATGCAGTGCTTCACCTTAAACTCCTAGAAAAGGTGGAGATCGTCGGTTTTGCGTTCGTGGTGTGTTGGAAAAGTGAAAAGGAATTAAAAGCTAAAACAAATGAAGCTATAAGATTGTAGAAACTAGACTTGGTCTTCAAAGTAAGTGAGGTCTACAGCGGTGCCAAACAAGAGTCAGTGATGGGGCCTACAATCTGGAACATGGTATACGATGGAGTGCTTCGCCTTAAACTCCCAGAAGAGGTGTAGATCGTCGGTTTTGCGCTCATGTTGTGTTGGAAAAGTGAAAAGGAATTAGAAACTAATTTATAAAACTAATTAAGCTATAAGAACAGTGAATGAGTGGATGGGAAGGAAGCAACTGCAGCTGGCCCTTGAGAAAACGGAGGCTGTACTTTTAAGGGGCAAGAGGCATTTAACGCCAATTTTTTCCGAAATAAGGAAAAATACCCAAAAGCTTACTTAAAATGCTTAGGCGTTGTAATCGACACGAGCACATCTTTCAATTAGATTATTACTAAAGCTTGCGACAAAGCGCTAAAAACGGAAAGGCTCATGTCAAATGTATGGTGGACCAGAAATAGTAAGCGGAGACTGTTGTGCTCGATTCCCCACTCTGATTTGCTATAAGGAGTCCCGGTTTGGGCAAAGGTAGTAATGACGAAAACTTTAAGAGATAAGCTGGCATCCATACAGGGGAAGCCTAGCATTGAGGGTGTGCAGCGCGTATGGAACAGTGTCCAGAGAAGCCGCTCAAGTGATCGCTGGAATTGTTACCATAGCATTAATGGTACGTGAGAGATTGGACGTATAAACGACGCAACGAAACGGCCATAAACGGATAAGGATTAAATTGAAAAAAAAAACAGCAAAATCTAAATCATTTGAAGACGGACAATGGACAAGAAAAATAATTAAGGATGGGACAATTTGTACCACGAGGAAACTCAGCGAAATGTAGTAGTTCACCAAGTGTAGTGTAACCTAGGTACTTAGTGACCACGGGTTCTATAAGGATTACTTATGCAGAATTGGTAAAGCAACAAACTCTGTGAATACCGCGGAGAGGAGGACGGGGTTGCTCACACCATCTTCTAGTGTAACAGGTGGCAGGTGGAGCTCAAAAAATTCTATCCATGCAATGATGTGAGTCGATGATATTTCGATGGAAGTTTTATATATTTTTCACTGTACACTATCACGCATTTCCGACTGATTTCACGCTGTCATAACTTTTAAACGGCTTACCACAGAGACTTCTAGTCTTCACTAATCTATTCAACGTTCCGAAATTAGTCAGAAAACGTATATAATATTCCATGAGAAGCTTTCAGTTAAGAAATACCATCGACACCGGGAGTCTAGACCGCGGAAACGACGAAATGCAAAAAAAATCGATTTTGTCAAAATCGTTATTTTTTGAGTCACAGCAAAATTTTAAAATGTTTATGAAAGCATTTTTGCTGCTGATTACAGATATGCAAAGTATATTTCGCTAGCTTTTTCTGTTCACTGTCGCCTGCAAGAATTGAAGAATTTTTTAAGAAATTTCAGCGCTCGAGTAGAGATCTCGGAAAGTCGTGAATTTGCCACGGAAAATCTTAGTGTATTAACAGTTAAATGACCTTCTGAAAACGGTGCCGTAATCCGTTTTTGATTATCTGCACCCGTTTCCGCGAAATCTCCTTAGCAAATCGAGAATCGGGTAAATTTAAGTTTGAAATTCCTTGACGAATTATTGAATCTATCCGGACAATTTACACATCGACTTTTCTTCTTTTTCTAGACTCTCCTTCTTCTTCTTCATCAAATATCCATCATCCACTCCTGGACATAAGCCTCTTCGAAAGTCTTCCAAGTCTGGCGGTTTTGGGCTTTGCTTTAGCTTTGCTTGGGCTTTGCGATGGCAGTCTTTACCAGCGATCGATTTTATGTCGTCCACCTTCTTTGCGGTGTAACCACCTTCTTTGCGGACGACTTCTGCTCCTTGTTGTTTCTCTAGGTCGCCACTGGGTAATTCTAGTAGTTCACCTGTTGTTGCTTAGTCTTGCGACGTGTCCGACGCAACGCTATTTTAACTGCGCTATACGTTCTATAACGTCGGATACTTTTCGAATTTAGGTAAATCGATAGTCATTTAGATTACATTTTTGATAATCTACTCTGATTGTTTTAGAAATTTTATTGAATTCTTTAGAAATTCGTGGAAACCTGAAAATATTAATCGTAATCCGCTGTTATACGCACATTATAACATACATTTAAGTTTTCCACGTTTTTGTCTTCCCAATTTCCAGCATTCATAACTACTATGAACTCATCGACATAATTTTTTTTTTCTGTATTAAAGTAAAATAGGCGTTCTTTTATTAGGTAGATGAGGCAGATTTTAGGGGCAGCAAATTTGGGGCCAACATTTTTGTAGTCGTACAGAAATTAAAAGATTCATTTTTATATACCTTAAAGTAAGTGTTATTAGGTCCACACAAACAATTCAACATGTAATATGTTTCACCACATATTGCTAAATTAGTTTTTTCTACAATTTAGCGAAGTAGTGGTTGGTCCGAAGTAAGATCGACTGGGCCGAGCTGTTAGGGGCATACGCCGCGTAGTGGCATTGAGTCTGAGAGAGACAGATATAGAGCGACAGATATAGATATAGAGCGGCGATACAAACGAAAAAGCCGCTGAAAATAAAAGCCGGTTCTGTTGATTGACTCATGCAATGTCTTAATGATCTATCAATGTCTATTTCAATGTAATTTTTTTTCGGTTGTGTGCTATAGAGGGAAAAATAAAAAGTCCAGTGATCTGAATAACGGAAGAACATTGAATGTTTTTGGAATGTTTTTGTTCTTAAACATTGTATGTTTTTGGAACTGTTAGCTGAATTCGATGCTTTTTTGGCGAATCATGTTGAATATCTAAGACTTTTATAAAAAAAATTAATAAATTTTTTATTTTAATTTTTTTTTATTTTTATAAATTAGACACAACGCAGGCAAGTTAATGACTGAAATTGGGAAAGAGAAAATGCTAAAGAGAGTAAATTTGACATGTTGGTCAGCTAGAGAGAACGCATCTAGAAGTTTGAGTGTTTCTTGGCACGAATTTCTTTAAACTTTGGAATCAATCAAGCAAGAATGATTGTACCAAAAAACCTGTAACGCGAAACCAAGTGACGGGAATACTTTTAAATTTAGAAAAACTGTAAACGGCGGTAATGGTTGTTGTGTGGTTTTTTTTTTTAAAGAATTAAAAAGTGAATATTCAAATGCAGGCTGTTACGGTAGATGTGATCATTGATGCCGATCTTTACGAATCCCTTTGCAAGTTTTTCGTAGCTGAACGAGATAATTTTAGGCATTTTGAAGAAAAGGCGATGGAAATAAGCGTGTAGAAGTAGTAAAAAGACATGGGAAAAAGACAACCGAAAAGGAAAAAAATATATGCTGAAACACGCGATGAAGAAATAAGAGTGAGTGGTAACCTAAAACCTCGTTTTCAGCAGAAGGGAGGGGAGGGTTAAAAAGTTGCTAAAAAACAACACGTGATTAATGGACGACCACCCCACACAAAATTTTTGATAAAAAAAAATTGATAAACCCGCTCCCCAAAACTAAACCTCTGTGAAACTTATTATTATTTCTTACTTCTATAGGGGTATATACTCTGGGTCTATGTATATACTCTGGGTTAATACCCAGATATGCCTGACGTCCTATATATAGGACGCTAATTAATTCAAAAATATTATGTTAGGTTTATCTGGGTTAAAATGTTGTCAAAAATTAACAGGAAATAATAAAAAATAACCTGTTCATAGTTCATAGTCTTGAAATGTGTCTGAATAGTTTGTGCGTTAATTCAAAGTCTGTCAAATCATGATCCGTTAAATCGGGGTATTTTTAAAACATTTATTGAACTAATTACACAAATATAGGACATTTTAACAATAGTTTATGTTTTTAACTATAACTATTTAGTTATATAAATGCAGTACATCTTAATAATAAAATATGATTGTAACTATAACCAGTTGCAAAGGACTTGCTTGAGATATGTTTGTAACATTCTCAGTCTTCCACAAGTCTTTCATTAGATTTTTAATTTTTATATCACTGATTTGTAATAATTACCGAACATTATTTAATTAAATCTAGTAATTATATAAGTGTTTGATATCAATTTCACTTGGAAAACAAGTCTGTATTTGTATCCAAAGATACTTAAATTCTTCGACTACCGCTATAAAACTAAACTGTTCGTTAATTGCAATTACAATCTAATTGCTATTGCCGTAAATCCTTAGATTCTTCGAGACAATTAATTTACTTGCTATTTCATTAATGTCTGCCATTTCTTGAGTAAATAAAACAAAAATTACTTTAATTAACTCCCAACCCCGTCAGTCTTAAACAAACAAAAATCTTTCATGGTTTCAAACAGTTTTATTACTAACAAAGCACATGCTATCATACAAATCAAACATATATCATCGTCCACTCCCTAGCATCAGCCTATATATCCGCTCCATACAGTAATTTTGAGTGCACGGCGCTGTTAAGAAAGAAGCCTCATTTTAATCCCATTGGGGCCACCGATCTTAGGAAACAACACAGACGCAGGGCCGTTCTTATCAATTTTGGCACCCTGGGCTATAAACCAATTAGCACGCTAGAACAGATATTTTTCTTTACATGTGCTGTAAGACCTTGCTTCTTGCCAAATTTCATGATTCTAGGTCAAAGGGTTAAATATTAGAATATCTAGGTCAAATATAACATGATAATACTGAAGGATCCTAACATCAAAAGAGAGGTAGAAAAGGAACTAAACGAGAAAATCAATAAAGAAATTGATGAAACCGCGTCAGTAGAACAACAAATAACAGTTTTAAATAAAATCAGTCAAAATACCAAGAAGACACATTTGAAGGAGGGAGAAAATAAAAAGAAGAAATCATGGATGACAAACGAGATACTAAAATTAATGGATCAGAGACGTGAACAAAAGAACAACAATGAAGAATACAGAAAGATAAACAAGACAATTAGACAAGAAATTAGAAAGGCAAAAGAGAGGAAGCATTTCAAGAGATAGAACAGCTGCAGAAAAGATATGATGATTTTAACGTGCATCGAAGAATTAGAGAACTGACAGGCAAAACAAGAAAAAAGAACTTTGGAAAGCTGGTGAACAACGAGGGAAAAATCATCATAAACTTAGAAGACAAAAAGAAAACGTGGAGGGAATATCTCAACAAACTATTTGAAGATGAAGAGAGAATAGCAACACCAATCATCGAAGGAGAAACGGGACCGCACATCTTGGAAGAGGAAGTAGACGTAGCAATAAAACGAATGAAAGATGGGAAGGCGGCGGTTCCGGATGATATACAAGTTGAAATCCTGAAACTGCTAAGTGACAAACATATCAAAATACTTACCAACATCTTCAACAAAATATACAACTCGGGCAGCATACCAGAAGAGTGGTTGAAGTCAGAATTCATCGTATTACCAAAGAAAGTAGGAGCAAAACGGTGCGAGGAATATAGAAGTATCAGTCTCATGAGTCATCTTCTCAAAATATTCCTAAAAATAATACACAAGAGAATTTATAACAAATGTGAAGAACAAATCTCAGCAAATCAATTTGGATTCATCAACGCCGTAGGCACAAGGGAAGCGCTTTTCTCAGTGCAGGTGCTCTTTCAAAGATCTAGAGACGTAAACTGCGACATCTACGTATGCCTAATCGATTATCAGAAAGCGTTTGATCGAGTGCAACATCACAAAATGATAGACATCCTTAAACAAGTGGGAATTGACGCCAAAGACCTACAAATCATCACTAACTTATACTGGAAACAGACCGCATCCATGAAAATTGAAGAGGAACAAATAGAAGACATTGAAATAGCTAGAGGTGTAAGGCAGGGGTGCATTATTTCTCCGATTCTGTTCAATCTATACTCCGAACAGATCTTTAATGAAGCGCTAGAAGGCATAGAAGAAGGCATTTTACTGAACGGAGTCAGATTGAATAACATCCGATATGCCGACGACACAATGGTATTCGCTGACTCTCTTGAAGGACTCCAAACACTAATGAACAGAATTGTAGCGGCTAGTGAAAAATATGGACTTAACATTAATAACAACAAAACAAAATTCATGGTCATTAGCAAAGACAATATAGCTAATGCAAATCTCTACGTTCACAACCAACAAAAAGAGAGAGTGAGACAAACAACATACTTAGGTGCACTTGTGAACGAAAACTGGGACAATAGCCAAGAGATAAAATTGGAAAAGCCCGAGCTGCCTCCAATACAATGAATAACCTCTACAAAAATCACGAACTACATCTTGAAACCAAAGTACGCATGTTGAGGTGCTATATTTTCCCAATATTACTTTACGGAGTCGAGTCCTGGACACTAAATGATGCAACAACAATAAAGCTTGAAGCCTTTGAGATGTGGCTATATCGACGTATCCTGCAAATATCTTGGAAAGACCGGGTAACAAACATCGAAGTCCTCCACAGGACGAAGAAAGAGAAGGAAATCATGGACACCATCAAAACCCGCAAACTCCAATATCTAGGCCACATCATGCGGAACGAGGACAGATACGCTCTATTACAAGCCATCATTCAAGGCAAGATACACGGAAAACGAAGACCTGGACGGAGGAGAATTTCATGGTTGCAGGATCTCAGGGCGTGGTACGGGAAGACTTCGAACGAGCTCTTCAGAATAGCAACCAATAAAGTGAAAATAGTCATGCTCATCGCAAACATCCGAAATCGGATATGCACATGAGGAAGAAGAAGAAGGTCAACAGGAAGTATGGTATGGCTATAGGTTTTGATTTCCTTATGAAATCGCAAAATATGCGTCATACACGGTCATATCTTTTGATTGTTTTGATGTTACATCTCTGTTGATCGTGTTACAAGTTTGATTTTTTCACAACTAAATGAGACCTTAGACACGAGTATTTAAGATAAATTTCAACTTGATACTTCTACGCGTTCCTGAAAAAAAGGGTCTTTGCCGACAGACAGACAGACAGGCAGACGAACAACAAAGTGATCCTATAAGTGTTACGTTTTGCTATTTCATGCTATCTATCTATAATTGGACTAATAGACCGAATTAAATACAATAATGCAGAATTATTGACTAGACAAATAAGTCTATCTTCCTCGCATATGTAAAACAGTTATTAATCTTATTTATTGTTGTTTACAAAATATTTATAATATGATATTTCGACGATAAGACAAAGCAATGAAATAGCCAATCCAATACCCCACACTATTATAATTCCTTGCATATGTAAAAGCGTTATTGGATGTCGTTGAACTTTTTTCAGGAAATTATATTTCACTGCCATTTGTATTTGCATCTTGGAATATTTAAAAACCGCCTAAATCGAATATACGTGAATTAGAACATTAGGATTAACATAGGAAATTATAAATAAACGTACATTTCTTTCCCATTGTAATCCCAATCCACTTTCCTGAGCTCGCAGCAGCAATTCGTTAAATGAAGGCAAGAGTACGGAGTTTTTCCTGAAAACGAAAACGCATTGTCCCTTGTACAAGTTCTCCTTCATGGCGTGGTGAGATTTTAATACGTCTGGTGTAATGATTCCGTCGTCGATTGCAAAATATCCTGGAATAATATCAATTTTACATGAATGCATTTAAGGCGTTATATCATTGCACCTGAAGGCAAACGTTCAATCGCATAGGCTTGATCCCTTTTGTAAATAACGTTCTTTTTGCTCACTTCTTTAAAGTTTTTCACAAGCTTTATATAATCTTCCTGAAAGATACAAACTTCACTTAATTATACAAAGTTTCAGTATTTCGCATTTCTATGAAATTGAATTCCAAATTTCTTAACATAAATATACTATATGCTAAACTGTAAGGATTCTATTAACTTTATTCAAGCTTTATTATATTTCGGTGAATCATTTAATATTATAAATAAATATATAAACATATTTTTATTACTCATGCATTATCAATATTATATAATATATATATACAAGTACTATCTTGACGCACATTTTTTAGTACGAGAAATGCCACTTTTGGTTGTATTACCACATAACGCACGTAACGCACCCGTTGGGCAACGCACGAAAATATTCAAAATCGCTAGGTTACATTAAAAAAACAATTAAATAAATAAAATAAACACAATCAAGACCTCCATATTAAAAAAGTGACGTGAACGTGACAGATTTTTTTTTTCATTACAAAATAAATTGTTTTGTTGTAAAATGAGTGTAAATTCTAACACATTTTTTGGTAGCAATATTGTCGCAATTTGATTTTCCCCGTAAGCCGGTCTTAGATTTTTAATTTCAAATTTATTTGTATCTTCTAGCTGCATTTGGATTTTAATGTCACATTTAATTTCTTCCACTGTAGCGGTGGCATCCAAGTCTCTTATACTCAATGTCACGTCTGTATTATTAGCTCGTACATCAACATCTGGCACTCGTTTAGCTATTTCATATCTTAGTACCTAGTTTTGCTTTACCTGTCTCTACTTCCAGTAATATTTTCCCGATTTTGTTTTTTTTATGCCTTCAATATTTGCTCCGATATCTTCGATGTTTATCCCTGTTTTCACTTTCCTTAGCACTTCTGCGTAGGTCTTATTGTTGTCCTTTATGAAGACCGCCTCCATTTGTCTCCCACCTAGCTTTAGCATGTACTGCGTTGTCTGGATTTGGGAGTCGATCCCGCAGTCGCTTTATCCTTTGGTATGAATACCCTTATTTCTTTATCTGAATCTGCGAAGGTAAAGTCCATTGCCTTCTTTATGGTCGTCCACGCCGCTCCCATGGATCTTGGTACAGCTATTTTTTTCCTATTATGTTTAATTTGCAGGTTTTTTAGTTCTTGAAGGCTATCGTAAATTGTTTGGATATTATGACCATCTGAATCCATTAAGACCATCGGAATATATCTTTTATATCGCCACTGTCAGTAGGTATTCCAATCGTTTGTCTTAGATGACTACTTTACTAGGTTTTTTATTTTGCATTCCAAGTTCAATTAGCCTGGTATATACATCGCTGAATGCCTGGGGTACTTCTTTGTCAGGCCTGAGATTTTCTTCCACGTGCCAGGCAAGATGCTTCCACAATGTTGCCTGTGCCTTCCTTAACTCTCCTATATGCTGCTTCTGGCCAAGGCTACTCTGCCACTTTTTTTAAATCCTCGTATGTATTTTCCTTGTCCTTTTTTTAACGGGATGTAGCAAGCACCAATCGGTTAACTTGTCAAGTGGCCCCCTGAACTCCTCGAGCATCTTGGAACCGCTTCAGGCATGACGTCAAGATGTCGTTGTATTAGTTTCCCCTTAAATCCCCCTTCCACGTCTAGTGATTAGGGGTTCAGGTTCAGTTTCTTGTTGCTTTCGACTTGGAGTCGTTTCCTCTCGTCCTGCTCTTTCAAGGTCATGATGTTTGTTATCATAACGGTTGTTATTAGCCAGATGTTCTCCGACCTAATCATATTGTCGGTTAGGCCTATGTGCTCTAGTTTGAAGTGAGTTTTCTTTTCCCAAGATTCTCTTTCTGGTATCCATCTATGACAATCGAAGATGGTGCATCGAACGCTATCTTCAAGGCCACAGTTTTCACAGAGACTATCGGTTGCCCTGCGCATGTTATGCAGGTAGTCCCTAAAACAACCATGATCGCTTAGCACTTATGTAATGTGGAAATTCGTTTCACCATGCTTTCGTGACACCCATCGCTCGACGTCAGGTTTAAGGATCCTAGTCCATTGTCCCCTGTTCGATAGCTGCCACTCTTTTTGCCATGCCTTATACATTTGCGCCCTGGCGGCTTTCTTTTTATCGCTCTTTTTACAGTCGTCGCTTGTTCTAACTCGGTACAGTTCCTCTCTCTCTCGCACCATAAGCTCTATTGGTACTATGCCAGCGATTACAAGTTCAGCCGCCATTGAAACTGTTCGGTATGCACTGGACACTGTCAGTGCCATTTTCCGTTAAACTAGCGATAATTTGTGCCTGATCGATTTCTTATCCATGGCAATTGCCCATACCAGAGCTGCGTAGAGCATGGTCGAATGTACCACCGAGCATAGGAGCCTTCGCTTGCTGCTTTTGGGACCACCGACGTTTGGCATTAGTTTGTCTAATGCTGCAGCGGTTTTGAGCGCTTTATCTGCGATTGCGATGACTTGGTTTTTAAATGATAGACATTTGTTGATCGTTACACCCAGGTATTTAATTGATTCTTTCGGGACTTAATTTTTTCGGGATTTAATTGATCTTTTTTCCCTTTACAAGGAATGTAATGGGGCCGATTTTTCTGAATCCTGTTAGCAGCACTGACTCTTCATTTAACTTGATCTATAGCTGCATTTGATCTAAGCATTATTCCCCTTTCTGGTTTCCCAGTCACTACCAGAGCCAGGTCGTCAGCAAAGCCCACCATCTCCACTCCCTCAGGCAGTTTGAGTCTGAGGACTCCATCGTACAGGATGCTCCACAGTGTCGGGCCCAGAACCGAGACCTGTGGAACACCACTGCTGACATCGCGCTCTTCTCTTGAATTCTCGGAATGTAGAATGATTTTCTATTTCTCAAATAGCTCCTGATTAATTGCAGTAGATACGGTGGCATGCCCTTTCTTGTCAGTTCCTCCAAGATGTTTTGCCATGATGCAGAATTAAACGCATTTCTAACGTCGAATGTTATAAGTGCACATAGCTTTTTCGTTCTTTGTGAGCCTTGCGCTTTTTTCGCCACTTCGACGATCTTATCTATAGAATCTACTGTCCTCTTTCCCTCCCTGAACCCATGCTGCTTCTCGGAGAGGTTCTCACCTGTCTCTAATTCCTGTCTTATTCCTTGTACCAGTAGTTGCTCTAGGAGTTTTGATGCTATATCTAGTAGACATAGGGGTCTGTACGACGAAGGCTTCTCGATGGGGTTATCGCCTTTCCTAATTAAAACAATTTTGGTTTTTTTCCAAATATCTGGAAATATTCCCTCGATGACTATATGTTTCATTATTTTCAGAACATTTTCAGAACGGTTTGAAAACTTTACCACAATGTTTTTTATGATCTCTGATGGAAGTCCATCTATACCTGAGGCTCTGCCATTTCGAAGGCGCTGGCTGGATTTACATAGTTCCTCCTCATTAAAAGGCACAATCTCTAGCACGTCTGGTTGCTCCCAGATCAGTTCTTCATGGGTTGGGAAAAGTGCAATCTGTAGTGTTATCCATTGGGACGCTAATCTTTGGTTGCCTTAATTTTAGACCTCTCATTGCAATTTGGAATGCATCCCCCATGTGTCTTCGTTGATCTCGTGGCATAGGTTTTGCCAGTGGTCTCGTTTTGATTTGTTGATTTCCATTCTCAGAGTCTTTTTCGCCGTTGTGTACTCCTGCTTGAATTTTTGCTGATTGTGTAAGGCTAGGGCTAGGTTTTTTTTTAGGTTTACGTTGGTATATGCGTCTGGCTTTATTACAGGCTGCCCTAGCTTGAGCGATAGTATCATTTCGCCAGTAGACCCGTCTTTTTTGTCTGCGTTCCATTTTTGGTGATAGAGTGGCATCACAGCTTTTGCATATACTTTTTATAAACGAGTTTGCTGTATATTGTTCGGTCTTGTAAATTTCTGCTTCTAGGTTGTTGTAGAATTTTTGATCGTTTGTTGGCATTGATCTGTTTGTCCAGGCGTTTCTGTTTTTGCATCGGGTTGGAATACTTCCATTATTTTCATCTACTACGTAGCCGAGATACTTGTGAGTAGATAGGCTAGGAGAGTTCTGGCGCAAAATCCCATAAGAATTTACATAGGGGTCTGGATTTACTTTTTGTAACCAGATTTCACATTTTGTAACCAGATAACCAAGGGTCCGTTAGGTTGGTATTACCCTTTAATAATCAGTTTTAATCAGCTATTTAATCAGCTAATATATAGGTTTAATCAGCTAATAAACAGGTTTGAACAGATAGCAATCAGGTTTAATCATTTAATAAACAGGTAGCAAACAGGTTCAAGCAGGTTTTATCAGATAATTATCAGGTTTGTGCAGGAATCAATTAGATTTAATCAGATAGTCAGTATACAATAAAGTGTTGAAGGAGAAGGTTTTATTATCGGATCGAACCTGATTAAATCTAATTGATTCCTGCACAATTGATTCCTGTTTGCTACCTGTTTATTAGCTGATTAAACCTGATTTCTATCTGTTCAAACCTGTTTATTAGCTGATTAAACCTGTATATTAGCTGATTAAAACTGATTATTAAAGGGTAATACCAACCTAACGGACCCTTGGTTATCTGGTTACAAAAAGTGGAATCTGGTTACAAAATGTGAAATCTGGTTACAAAAAGTAAATCCAGACCCCTATGTAAATTCTTATGGGATTTTGCGCCAGAACTCTCCTAGCCTATCTACTCTTGTGGTCACTTAGTGACTCCCTCTCTAGTACTTGCCAGTTCTTTATTCTTGCAGCGAGTTCGCTTGTTGCGAAAGTTAGATCAAGTATTGAGAATGAGTCTCCACGTTCAAAAGTTGGTTTAGCACCTTCGTTTTTGATGAAGAGTTCCATGCTCGCCGCCCAGTCCATAACCATATCCCCACGCGGATCCATTTTTGAAGAGCCCCAGTGTGGCAATTTTGCGTTGAAGTCGCCTGCTATAATTTTGCTTTTTCTCCCCTGACCTTATGGTTTGACAAAGAGTCTCTTGGGATTCTGACAGCTGTTCAATTTTTGCGTTGGGGGAAAAGTAGCAAGTAAAAGTAGCAGTTCAACCCATACAAAACCCGGTCCATTTCCAGTCTTTAGAACAGTTACTTTGCTGTTATTTATGCATATCGCTGCGTCCTTTTTATCGTCCGTGAACGATTTGGAGCTAGTCGCAATTTTTTTATTTGGTTCACTCACTAATAGTATGTCTGCTTTCAGTTCTACGGCTGTTGCGGCTAGCAGATCATGCGCTGCACGGCACCTCATTAGGTTAATTTTGATCATGTTAGCCATTTTTGTTTCCTTGCCTACCCTTGATCTCCTCCGACAGAGCTTTTTTGTATGCTGGGCAAGTTCCAGAATGCGCCTGGTGCCTCTCTTTGTCTTGCAGATTGGGCAGAACATATCTTCTTGACAGTTTTTTGCCTGACGTCCCTCTTTGGTGCATTGTAGACACATCTTCTGCCTATCTGGCCCTTTACATGCATTAGTTAGATGGACTGGTTCCCAGCATTTATAGTCAATTCTCTCCCTTACTCTGCAATTGATCCATCAAACCTTTATGTAACCTCTGCCAAGATCCCCTGGCTGGAAATACCAAAGGACGAAATGGTATGCAAATACCACTTCGAGAAAAACTACACATCAATGTGTAGTAGTAAAGCCGATTGGAGCGACGAATCCTCAGCATACCACATAGAGCAAAATGCCATCAAGTGGTATACAGATGGTTCGAAGACAAAGGAAGGAACTGGTGCAGGAGTGTTTGGACCTCGTACCAGATACTCCGAATCCATGGGAACATCCCCAAGTATCTTCCAAGCAGAGGTACACGCAATCGAAAGATGTGCACAGTTTAACCTCGACAGGAATTATCGCAAAAAACGAATTGCTATCCTGTCAGATAGCCAAGCAGCCGTCAATGCCATTAGCTCATACACCATCAGATCCAAACTGGTATGGGACTGTGTGGGGAAGCTGAACAAGCTTGGCAGGGATAATAAAGTAACGCTATACTGGGTACCAGGACACACTGGTATAGACGGAAACGAAGAAGCCGATCACTTAGCAAATAAGGGATCCAGTAGCCCCTTTATAGGTCCGGAACCCTTTTGCGGTATGAGCGTGAACACCATCCGCAAAAGTTTAGATGAAGAAATAAGAGGAAAATGGATTAAAACCTGGGAAGAACTTCCAGGGCTAAGGCAATCCAAAGTGATGCTGGGATCTTTCAACCAGAAGAGAACTAAAGCTTGCCTGAAACTAAGCAGGAACAAGCTCAGAATTCTGACAGGAGCCTTGACGGGATACTGCAGACTTAGGAAACATCTCAAGGCCCTAGGCCTAGAGGAGGATGATGGATGCAGATTCTGTGGCTCAGCAGAGGAAACCCCCATACATCTGTTCAAAGACTGCGGAGCATTACTCCGCAAGAGACAGCTGTACCTTGGGGATCACTGCTTGAACACAGAGGAGCAGCAGGTCTTGAATCCCACCCAGATCCTAAAGGAGTCAGGATTAGAGGAGGCGCTCTAAATGGGTAAGTACACCAACACTTGGAGGAGGAGGGTGGGGTACAATAGATCTATAGGTCGCAGTACAAGTCGTCACCACCAAATCTACAATCTTCAATCTACAACCTTTGTCTATTAGCAGTTTCACTTGTTTTTTTTTTTTGGTAGTGGCTATCTGGCTACCACGGTGGCTATCTGGCTATCTCCATAAGCAGGACTAATGTTTTTTTTTATTTTAATTGCTCCTTCTGTATTACCGAGCACAGATTTATTTCCCTTGTCTATTTCGTACCATAGCTCGTTGGTTTCCTGGTTTATTTTTGTGTTCACTGTCTTTTGTGTACCCATGTCGCAGTTGGGGGAACCCTTTTCCTGCGTATCTGTTCGTTTATTATCATTGAATGATCTTGACAGGGCATTTGTTAGACCCCAGAGTTCCTCTGTGACTTTCCTGATTACGATCTTTGTGTTTGAGTTCGCTTCATCAAGAAAACGCAGTTCTTGAGTTCTTGCTGGTTGTTTCCTTATTATTATCTCAAGGTCTTCCTCGTTTACAGTTCGATGATCTTGTTCTTTCAGATCTAGTCTTTTTTTTGATTTTGTTCCATCAAGCGAGTTGCATCATCCGAAGAAGGCGAGTCTTCTTCGGATGGAATTTCGGGTTTTGTGTTAGACTGAAAAGTCTACAAGTTGGTGTTAGACTTTTTGTGTTTTTGTGTTAGGTTTGCGGAGACTGAGGAGAGTTCTTATGACGAATCGTGATACAGATTCAATTGATTCAATTCACAGAGACAATTGAAAAAGCAAATTCTTCATTTTTTGTTCCATTTTTTTATGACACCTGGATCCCATACTACATCCCCTCGCATGAGAAATAAAAAATTTCGCTCTCGTGTCCAATTGACAACCTACCGCCCTAGTTATGAATTTTTTTTTTGTCCATCTAGTCTTGTCTATCTAATCTTGCCTGTCTAGTCCTGTCTGTCTTGTCTTGTCTGTCTTGTCATGTCTGTCTAGTCTTGTCTGTCTAGTCATTACAGAAAATCGTTATATAAATAACCGGTTAACCAGTTAAGAATCAAAATAAGTTAATTAAATTAACTAAACTGACAATAAGTTCTATTCGATGGCTTACGTTCACGAACGTGTCATCTGGATGTTCTTCCAAATACCAATACTTCCTTTTCCTTTCCGAAAGAATTGTCTTAAGCACTGCCATGACAGAATGCTGATTATGCAAACGAGAGCATACACCAGATGCCAATATGGCAAAGTGTTGTCTGGCGCGAACTTTCCTATTGTGAAAATGGTTGCAACTCCAGATACGACTCCCATGCCGTTGCTGATCGACATAGTTGTAGGATAGATCTATCCCGCTGATCTTCAAAGTCGAGTAGAAGGGGCCTTTGAAGAACATAACAACTCGTCGCAATTGACCGTTTCAGTCGCGTACGAGACGCGGAAGCGAGTAGACGTGTAGCCGAGTGCTCCACATGTTTGTGATGATATTAATAAGTTGGTTTATAAGTTTTTTGTCTATCAGTTATTGAATTGCAATCCAACCTAGAGTATTTGGTTTGGTTCTTTCCTCTTTGTAAAGATTTACTTTTGCTTAATAGCGGCGGTTTTTAGTTTTTCTTTAAGCTAAATAGTTTTAGCCTAATAGAGTCACAGCACGTGGCGTGAGTTTTTTATATTCTTTAAATTCTTACTCTTTTTGTTCCCACTCCTTATCTCATATATACGGAGATAAGGATATTCCAATGCCGCAGACGTTCTTGCATTTAATGCAGCACGTTATCTGCGCCAATTTTTTTTACACGGAGGGGCGTCAGAGGCAGGAAGCCAGTTTACTGGCGGAATGAGCAGGTAGCTGAAAAGCGTGAAACCTGTTTGCGTGAAAGGAGATGCATGGTGAACAGTAATAATCGAGCAAATGAGGAAGTGCAGCAGGGAACTTCGCAGAGCCATCGCGAACTCCAAGGAAGAAGCTTGGAGAGTTCTCTGCGAAGAGGTGAATAATAACATCTTGGGTGACGGCTATAAGATCGTCACCAGGAAAATTTCGCAAAGGGTTAATACTCTCTGGGGGGATAGCCTAATGACGGAAGTCTGCTGTTCCTAGTACATGAGCGAATGAACTGGCTGGAAGCCGCGGGATGGAGATCGGCGCCCCTTTTCACTCCTGCAGAGCTGCAGAGTGCAGTTGACCGGATGAAGGAGGAAAAAGCGCCGGGTCCTGATGGTGTTCCACCCAAAGCGTGTAAGGTATTTGGGCATGTGTGCGAGGACATGTGCTTAAGCATGATGAATTAATTGTTGATGAATGGCAGTTTCCCCAAAAAAGTGGAAGAAAGCGAGACTGGTGATAATTGAAAAAGAGCATGATTGAGAAAGGAAGGAGAGGAAGCCAATTACAGACCAATCTACCTACTGAATAGTATAGCGAAGATGTTTGAGAGTATGATCGGAACTAGGATAAATGAGGATCTCGAGAGGGCAGGGGGTCTTTCAGAGGAACAGTATGGGTTCAGAGGCGGCCGCACTACGGTGAACGCAATGATGCGTGTGATAAAGAGATCTTATTATCGCTATTATATATATATTATCGCTATTATATATATATATATATATATATATATATATATATATATATATATATATATATATATATATATATTTGATAATATTATCGCTATTAGCAAACACGGGCTAATAGAGTACCCGTAGCTACTGCGTGCTTGTAACCCTGGACGTAAAAAATGCTTTCAATTCGGTCTCATGGGGCGAAATCATGGAGGCTTTGGAACTAAAGGGGGTAGCTCCCTACCTTCGAAAGATGGTGGGGAGCTACTTGAATGATAGGGAGATAGTCACTGTGGAAGGTAAAATCTTCAAAATGACTGCGGGTGTTCCACAGGGTTCAATTCTTGGGCCAATACTGTGGAACATATTTTATGATGAGGTTTTGAGATTGAGGCTGCCAGACGGGGTTACACTCGTAGGGTACGCTGATGACTTAGCGGTGGTCCTGTCGCAAGAACGGAAGAAAGTCTGAAAGCGATAATGAATGAGGCAATTAGTAGGATTGATCGGTAGATGGGGGGAAAAGGGCTTGCTCTGGCTCCCCACAAAACCGAGGCGGTCCTGCTAATTGGGAGAAGATAATGTACGACAATTGACGTACCGGCTCGGGAATCTATAAGATACCTTGGGGTATAGCTTCAGCGAAATCTCAGGGTATCCGAACAGGTCACCAGGGTGGTGAGCAAGGCTACAGCATGTGTGAAAGCCCTTGGACGGCTGATGCCCAACATAGGTGGGCCTCCAAGAGGAGGGTTATAAATGCGGTCGAGCACTCCATTCTCCTGTATGGGGTGGGCATGGATAAATGAGTTCAGGATTGAATGTTATAGAGCGAAACTGGTGAGAATGCAAAGGTGTATGCTGCTGCGTGTGTGCAGCGCATACAGGACTGTTTCTGGCGACGCCGTGGCGGTCGTTGCTGGAGTTATCCCGTTAGATCTTCTGGGGCATGAAAGGCTGAGAGTTTTGGGAGGTAATGACCCTAGATATGAAAGGGAAAAAACAATGCGAGTATGGCAAGAGCTATGGCAGGGCTATGGCAGGCAACTGATTCCGACTATCCATAAATGGGTCAACCGTGGGCACGGGGAGGTGAATTATCACCTCACCCATGCGCTTACGGGGCATGGAGCTTTGGGTCTTACCTGGTGCGCATCGGGAAACTGGTTGAGGCGCACTGTAGGTATTGTGGAGCGACTGAGGACACTGCGGAGCATACCATCTTCGAGTGTACGAGATGGGAGAGAATGTGGAACGCCGCAGAATGAAAGGTGGGAGAGAATGTAAACAAGAAGAGTATGGTGAGAATCATGCTCCGCAGTGAGTATGAATGGGGCGTGCTGACAGTAATGATATATAATGAGGATATATAATGAGGAGAAAGGAGAAGGATGAAAGGGACGAGCGTAAGGCGGGACGAGGGGCTGCTACGCGCGAGCCGAGCGTGCCAACGTCGGGCCCCTCTTAGTGCGAAGGCGGCGCACAAATTTATTGTAAACTCTGAAGTGAGGGGGGGGGGGCACGGCGATTAACGGCGCGCCCTTTACAACGAATGAATGCGGATGAATGCTTTGGATATGATAGGGGGAGAATTGTGATGAAGTTATGCCAAATTTTGGATTCCATCATGTTCTCTCCGGTTTTGGGTTTTGGCTGGGGGGGGGTCTGAATAGTGGGGGTTTTTAGTGGGTCGCCCCTTTTGGGGGGCAGCCCAACACTACCACTCGGCACGGGTCGGGTGGTGTCTGTTTGCAGATTTTCACCTCCTTCACGTGCAAAAAAAAACAAAAATAGACCATTCCACGGTTAGTTAATCGCATGTACATCCGCCGGGAATATGAAAGTTTCGGGCACATATTTTGTTATACGTCAAAAAGTTCAGGCACTTTTTGACGTATAACATGGCGGAAATTGACACATGCGCTCAAACAAAAATCAACTATGAAATTACCAATCCAGCGCCCAGTAAAAGCCCTGGAATCACTGCCGAGATTATTACGTAAGTTTTCTCATCAATTTCCTTCTGGCGTTGCGTCTATTGCAAATTTCGTCCATTATATTTCCAGCAACTACACTGCTAATGTAGAGAGCGAGGTATTGCTGGCGGAGTGCTGGCTAACACCAAGGCAACTCCAAGAGAAACATATCTATATGCACAGACGACCTGTATCGCACATATCCTTTGGACTGTCATCAATTTTTTTCTCATTCTCCTCCACTCCATAGCATCAGCCCATGTATTCGCTTCATAAAGTAATTTTGAGTGTACGGCGCTGTTAAGGAGCCTCCTTTAAATCCCATTGGGGGCCAGGGGCGCGTTTACATTACTTGAGGCCCTAGGCGCAAGGTGACTATGTGACTCTAGTCTAGGGAGTCCGAATTCTCAATATGCGATATTATAGTAAAGCCACATTCAAAAATAACAATTAGCTACGTAATTTAAGATTCGAGTATTTTAAGATACGTGTATCGTACAACGTTTTACCTACAATATAAATTCATAATTTACTTATAAAATTTATAAAAAAAAGTAATAATTTGATAAATGTCAAGCATGACTTTTAATAAATTAATCAATGAAACGTAAACATTTCAATCGAGAATTGTTATGACATTTTTTCTATTTTGCATCTGTAATGGACGCATAACAGCACTCATATGCTTGCGGTTATGGCTCGCCGAGTGCAGTTATGAGTTAATTTTTAAAGGTAGGCACTGAAATTCAGAGCTGTCAGTGTCAAATTTTCGACGAGATAGTTTTGAGGTTATGTGATAAATTCGCTAAATCGCGAATACACAAATTTAATTAATTAATGGTAATAAACGATATAACACATATAATTTAAATTCTGTCCATTAATGGTACTATCATTAAAAACGTTTATAGTGACATTGAATGTTTCTTGTCCATTAGAAAACTCCTCGCTACTCTCGTCGTTTTCTAAGATTGAAGGACGTGGTGGAAGGGACATGAACTTCATTCTTTGGGTTTGAATCCTCTGTAAGATTCTGTGTGTGTCCTTTAGTAACAACAGTCATGCGATTAATTTTCAATAACAATACAAAAAATAACAACAATGCATTGATACTTCTTTAGTTTTTTTTTTCTGAATATTTTTTTCACTACTTATCTCCGCAAAGTGCCAATTTATTCACCACACTTTGTCAAATTTTGCCGCTTTTTCCTTAATTTTGCCGCAAATTTTGCCGTCGTCAACCGCCAAAACCCTAAAATCCTTAAAATCGGAGGTCTAGGCGCGTGCCTAGTGCGCCTATGCCTAAAAGCGCTGCTGTTGGGGTCACCGATGTTAGGCATAAATCGCGACATCGATGTCGCTGTTGACAGAGCCTTTTCAGTGGTCCTGACTATGCGTTTTGGATACCTTAATCGGTAGTCAATTTGCACACCCAGGGTATCTTCTGCTCCATACTGTTATTTTTCCAGGCTTGGTGGCACGTTATTTCGTTTCCCGGTAATGAGCACAGCCTCTCTCTTGTGTATCGACAGTTCTAATCCGTTATCCTTGAACTACCTACTTGCCCTTCTCACAGTCCCGTTCAACATTAGTACTAGTGTGTTTGTTTTCCTTTCGGTTACTACCACGGCCGCATCATCTGCAAAACCCACAACACTCGAAGCCTCCGGCACTGCTAGGTTGACTATATATGATGTTCCAGAGAAATGGTTCCAATATCGATCCCTGTGGAACACCCGCCGCTACTTCTGTCTTCTTGTGGGTCTAGTCTGGTCTGTCTCTCCTATCTATCTACTCTTGTCAGTCTAATCTTCTCTGTCTATTCTTGTATGTTGTTATTAGTAATTTAACTGATATTTATTTATACTTGAACTCCACTATACGTGATTATAGTTGAACTCAAAACCGTACGTGTTGGTAATATGAAAATTGGTTAAAATTCCTCATAAAATAAGTTTACTTTCCTACTTTGTTACTTCTAACGTAGTTTTTAAGATACTTTATAGCATACATTATTATTCTTGTTTCACGTCTCTAAAAGTTAAATCATCTCAATAAATTGACTACAAAACAGAAATGACTTCGAGGCAACTTAAGTTTGCAATAAATAATTGCAATAAACAATACAAGCTTAAGACAAACGAAACACAGCCTGAATATATAAATATATTCAGCCTTTCCGAAGCTCTATAACAATTATTGTGTTTAGGACTACCAAAACGTTATTTTGCAGCTTTCGAACTTTTTTCTTACAGAACGCTATAAAATAACTTACAAATTTCATGTGAGATTTGTTTTGGTGGTCCTAAAAAGACTCAATAATTGTTATAGAGCTCCGGTAAGGCTGACTATATTTATATAATCAGGCGGTGTTCCGTTTGATTTAAGTTTGTATGATTGTCTATAACGTAGGATGGTTTCACCAATTCTATGTAATGAACAATCTTTCCTTATGCCCGCCATACACACAACGGTCCACATGACAGGTCTAACTGTGCAGGTTTGCCTGCGCAGGTAGACCGGAGCGTGTGTGGGAATAGACCTGTGCAGTTTCTTGTGTACGGTTGACCTGCGCAGGCACACCTGCGCATGTAACCTGTACGGTAGACCTTAACATGTATGGCGGGCATTAAATTCTCAGAGTTTGGACAAATAATCTAATTCCCAAAATTCGCGCGAGAGAAGCCGCGACTAATACATAGTTGAATAAATGTATCTAAATAACTATAAATGTAAATAAACAATAAATGTAACTAACGTTTTCGGCCGAATAAATACTTTCTACCCACGCATCAGTTTCTCGAGCAATCCAATTTATATTACTTTGAACTAACTCGCGAACTGTGTTAATTTCTCCAATAAATCTGCAAATAATTATGATATGATTTGATAAATTTTTGTACATTTTTTTTACTCTGGTATAGTTAATGAACTTGACAATCCACTGGAATACAAACAAGACATCATTTGAGACATAGCAAATAATTTCAATATAACCATTCTTGTCAAAAGATTCTTAACAGGCTTCATCAGAGGTTTTTGCAGAACCGTTTGAATGACAGTAAAAAATGAGTCTTCTACTATCATCAACGTTTGAAAAGCATTGATGGTGTTTCTAAAAACGCTTTATTTATGTATAAATCTAAGAATAATAATTACAAATTACCTTTGCCTTTCATAAATAATAATTTTGGTGAGGACTAAGATTAAGCACAGTAAGCAGTTTGTAATTAAAAAAGAAATCCTCAATAATATTTTGAAATTGGGGAATAAAGATCTCCAAGCAATGAGGATCCTAAAATAAACGTTTTGAAAAGAGTCACTGACTAAATTAGCTCTTACCTGGGAGCAGGAACAATACAAGTGACGCCCGTTTCAACGAAAACGTTAGAGTAATCGAAATAATTGTGTTTCTCATACCAAGCGAAAATCGCAGCTGAAAGCAAACTTGTTATATTTATTCGATTCTTTTAATTTGTTTTATTTACAAAATCCAATATCTGATTCGTCCTTTATCACAGATCCCAAAACGCCAGTTCCACTAAAGTTCCTTGTAACTGTTCCCCAAGTAAAATCGTTATTTACTCTTAAACTAAAATTATATTTCTTTGCGTATTCTAAAACGAGCGAGATTTCTGTTCCAATTTTATCAACGGGATTTGAATATGGGAGATATGGAAACGTAGAAACCGTCAAATATTTTCCTCGTTTATTAGCAACTTTCTCTGGATATAGATTATTGTTACTTAAAAAGCTTTCATTTTGAGAATACCAAATGTCTATCAAAATCGGTAAATATTCTTTCAAACCGGAATATTTGTTTGTATATAATTTATAAGTAACATTTTCTTGTTCTACCATATTCTTATACATCGAGTTGGAATGTGTGGATTGAAAAACTAAGAAGTTTGCTAGGTATTTAAGACTTCTCGAACTGAAAAGATGGTTAAGATCGTCACTTTTGGAATGTATTAAATATTTTCTTTCGTTGTTATATCTGGAATAATTTTCGGATTTCAATTTCCATTCTATAATCTCTAAAACGGTGCGCGGGTCCTGGCTGATAATTAGAAATGCATCGCAGTTTTCAAACAATTTGATATCTCTGATGTTTTTAATGCCGTAATTTACAAATTGAACGTTTTCGGTTGATACTGAGATTTTTTCATTGCCAAAGTAATTAATGCACTTGGAGTTATTAAAATATTGGGAAATTAGCAGCTTTATGAATAAGTTCAACACAGACGACATTCTTTTTTCGTTCACTGACGACAACTAAATTTTACTTCGCTTATTTAGACACTTAAATTGTAAATAATTCATGGATCGTTATCGTTTAATGTGAATTTAATAAATAAATTGACGAATGAATATTTTATTAATATGATAAATATGATTAAATGAAAGTTGATTAGGTTTATAATTGTTTTGCAATTTATCATATTCAATTGTTTTATAAAGATATGGAAATACAATCTGTTTTTTATATAGTTTATGTAGAAATTGTTGAATAATTGAAATGCTTGAGACTAGACGGACTGGACTCGACAGACAGGACTAGACAGACAGTACTAGACACACAAGACTAGACAGACAAGACTAGACAGACAAGACTAGACAGACAAGACTAGATAGACAAGACTAGACAGACAAGACTAGACAGATAAGACTAGACAGACAATACTAGACACACAAGACTAGACAGACAAGACTAGACAGACAAGACTAGACAGACAAGACTAGACAGACAAGACTAGACAGACAAGACTAGACAGATAAGACTAGATAGACAAGACTAGACAGACAAGACTAGACAGACAAGACTACACAGACAAGACTAGACAGACAAGACTAGACAGACAAAACTAGACAGACAAGGCTAGACAGACAAGGCTACACAGACAAGACTAGACAGACAAGACTAGACAGACAAGACTAGACAGACAAGACTAGACAGACAAGACTAGGCAGACAAGGCTAGACAGGCAAGACTAGACAGGCAAGACTAGACAGAAAAGACTAGACAAACAAGACTAGACAGCGTATTTATTTATTACATATAAACAAGAAAATATACAAGTATATCGGATGTTCATATGTATCCAGCACTCCGTCGCAACGAGACTATGCTGGTTTTGCTACATAATATTACAATAACAGATATAAACAAATAATAGAAATAATTAAGTAACATAAGTCAAATCAATAGTAGTAATAACAATACTTAACAAAATAAATTACACATTAAGACAAAATTTTAAAATCTCGTAAGACAGAGCATTGATTACATCATTGCAATTTAGGAATGAACTATACAGTCAATAGAGCTTTGTGGGTGAACTATAAACAAATGCTTATTCAATTCTAGTTTATTTTTATAAGTCGTGATCAATTCTTTTCAGTTTTTTGCGGATATATTAAATGTTTGCCACCATTTATTATCTTTCTCAATTTGTTCAAGTTCTTCTACGTTTTTTGGCCAAAACCGTTTTACATTTATAATTAAATTTTTTGTTTGTCGCCTCCAGTCGATAGTCATTGGACATTCAAAAAGGACATGAAGGAGGACAGATGAAAAGGATAGAAGGTCCTGCCGTATCTTCTTGTCCACATTGACATGTCGGAGAATCTCTTTTTCCAAATCTATGGAGGTAAGACTGGAAATTTCCGTGGGAGGTAATTAGTTGGACTGCATGGTGAAAGAGCTCAATTTGTATTCTGATCCAAGTTTCAATGATAGGGATAAACTTTTTTGTCCAACGACCTGTTTTTGCCGAATCCCATCGAGTTTGCCACTCGCTAAGAGAGCGTGGGAAAGGTGGGTAAGGGGTGACGGCAATAACCACCATGTAAGTCCGACCCAAATGTCAACCTCTCCTGCACGCGGTGCCCGCTGCTAGATAACGAACGAGGCTCTGGCGACCGAGTCATGGCGGTATAACCATTCAAACGAGAATAAAGGAAATGTATTCTCACCGTGAGGGGCTGCTAGTCTCCCAGCGGGCGCCTCCCCAGGGGGTGGGTAGGGGAAAGCCTCCCAGATATGGGTGGTACCGGGGAAATTAAATACCCGGGGCGGACCGAAACTAGCAACAACAGTAGCGTCTGACCCAGAGTGGGCGGCTGCAAACGGCGTCTGACCCAGAATGGGCGGCCGAAAACCAAACTCACCAACCCGTCTTGCCAGCGTGGTGTTTTACGTCAAAAAACCCCTTATTTTTACCCATGAAAATGATAGATGTAAACAAACAAATACCCCAGGCGGATAGGAGAATATCTCCACAGTTCCGCAATGATAACCAATCATTCTGTCCCACGGATTCTGGGGGGGGACAAACATCTAATGAAGCAGAAAACCTACTCAACAAAGAAGCAGAATATACACATGTATATCGCAACCTACAACACAAGATCGCTACAATCAGAGGAAAGACTCACCGAACTCGAGCGATAATTAGATCATCTAAAATGGGATGTTGTTGGTCTCAGCGAGATTAGAAGACGGGGAGAGCAACTAATAAAACTAAAATCTGGGCATAGCCTATATTATGCGGGAAACGACGAAAATTCCAATGGTGGAACCGGTTTTATAATACATAAACGTCACAGCCAGAATATAATTTCCATAAAGAAAATCTCCCCTAGAGTGACTAGCCTGGTCCTGAAACTAAATACAAGATACCACATAAAAATCGTACAAATCTATGCACCGACGACCAACTACAGTGATGAGGAAGTAGACATCTTCTACGACGATATATCTACGGCCCTAAGAGAGCAACCAGTCCAATTCACCATTGTATGCGGAGACTTCAACACCAAAATCGGAATGAAAAGCGACGATACGGAAATTTCTTTAGGAAACTTTGGACTGGAAGGCAGGAATAACCGAGGTGAGACGTTGTTGGGCTTCCTACTACAAAACAACCTATTTCAAATGAACAGCTTCTTCTATAAAAAACTAAATCGAAGATGGACCTGGGAAAGTCTAGACGGCCGCACAAGAAATGAAATAGACTTTGTAATAACGGATAAGAAACATATAATTAAGGACGTAACGGTATTAAATAGATTTGATACTGGGAGCGACCATAGAATGGTGCGATCAAAAATAACCATTGATATAAAGAAAGAAAGACACAAAATGGTTAAAAAGACAACCAACCAACAATGGCACAGCCCACTAGATGTAGAGGAATACCAACAGTGCATCGCAGACCGGTTGACGAGTGGAAACGCGGACAAAAATGAAAACATCAACAACCTAAACGACCGAATAACAAATGCCATAATAGAAAGTCAAAGTACATGCTGCCCTAGAACAAAACAAGAAGAAAAACTCAGCCAAGAAACAATACAGCTGATGCAAAGTAGAAGAAACATGAGAAGTGAAGAGACAACCTCCATCGAAGAACTACGAGAGATAAATAAACAGATATCGAAGGCAATAAGGCGCGACATAAGAGCACATAATAAAGATAAAATTCAACAAACCATAGAAAACAACAAAAGTATGAAGGTCCTGCGTAGAAAACTGGGAAGCGGGAAGAGACAAATAACTAAACTCAGAAATAAACAAGGAAATATAACAACGAACAGAGAGGAGATCCTAAATGTCGTTGAAGAATTCTACCAACTTCTATATACAAGCCAAAAAGAACCAATCCCGGAATCTGAACCAGATATCGTATCAAATAAAAAGGGCATCATAAACCAAGGGTCTGAAATACTACCAGATATTACTTTAGATGAAATAGAATTAGCCTTAAGTAAAACGAAGACAAACAAAGCCCCCGAAGGTGACCGTTCTGAAGGGCCCCTGTTCTGACTTGCCAAGCCCCCATTCCTTTCTACATGCAAGACTTAGCCTAGAGCTTATTTCTTTTGCCTTCCCGCACACTTGCTTTATATGAGCTTTGGAGTTTAAACATCTATCAATTATGACCCCTAAATATTTTATGTTATCTAAACATTTAATTTTATTTCCCGCTAATTTAAAGATAGGTCTTCTTTGTGTCAAGGTTTTCCCAAAGAAAAGGGCCTCTGTTTTCATCGCATTAAAACTTAACTTGGTTTCAGTTGCCCAATTGTTGAGTGTTTCTAATGCTTTATTTGCTTTTAATTTTAAATCCGCGATAGTTCCTGAAGTTACAAGTAGCATTGTATCATCTGCATACGCTATAATTTCGCACCCGTGTGGCAATTCCAAATCAAATATTGTATCGAACACAATTTTCCAAAAACCAGGACCGGATTTAGATCCTTGTGGACATCCTTTGGTAACCTTTTGCTCGATGTGAATACCTGGTTCCAATATTATCGCTTTCCTTTTTGAAAAATAGTCTCTTGTTAAATTAATAAGATTATTTGGGCAATTTTTAACTATTAACCGTTGGATAATTAGAGGCCACCAAGCATTGTCAAAAGCCCCACTAATGTCTAGAGCAATAGCTGCACAATATTGTTTTTTCGAAATTGAAGATTCTATGTAGCCTAGCACTTTCAATATAGCGTCAATAGTACTCACGCCCTTCCTGAAACCATATTGGTTTGCATTCAATGGGTCCTTAATGTTAAAATAATGTTCTATTCGACAAATAAGCAGTGAGTCCAAAACTTTTCCCACCACCGGGAGTAAACTTTGGCCTAAATTCCTAAATTCCTAAAGCCTAAATTCAAAGATTGGTCTAAAGTCTTTTGGGGTTAAGCCTTGTTTGTTAGGTTTTGTAATTATTTTTATAAGTTGCTTTTTCCAGCAAGATGGAAAGACTCCTTTACTCAAACATTTGTTAAAAAGATTTAGAAATATTTTCGGAGCACTATAAAAGGCAGCTTTTACGATATTCGAGGAAATTCCGTCAATTTCTGGGGCCTTTTTCGGATTCATCTGACTTATAGCTCGTTCTATTTCAGAAATTCCGAATTCGATGTCACCAGGCCCCCCTTTACCCAGTAACGCTTGATTTCATATTTCTTTTTGTGTGATGGATTCAGTATTTTTGTCTTCTGGAAAAAAAGCTTCAAGAAGTTCTTTAGTAGTTTCTAACAAGTCTAGTGAATTATTTCCCTTCTTTAAACTTGTTAGATATCTCGTTGAAGTTTTCTTCCCCCTCAAAATCCTGTACACAGGTTTCCAAGGATCTCCTTTTGAAGAGTGAGTGCAAAACTCACGCCATTTTTCTTTCTTTGTATCCATAATTTTTTCCTTATATTCATGCGTTTTATTCTTGTATAATATACGATTTTCTTCCCTTTTTGATCCTGAACTGTGTTGGTATATTCGTCTAAGTCGGTTGTTTTCTTTCCTGAGAATTGTTAATTCAGGGGTCCACCATGGTACTGAGTTTGAAAAAGGTTTGCGAGGTGGTATGGAGTCCTGTGCTGCATTTATCAATGAATAGTTTAAAGCCATCGCGTACGTTGTAATTTCATAAGGTGATTGGCAATCTTCTACGGCTGGATAAATTTTGTTGATGTTGATCAGAAAAAGTTCTTCAAATTTCAGCCAATTTGCTCTTTTTGTACAAAATCCACGAGGAAGTTCCGGTATTTCTTTTCCTAAACCAATAGACCACCTGATATATATATGGTCTGATAAACTGCATTCTTCTGTTAAATGCCAATGTTCTATTAAGCCACTCAGTTTACCATTTGCAACTGTTACTTCTATTAAACTAGAACCATTAGGTCCAACGAATGTTGATTCTGAGCCACGATTTAGGATTTGTAAATTATATTTACAAAATATTCTGTCTACCATTCTTCCTCTTTTATCTTCCGTTTGACTGCCCCATGAATACGACTTAGAATTGAAGTCGCCTGCTATTAAAATATCTCCTTTCGAATTTAGTTCCTCTATTATTTTTTCTGTATTTCCAATATTTTCTTCAAATTTATCATTTTCAATTGGTCTTCCTGGAGGAGGTAAATATAAAGATATTGCGAAAAATTTTATATCGCCATAAATCAATTGGACTACGGCCAAATGATTGGTAGACATCGCTGCCATGAACATGACATTGATTCGTGAATCTGTTATTACGATAGTAGATTTAATTGTACAGCCTTCAGATTTATTATTTTGTATTACTCTATAATATATACCCCGGGGTCTCTCTACCTAGTCCTAGCACCCATTTCAAATATTTTTCTTGCACCCTTTCCAGCCCTTCTTGCTCTCTCCATCCCCATATTTCCGCTCCATACATCATCACACTTTTCACCAGGCTATCAAACATCATCACTCTCCTTCTATAGTCGTGTCCAAATTTTCGCTCTCCTATTCCCCATACCGCTCCTAGTATTTTATTGGCTTTCTTTACTAACTCTATCACGTGTGCTGTTTCAGTATTTCTCTCATTAAACACGTACCCTAGGTATTTAAATTCTTTTACTTCTTCAATTTTCCCTTTCTCCCATCTCCACTCAATTACTCTTCTGCTGCCACCCCCTTTTCTAAACACCATCATCTTGGACTTCTCCCCATTCACTGTCAGATTTTTCCTCCTCATATATTTCTCCATGTTTCTTATCATTTCTTTCATCCCTTTCTCATCTTTCGCTAGCACCACGAAATCATCCGCGTAGGCTAGGGACCACACTTTTTCTTTGCCCACCACAACCCCACCCGTCTGCGCCTTGCTGAACATCTCCTCTATGTCTCCAATAAATGCTGCAAACAGGCTGGGGCTTAGTGGGCAGCCTTGTCTCACTCCCTTATGCGTATTAAAACCTTCGCTCACCCTTTCACCAACTCTCACTCTACTTATTGTTTCTTCGTAAATCTCTTCTAGTTTTGATATCAGATGCTCCTTTATCCTTTTCTTTCTCAGGCATTCCCACAGTGCCTCTCTTGCCACATTATCAAAGGCCGCCTTCAGTTGTATTGGCTATTAAGAGCCAAAATAACAACCTTTCTCTTGAAACTGAGACTGGGTGCTATGTAACCATTTATTTTGTTCTTGAAGGAGTTGTAGAATAAACTGTTGTTATTCTTTTTGAAATTTCTATAATTGGATCTTAACATTTTAGCGACCCACTTGATCTCCCGTGGCATGAAAATGCAGAAGGTCAGTTTGTATTTATAAATATATTAATTTATGTTATAAGTCAAGAGGGAATTGAAACGTAGTAATTTATTAATACGCAAATATAATTTTTGGCTTGAAATTGTTTTTGTTTTGAAGAGTTTTTTACATTGTTTGTTGTTAATAAAATATGCAAGCATATATACACGCGTCAACGCGTGATCCGGCCTCACAAATGAAAATTTTTCGACCAGCACCGGTCACGCACATGAGCGTGAAATTTGTCTAAAATGGCTCAAAGAATACATCAGTATGGTAACAATATGCATACAAGATAATAAAATATAGATATTGTTTTATACTTGAAAAAAAAAATCAGTCGGCATCCTACAAATTTTTTCCCATCACTAGGCAGTAAATGTGTTAATCATATTAATAAAATATTCATTAATCAATTTATTTAATATATTCACATTAAACGATCGCGTTCCATGAATTATTTACAATTTAAGTGTCTAAATATGCGAAGTGAAATGTAGTTGTCAGCAGTGAACGAGAAAAGAATGTCGCCTGTGTTGAACATATTCATAAAGCTGCTAATTTCCCAATATTTTAATAACTCCAAGTGCATTAATTACTTTGACAATGAAATCGAAATCTCAGTATCAATCGAAAACATTCAATTTGTAAATTACGGAATTAAAAACATCGAAGATATCAAATTGTTAGAAAACTGCGATGCATTTTTTATAGTTAGCCAGGAGCCACGCACCGTTTTAGAGATGATAGAATGGAAATTGAAGCACGAAAATTATTCTAGATATAACAACGAAAGAAAATATCTAATATATTCTAAAAGTGACGATCTTAACCATCTGTTCAGTTCGAGAAGTCTTAAATACATCGAAAACTTCTTGGTGTTTCAATCAGTACATTCCAACTCCATGTATAGGAATATGGTAGAACAAGAAAATGTTACTTATAAATTATATACAAACAAATATTCTGGTTTGATAGAATATTTACCGATTTTGATAGACATTTGGTATTCCCAAAATGAAAGCTTTTTATGTAACAATAATCTATATCCAGATAAAGTTGCTAATAAACAAGGAAAAACTTTGACAGTTTCTACGTTTCAATATCACCCATATTCAAATCCCGATGATAAAATTGGAACAGAAATGTCACTTGTTTTGGAATACGCAAAGAAATATAATTTTACACTAAGAGTAAATGACGATTTTACTTGGGGAACAGTTACAAGAAACTTTAGCGGAACCGGCGTTTTGGGATCGGTGATAAAGGACGAATCAGATATTGGATTTTGTAAATAAAAAACTTAAAAGAATCGGATAAACATAACGAAAGTTTGCTTTCAGCCGCGATTTTTTCTTGGTACGAGAAACACAATTATTTCGATTACTCTAACGTTTTCGTTGAAACCGGAGTCACTTGTATTGTTCCTGCTCCCAGGTAAGAGCTAATTCAATCAGCGACGCTTCTTAAAATGTTTATTTTAGGATTCTCGTTGCTTGGACATCTTTATTCCCCAATTTCAAAATAATATTGAGGATTTCTTTTTTAATTACAAACTGCTTACTATGCTTAATCTTAGTCCTCACTAAAATTATTATTTATGAAAAACAAAGGTAATATGTAATAATTCTTCTTGTAATTATAAATAATAAATAAAGCATTTTTAGAAATTCGCTCAATGCTTTTCAAACGATGAAAATAGTAGAAGATTCAGTTGTTACTGTTATTAAAACAGTTCTGCTGCAACCTCTGAAGAAACCCGTTAAGAATCTTCTGACAAAAATGGTTATATTGCAATTATTTGCAATGTCGCTATTGATGTCTTCTTTGTATTCCAGTGGATTGTCCAGTTCATTAACTATACCAGAGTAAAAAAAAATATACAAAAATTTATCAAATCATATCATAATTATTTGCAGATTTATTGGAGAAATTGACACTGTTCGCGAGTTAGTTAAAAGTAATATAAGATGGATTGCTCAAGAAACTGATGCTTGGGTAGAAAGTATTAATTCGGCCGAAAACGTAAGTTACATTTATTAGTAAACTAGGTATAACCCGCGGCTGCACTCGCATACATTTTGGCAATTAGATTTCCTGTCCAAAATACGAGTATAAGCAGGGATTGTTTCAACGTCCAAAACAATTATTTATTGCAAACTTGCCTAGAAGTCATTACTGTATTGTAATCAATGTGCTATTCATTTGGATAATTTAACTATTAGGGACGTGAAGCAAGAATAATAATCTATGCAACAAAATATCTTGAAAACTACGTTAGAAGCAACAAGGAGGGAAAGTAAACTTATTAATGAAGAATATTATATAGACAAGACTAGCCGCATAAGACTAAACAGACAAGATTAGACAGACAGGACTAGATGCATATTCCATTGCCAACCGAGAATTCAAAGTAATATCGTCAATCCTAAAATGACCATAGAAAAGGTGCGAGAAGTGGTGGAGGTTCTCTTCCCCAAGCTCCATAAACTATAGTGGGTTTTACCGGAAGTCCGTCTCCTTTCCGTTTGTCTGTCCGTCTCGTTTCTTCAGAATAGGCAGAACGATCGCTGAAAAATATAATAGCAGGTGGCAGATTTCCAGATACTTTACTTTACTCCTCGGCGCTACAGCCCATGAAGGGCCTTGGCCTCGCTGACCATCGTAGCCCAATCCGGGCGATCTTCAGCTCGTTTCCTCCATCTTCTGACTCCCATCTTTCGTAAGTCATCCTCTACATCATCCAGCCATCGTTTCCGTGGTCTCCCTTTGCACCTTCTGCCACCTGGGTTTCCTCTGTGTACCTTCTTGACAGACCTGTCATCTGGCATTCGCTCTACATGGCCCAACCATCTTAGTCTATTACTCTTTATTTCCAAAACTATGTCAGCATGACCGTATAGTTCCTCCAATTCCCTATTTTTCCGTATTCTCCATTGCCCTTCGTCATTCACTGCCCCAAAAATCTTTCTTAATATTTTCCTTTCCCGTCTTCTCAGACATTCCTCTTCTGCCACCCTCATTGTCCATGTATCTGAGCCATACATTACCACCGGCCTTATAACCGTTCGATAGACAGTTCGATTTTCTGCTCAGGCTACGTGACTTGAGAATCTTAATCAGGGCCCAGTATGCTCTGTTTCCCGCTGCAATCCTTGCTTTTATTTCTTCACTTATGATGTTATCATTAGTTACCAACACTCCCAAGTACTTAAACTTCTCACAACTCTCATAGTTGGCTCCATTCAACTTTGAGTTTGTCTTTCACCGCTGTGTTTCTCCTGGAAGAGAATATATACTGTGTTTTGGCGCCGTTCACTCGAAGCCCCAATTCTTCTGCCTCCTTTTCTAACCTACACAACCCATCTTCCAGCTCTTTAAATCTTCGAGACAGCATATACACATCATCCGCATACGCCAAATTCTGGTTCATGCGGTTAAACAGAGTACCACCTGGGTTGTTGGTCTTCAGTTTTCTCATCACTCTCTCCAGTACTATGTTGAAAAGTAGTGTGGATAATACATCGCCCTGTCTTAACCCTTGGTTGACTTCAAATTCCTTCGTAAGGTTTCCTTCTACTTTAACTTGGCATTTCGTTCTGTTGAGGGTCATTTGTATCAGACGTATTAGCTTATATGGACACTCCATAGACAGACTAGATGACAAGACTAGACAGACAAGACTAGACAGACAAGACTAGACAGACAAGACTAGACAGACAAGACTAGACAGACAAGACTAGACAGACAAGACTAGACAGACAAGACTAGACAGACAAGACTAGACAGACAAGACTAGACAGACAAGACTAGACAGACAAGACTAGACAGACAAGACTAGACAGACAAGACTAGACAGACAAGACTAGACAGACAAGACTAGACAGACAAGACTAGACAGACAAGACTAGACAGACAAGACTAGACAGACAAGACTAGACAGACAAGACTAGACAGACAAGACTAGACAGACAAGACTATACAGACAAGATAGATTATGTTTATTTAGTTATAATATTAAGGGAGAATCCACCCAAATTTATTAAAGCTTAAATAACGATAATAGAAGGCTTTCTGTTTAGCATATATTGAGTGTATTTATGTTAAATAATTTATAATTCAATTTCATGGAAATGCGAAATACTGAAAGTTTTTGTAATTAAGTAAAGTTTGTATCTTTCAGAAAGATTATAAAAAACTTGTGAAAAACTTTAAGGAAGTGAGCAAGAAGAATATTGTTTACAGAAGGGATCAAGCTTACGCGATTGAACGTCTGCCTTCAGGTGCAACGCTACAACGCCCTAAACGCAATCATGTAAAATATATATTATTCCAGGATACTTTGCAATCGACGACGGAATCATTACGCCGGACGTATTGAAATCTCACCACGCCATGAAAGAGAACTTGTACAAGGGACAATGCGTTTTCGTGTTCAGGAAAAACTCCGTGCTCTTGCCTTCGTTTAACGAATTACTACTGCGCACGCAGGAAAGTGGATTGGGATTACACTGGGAAAGAAATGCACGTTTATTTATAATTTCCCATAACTCATAATCCTAACGTTCTAATTCACTTTTATCCATTTTAGGCGGTGCTTAGATATTCCACAATACAAATACAAGTGGCAGTGAAATATAATTTCGAGAAAAAAGTTCAACGGCATCAAATAACTGTTGCGCATATCCAAGGAATTGTAACAGTGTGGGGTACTGGTTTGGCAATTTCATTCATTTGTCTTCTCGTCGAAATATCATATCACAAATATTTTGTAAAATAAATAACAGTTTTGCAGATGCGGAGAAGACGAGAAGAAAAAGCTTTTTGTTTTATGGGGTGTAGCTGGCAAAAAAAAATTGCACAGACAAGTGGTCCCCATGAACTAGCTGTAGCTGTTAAATATAATTCCAACAGGAACACCCTGGAACCGCGCTTGGCATTACTTCGGGGTGTCTGTTAGGTTTTCTACCTGTTTTGTATTAACCTCGAATCTGAAAATTCAATATTGCAATCCGTTTCTAAATCCAGTTCTTTCTTTCCTTTCGTTATGTACCTCCTCATCGCCCATATTGCGTTTCAGTCTGCTTCTGTTCTAAGGCGTAAGTTACGTTTGTTGTTGAAACTACGGTGCCGTATAACTGATTTGCTGATCAGTCTGTCAATGAAAGATGGTATGTTCGGCGAAGTCGATCTCCAGACAGAACCAACAGCTGGGGTTATTCTTCTTTTGATTGATGCAAAGCCAGGGTGAAATAATAGTCAACCTCTCCCCACTTTATTTCCTTCCACCGTCTCACGTCCTTAATATATATATATATATATATATATATATATATATATATATATATATATATATATATATATATATATATATAAACCTTTATTGGCATTTTAAAACAAACACTTAACACAACATTAGACCTTACAAGCTAGACAATCAACATAATACAATACAACACTTAGACTACACTGAACCGCCTTTGCTGTCTTTCCACTTAACAATTTTAGCCATTAGCGGCCAACCCTGACCGCTTTCATCCATCAACAACTTCCAACCTTTTCTAAGCTCTATCTTCTCAGTCGCACTCCACACACAACCACTACAGCTTGTACCCCAATGCTCCCAACTTTCTATGCCCGTCCCACATATACGGCAGGTTCTCTCGTTTGGCGTTATCCAGTAGCTCCTGCCCCTTTCTTCACTGCCGCATCTAAATCTGGCGATCATTATTTGGGGAAAGTCAGATTTTCGGAGGTAATCTGGTAACTTTCCCAAAACGAGTGTATTTTGGTACTCGGGGTTGTACGATCCCTCTTCAATGCCCTTTAACCTTTCCTGCATCTCTATCTCAAACATTCTTTCTCCTACCATACTTTCTACATTGCTACCTCTCTTAATCATTCTCTCCACTTCCACACCCGACCAGCCACCCCTTTCATACATCTTCCTTCTCTCACTCCCCCATATAGTTATCCTAGCATTACCCGTCCCTTCTTTCCTAGCAGCTTTGAACACTTCCTTTACGACCCTATCATCTCCCATTCTTTCTACCTTACATTCATACCTCGCAAACCGCGCTGCAGCCAGACTCGCAATTTTGACTGCACCTGTTTCTTGCATCACTGTATACCACGGAGTTGATTTTTCCAGCTGCAGAATCCTTTTTAACACTTGTAACTGCATTCTCTCTATCTTTTCTACCTCTTTCACACCCCATACTTCAGAACCATACATTAAAATACTACGCACACACACCTTCCAAATCATAATTTTTGCTCTGAACCTTTCCTTGCATTCACTCTTCCATACACTCCAGAACCTGTTAGCAGCCACCCAAGATTTCTTTACAATGTAATTTATATGCTCCTTAAAAGAACCGTCCTGACTAAACATAAATCCAAGGTATTTGAAGCTGCTAACCTGTTCTATTACATTTACATCCCATTCAAACTTTTCACTCCTCCTTCTTCCTCTCTTTTGGAACACCACCATTTTTGTCTTCTTCACATTCACGACCAGCTTTCGTTTCATAAAGAACCCTTTCACCCGTCCAATCACCTCTCTCATTTCTGCGTACGTGCTTGCCAAGACAACTATGTCGTCGGCGTAGGCCAGACTCCACACTTTTTTTCCCGATTACTATACCACCTGCTTGACCCTTGCGTAATACCTCCTCTAAGTCTGCTATGTAGATGTTGAACAGCAGAGGACTTAGAGGACACCCCTGTCTTAGCCCTTTCAATACCTTAAAACATTCCGACACGTTCTCCTCCACTTTCACTCTACAATACGTGCTCCTATACAAGCTATAATACTGTCCCGAACTGAACTCGATATCTTTTTCTCCTTCAGACACTCCCACATTTTCACCCTAATGATCGAGTCGTAAGCTGCCTTCGGGTCCACGAACAGGGCGTACACCTTCCCTTTCGGCTTTGTCAGTTCGTTCTGGACAACGTAATTGAGAGTAACTAAATGCTCAGTAGTTCCTCGACCATGACGGAACCCAGCTTGAACTTCCGGCAGAATACTTTTTTCTTCAACCTTTTTTTTCTTCGCCTTGCAGTTTTTGCTCTAAAACCTTGGCGTATACTTTGTACGACGAGTCCATCAGTGTTATACCTCTGTAGTTATTTGTGTTCTCCCTATCCCCATTCTTAAACACTGGTATTATTAATCCCTCTTTCCAACCGTCCGGCATTTCTTTTTGACCTTTATAAATCCCGTTCAATTCTTTCAATAGAATTTGTCGATTTCCGGTCGGAGCTACACTCCATGCCTCACTAGGAACCGCATCCTGTCCCGGCGCTCTTTTGTTTTTTACTGCACGGAGGACAAACTCTAGTTCTTCATAAGATATTTCATCTTGCCCTGGTCCCTGTACCGTCCTTTCAACTTTTTCATCCAGCTCCTTTCCCATCTCGTTGCCTAGAATACCTTCAAAATAATCTTTCCATCGGACTATGGGAATATCTCTGATGAATTGGTTATATTTCTGCCTCCTCGATGCTAGGTATTTCCATATCTCTGCCTCACTGCTCGGCTGCTGAACCCTCGCCATTTGTTGTTCTTGCCATAGCTTCTCCTTTTCCTTTCCTAGATCTTTAGCTTCCTTTATAAGTTCCTTAAACTGCACATATATATATATATAATTCCCTTCTTTCCAACTTTTTAAACGCCTCCTTAATAAAAGTTTTCGTACATCGGTCGTATCCTTGCTTATGACAATATCTATACCATTTTCGTATATTGTCTGTTACAATAGATTGTGTGCGGTTTAGGTTTAGTTGTAGTATTTTCATTTTGTTGGTGCTGTTGGTGGTGCAATAACTTTCACTACCTCGGATGAGCAATTTTGGTCGGTGCTAGGAACTGAACAGCTGCAGTTTATTCTCTTGAATGTTCTCGAAGAAGATGGCGTCATTGAAGATGCAGGCGTGTTTCAGCCGCTTGGCCGCGTCCATGTCGTGCAGCATCTTGACGGCGCCCGGCTGATAGCGGATCTTCTTCGTCAGCTGCGGCTCCGACCTGATCAGCTTCTTCGGCGTGAACAGCTTCCGCTTGCTCCGCTGCGCCCTCTCCGGCGGACCCTAGTGGAAATTGGGAATCAACAAATCAAGAGAGTTTACTTTTTTCAAACATGGAAATGGAACGCAAGAAGGTGGAGGATAGGAAAACGAGTCTGTAAGGCCGCACTACGGCTAGACCGCCGCGGTTTTTAATCGCGTGTTTTTGTGACTCTAGTAAGCTAATACAAGCGGCCTCACTTGCGTTTTTTTTCCCGCGACTGATTTTTCCAATAGCGTACTGTGTGTTTCTCGAGCGGTTTCGCGGTTATAGCGGTTACCGCTCCCGGGAAAGAACCGCAGTGCGGCCTCGGTCTAAAGCCCAAAGAAAATGCCCAAAGTGTGCGGAACTTACGTCAGCAAGTATATCTGCATCTGTCCGCTGAAAATTAGGAAATACAAGCTGAAAGCCGTGATTATCATCAGGGTCGGGGGATAAATGTACCAAACGATACGCTGAAAGGGATCGTCCATTAATAACGTGAGGCTGGAGAGGGGGTGCATTTATTTTTTCGTTGAACGCGCGATTTTTAAATCGAAAAGAGGTTCCGACTCGCTGCCTGGAACCTAGGGCGGCAAATTTGGGGCCCTTTTTTTGTCGTACAGAAATTAAAAAGATTCAATTCTATATACCTTAATGTAAATGTTATTAGGTCCACACAAACAATTCAACATGTAATATTTATCACCTCATATTGTTAAATTATTTTTTTCTACAATTTGCGTAGTAGTTGTTGGTCCGAAGCAGGATCGACAGACAGAAATAGAGCGGCGATACAAACGAAAAAGCCGCTGAAAAGAAAAGCCGCCTCTGTTGATTGAGTCATACAATTTCTTATATGTATTAATTTTTCTTCGGTTGTGTGCTATAGAGGGCAAAATGAAAAGTTCAATGATCTGAATAACGGAAATTAATGTATGATTTTGGAACTGTTAGCTGAATTCGATCCTTTTTTAGCGAGTCATGTTGAATATTTAAGATTAAGATTATTATAAATTCGACACAACCCTGGCAAAAGTTAATGACTGAAATTGGGAAAGGGAAAACACTAAAAAGAGTAAATCTGACACGTTGGTCAGCTAGAGAGGACTTAAAAGGTTGCTAAAAAACATCACGCGATTTGGACGACCCCAAAGCGCAACGGGCGTCGCGACGTCGCGAAGCTGAAGTCATCATACAATCTGCTTACGCCACAGCAATGTTATACACTGGACTGGACTTCTCCTTTTGTTGTTGATCTCGTTAGCAATGATGTCTTTCACGGTGGACACAATGAAAGGAATTAGAGCTGCCGCCAATTCCCTTACGTCAATTACGGGTTTATCAGTCTGAGAAAAGGTTGCTTTTGCGTATGATAAGTTTCTGATTGTTTCAAATCTTCCGTTTTGCTTCATGGTAGGAAATCTTTTCTTTTGTTTTAATTTTTTGAATTGCCATTTCTTGCTTGTACTTGGCGAAAAGTTTAGAGTTAGCCAAATGGGTTTCTCCGCAGTTGTTGTACGTGGGAGTAACGCACGTGGTACCTTCGTGAGGGGGTTTATACATAAGCACACTTGTTGACTGGAGCATCTTGCAGCGTTGTGGCCGAATTTTTGGCATCTAAGGCATCTGAGGGGATTTGGCACATACTCTCGAACTTCTAAATTGTAAAAGGCAACTTGTTGGAATGTTCAGAGAAAAAAAAACTTGGAATGTTCAGGGACTGGTTACACATCCTGGCAAACTAGACATCATCGAACGTGAAGTGACAAACATCAATATAGGTATAGTATATAGGTATAATATAGGTATATGCGAAACTCACTGGTCTGATAGTGGACATTTCACCTCCAAAAGTGGCAACACAATATAATTTTATGGACATCAGTCGGACTCAATACATGGCGTAGCGATAATTATTCCAAAATCACTTCATGCAAGTGTGTTAGGCTACAATCCTGTAGGTTCCAGAATACTGACTATAAAAATCAATGCCAAGCCTTGCAAATTAAGCATTGTCCAAATCTACGCTCCAACATCAACAAGCACGGAAGACGATTTAAATGACTTTTACTCTGAAATGAAATAACTCTGATACAAGGAGATTTCATCGCTAAAATCGGTCAAACTGAGGAACACAGGTCAGAAATGAATCTGGACAAAAACTCGTGGAATTTTGTATAGGAAACAACATAGTTATCACAAATACCATCTTCCCTCAACATACAAAACTTCGGTATACGTGGACATCTCAGGTGGCCTATACAGAAACCAAATAGACTATATATTGGTACAGTCAAGATGGAAATCCAGTATACAGAACGCCAAGGACCTCACCAGGAGCGGAGTGTGGCAGCGACCACAAACTGCTACTAGCTCGAGTGTAAAAATACACATTAAATCCAACAAAACAAGGGTAAACGCTCCCCCCTTGAACTCAGGAAACATCCATTTTTTTAAGAAAAAACTAAGAGAAAAATTGGAAGTAATCACAAATTACTCAGAATTTGAAAATTCAGAGACAATGTGGCAAACTCTTAAAACTACTATGATCGATAACAAAGAGGAAGTAATTCAACAAAGTACCAACGATGTGAAAAACAAACAGTGGATGACTGACGAAACTTGTAAAGAATGTAAATAAAAAATGAAACTTGTAAAGAATGTAATAAAGATTGTAAGGAATGCAGTAAAGAAAAGAACGATGCTCAGAAGAGCAGGCATACGCAAAAAACGAACAGATGATCGAATACCAAAAACTGAACAGAGACATTCAACGACTGAGCAGACGGGACAAAAACCTACACTTACAATCTGCCTTGAAAATCTGCCTTGACATTGAAAGATTACACAACATCAATGAAACACGAGACCTCTTCCGAACAATCAAGGAAATTACCAGAAGAGAATTTAAACCAAAAACATGGAAAATAGAAGATCAAAATGGAAAAACTATTACTGAAATAGAGGGAGTTCTTGAGGTATGGCAGTTATATTGCAGAAAGCTCTACGAGAATGAAGACCCTGAACAAGAAAACGAATTACCATCCATGAACGAGGTGGAACAAGACCCTGACATTTTGAGGGATGAAGTAGAGCAAGCCATTCATTATTTGGAAAACAATAAAAGCACAGGCGGTGGCAATATAAGCGCAGAAATGTTAAAACAACTAGTTGAAGTAGGCATCACATTTCTGTGGAAGATATGCAACAACATATGGAAAACCGGACAATGGCCAAAGGATTGGTGCACATCGACCTTCATTCCATTGCACAAAAAAGATTCCAGTCAAAAATGTGACAACTACAGAACCATTGCACTTATCTCACATCCAAGCAAAATTATGCTCTGAATACTCCTTCAACGCCTCAGAAACTTTTTGGATTGGCAGATCCCACAGGAACAAGCACTATTTGTCAGTGGCAAGGGCACAAGAGAACAAATCTCTAATGTTCGACAAATTATCGAAAAGGCAAGAAAATTTGCAAAACCATCATATCTCTGTTTCCTAGGCTACAGCTTCCTGTACAAAGCTTTTGACGGTGTTAGCTGCCAAAAGCTTTGGAGAGCTCTCTTAGAGATGGGAACCCCTTAACATCTGGTGCTCCTATTAAAACATCTATATGAAAACAACAGCGCAACAGTCAGACTGGAGGACAAAACCTCCCCAACCTTCAGCATACAACGAGGCGTAAGACAAGGGTGTATTTTATCTCCCTTGCTATTCAACATTTATCGTGTATACATTATCAGGAAGGCTTTGGACGGTTGGGAGGGTGGAATAAGTATAGGTGGCAGAAAAATAAATAACCTTCGTTATGCCGATGACACCACACTTATTACAAAGGACGAACAGGAAATGGCTGAACTTATTGAAAGAGTGGAAGGAGTAAGCCTAAAACTAAGTTAATGGTAATAGATCGCACAAACAGAATAAACAGAGCACAGACCATAAACGATATAGAAATGGTAGAAGAAATTAATTATCTGGGTGCTAACATAAATAGAGACGGAATTTCATATATCGAAATCAAAAGGAGAATCGATCTTGCCAAAACTGCCATGACAAAGCTGCATAAAATCTGGAAGGACAAACAAATAACAACTACAATAAAACGCACACTTGTCGAAACTCTTGTCTTGCCAATAGCATTATATGGGGCAGAAACCTGGACCTTGAAGGCCACAGACATTGCTAAACTGGACAGCTTTGAAATGTGGGTCTGGAGAAGGCTTTTAAGAATCGCTTTGACTGCTCACAAAACCAACGTATCAATATTAGAAGAACTGCAAATTAATGTAAGACTGTCCATCGTAAAACAGCGAATTCTTAAGTTTTTTTGGACATGTGAGCAGGAGAAAGGATGACAATTTGGAAAACCTTGTGATACAGGGAAAAATCGAAGGCACGAGACCTAGGGGGCGAACTCCGAAGCGATGGATGGACCAAATGAAGCACTTCACAGGAAATTCACTGTAGGACAACATGAGATGCATTACAGACAGATATAAATGGAGAGAAATCACAATCACCATAACATGAATGATATACATAAGATCACGACACTTCAACCAATGAAGTAAACGACTAGAGAGAGAGAGAGAGAGAGTATCTATTTGGAAGAGTTGGAGATCAAAAGGTTAAGATAAGGGAGGGCGTATTTGTAAGCACTCCGTCTCTCTTACTCTGTATTCTTCTTATTTTGACAGACAAGACTAGACAGACGAGACTAGACATACAATGTGAATGGACTGTATTTAACGATACATTTAGCGTTTGTATATCAAATCGGTATGGTCCCGTCACTTACCTTCCGGCTGCAATCGTCTCTGACCCGCTCCGTGGAACGTCCTTCCGTAGCCTATTTAATTAAGGAAATAGGAAGAAATAATATGAGCAGGGAAATACAAGGAAAGAAAACCCTTAAATCAAATTGTTCCGAACGTGAGAAAACCCGGTGCTGCCTTCCATGCGGTGATCCAACACCCGATACGGATTGACATCAAATTAACTAATAACAGCAGGGCTAACATGGCTGAGGTCAGACGCGCTAAAATATCGTGGACTCGCAGAACTCTCAAAACACACGGATATCTCATATCGCAGCGTGATTTTTTATGCTAATTTAGCACGGTCTTGACCCAGGTCGGGGCACCTGTGTTTGGATAGAGGCCGAAAACCAATTATACCAACAAAAGTAGCCCGAACACAATGCAGGATATTGGTTTCTTATTTTCATTCATTTATCTTGTGGCCGAAATATCACATGACAAACATTTTGTAATTAAGATTTATTTAATTAACATTGATCACAAAACATATCTAGGTGAGACTAAACGAAATGTTACCATAAATGCATTTCCATAAAAAAAAACATAATTTAATGACAATTTAGTTTATTATCCATCAACACTAGAGCGTGTCTACTTACAAGACATACCCACTATTATAATATCTACTTGTATAGTTATTTTCTCGTCTGAAGGCACACCTTGAATCCATCAAAAAACTTCTGGCGTGAGTACCTGCAATGAATCGAATATCTTCGATCTTTCCATCCGCTTTGATTTCGAACTTTCGCAGGATATTTACTAGGAATATATTTAGACCCACCATTGATAACACTCTCCCTTGAACCAAAGAATATTAAAACCTGTTCCTCCAATAAACAAGATGACACACTTACCCATGCATTCTCTTGACCCTACGCCATAGTTATTCAATTTACCCAATTCTTTAGCTTTCACATTTTTTGAATTGAAGTGTTCTGGATTGAATTCATTGGGACGTTCAAGTGTTTCGCTTCTGTTCATTAAATAATTCGGAATTAAGATGGTACATGTAATACAATTTTTAATTAAAAACCAATTTTGTTAAGGCTCTATATAAAATAAACCAAGAACATTATTGAATGGACTGTATTTCACGAAAAAAATATTTGCTGTGGTTGCATCAAATCGGGATGGTCACTTACCTTAGGGCTGGTCTAGTCTCCGACCCGTGGTGGAATGTCCTTCCGTCGTCTATTTAAAGGGAGGAATATAGGAAAAACAATAGATATCGGGATATAGATGGAGAAGGGATACCCTTAAATTGTGTCGCTCCGGACTAGTAGAAGCCGTTGCAGCCTTTTGGACCGTGATCCGTGATTTTGGACCCGCTGTAGATTTAACGTGGTTGCATCAAATCGAGATGGTCCCGTTACTTACCTTAGGGCTTCTCTCGTCTCCGACCCGTTGTGGAACGTCCTTCCGTCGTCTATTTAAAGGGAGGAAAATAGGAAAAACAATAAATATCGTGATATCGATGGAGGGATACCCATAAATTGTGTCGCTCCGGACTATAAAAAGCCGATGCAGCCTTTTGGACCGTGATCGCACCACCCGCTGTAGATTTAACTTTTCATTTATAAATTAACAATACGTGCACAATGTCGGTCGACGTTGTTCGCACTTTGGCGTAGTCTCAATAGTAGTAACAATTATATTGCGAATAATTGATTTCATACAAAATACTAGGGTACTGTGACTTAAATAATAGCAGGAATTTGACCCAGGTCGACACACCTGTCCCCTTCTTTGGATAGAGACCAAAAGAGTCTCCGGTCGCCGACCGCTGCTCTAGAGGATTTTAAATTCGTATAGATAGTATAGAGTCTAGAGAAACATTCTTCCACAGTACAAATATACCATGTGATAACATAGCCCGGCAGCCAAAAGGTTGCATGTAAATCTCAATTTGAAACAAAATGTGACTTAACATGTTCTTTCCCCGAAGTCTTCATTTGTGTCGGAATTCTTACTGAGAGAAATATTGAGAGCAAGTAATCCCTATATTCCTCATTTCTTATCACTTTCGGATTTTTTTCAATAAAATCAGCGATCCTATCTACCAAAGGACTTGAACTGAAACCATTATTTGTCATGTTCTCCCCGAAGACATCCATTTTACGTCTTTCCCAAGACTTCCTTATTATCTGAAATTAAATATCTACCAATTCTAATGAAATTTGATTAACAAAATCTACTCAGTGATAGCCTTTTGTTACTTGTTACAATAAATTCTCTTATTTCGCGTATACTTACGTTTTCGATAAAATATTTTTGAGTTTCCTTGGCGTCTAAGGCTTGCTGATAACTTTTGGTCTGCTTGTACAGGAAACGTAAATTGAGCCAGGAGTAGAAAATCCGATGGTTTTGTAAATTTTTCAATCTAAAATTAAATGACATGAAGATTTGATTCGAGGAGAAACTGTTGGAATACTCACGTTGAAATGGTATTTACAAAACATTTATTCTTGCCCTTTTGCGACTCGATTCTCTTACCAAGAATGATTTCTAAAAATTATAATAAACACCTTAAAACTAGAATTAATAACAAATAGACCTTTTCATAGTTGAAATATTGTTGTGCGCGTGTGTCAATTTCCGCCATGTTATATGTCAAAAAGTGCCCGAACTTTTTGACGTATAACCAGTGAATGTGCCCGAAACTTTCATATTCCCGCCTTTCAAACTTGGCGGATGCGCGTGCGCTTCTTGTTCTATGCTTCCTCCGCCTATCTTGATTGCCTCACTCATAACAAGATTTGTCATGTATGGAATTTTGTTGGTGTTGAATTTGAGTCCAACAGAGTTCGATGCTTCTCATAGAGATTAAAGGCCGATTCTCATATACGCGACATCGCCTGCCAAATAATGATTACATTGTTTTAAATTGGCACGTTCTCACTATGGCTACGCGACGTGTCCATTTAGAGCAATGTAATCATTATTTGACAGGCGATGTCGCACGACGTCGCGTAGCTGAGTGTCGCGTATATGAGAATCGGCCTTTAATGTCTATGAGAAGCATCGAACTCTGTTGTACTCAAATTCAACACCAACAAAACTCCATACAAGTCAAATCTTGTTATGAATGAGGCAATCAAGATAGGCGGAGTAAGCATAGAACAAGAAGAGCATGCGCGAAAATCGACCATTAAGGTGTCCGTTTTGACTTTATTTCAGCTGTGCGCGAGGTTTATATACGGCGCGGGACAACAGAAAGAAAAGACACGTGTTTCCCCAGAGCGCCGGATTACTGAACGTACCGGATTGACCAACCCGCGCATTATCAAGATTATACTGTAATGCATTGTAGCATGTTATTACATCCGTGATGAATCCTGGTTCTGTTATAATTGCGATGAAGAGGAAATGTGTCAAGGAAATTGATATATTCCTATTATTGTTACATACCACCGAATATATCCACGAAACATAGTTTAAGATTTTCTTGTATATCGACCAAACTTCCATCCGCTTCCGTTTCCAACGTTGATAAACATATTTCGATGTGTTCTTGAAAGGTCGCGATATTATCAATGACAAACTTCACGTTCAAAAACGGTTTTATCAATTTCTTGTGTATTCTCCATATTCTATCTGCAAGCAGAATTAAATAACAAATTCGTTCAATAATAGGGTATACTCGGGCGAGAGAATGCAGCTGTACCTACTGCGCCGAGTCATGAGGGGCAAGGGACGCGCAGATTAGTTTGAGTTAAGAAATATGCGTCAGTTTTTCAAATACGGACAACTAAACACCGCGCACTCCAAATAAAGTGGCGGTATGCGCATTCTCTCTGCATGAGATGCATTCTCTCTCCGGCCCGAGTATAGGAATATGGGTGAGCCCACACGATGCGTTACGTATGCTGGAGCGGTGCCGCAACGTCATCCTACATACAAATTACTATGCCATGTCATACGATGTGTTGGGCCGCCGTGCGGCGTCGCACCGTAGGCGCGCTGCGCTTGTGACCTGCGAGACGAGGCGGGGAAGGGTGATACGCTGCGGCGCCGGAGTACATCGTGTCGCCACCGCCGTATTATATCGAACGTGTTTCATGCGCCGCGCCGCACTGCGATAAACAGCGTTCGACTGCGGTGCGTCAGAGTCACCCTATAGCTCGAATTAATCGCGGTGCGTTGCCGCACCGCACCGTTAACGCATCGTGTGGCCTCGCTCTAAGTGTCTTGCCTGTTTCGTTAGAATTTGCGCGACACGTTTGCAAAAACTCATTTCCGTCCTCGCATTGGAACTCGGAACGGTGTAGTATTTGCTGCAAAATAGATTAAACTACGACTGGCAACCTGTGCATTATCTTACCACAACTTGATCCCGATCCTTCGTCACGTACAACAATTTCGGCCCAAACCAGAATCTAAACGTCTCTTTGTTTTTCAAAATCACTTCTTCCGCTTTCTCAAAAACATCTGGAATCAGTAATAAGAGTAACATTACCGATTATTAATTAAAAAAGTCTCGTCTAGTCAACCAGGAAGGCAAAGAAAGAATAAGAAGACATCAAAGTGAACGTAATTCAGAAATTGCAACGGGCAAAGCAGCCTAGACTAAGAAACTTATCAAAGACTTAGGCAAATAGACCACCAGGAAGCACGGTAATGTCGACTAATATGTAGACAACATCTGGAACCAATAATAAGAGTAACGTTACAGATTATAAATCAAAGAAGTCTCGTCTAGTCAACCAGGAAGAAAAAGAAGACATCAAAGTGGACGTAATTCAGAAATGGCAACGGGAAAAGCAGACTGGACCAAGAAACTTATCAAACACTTAGGCAAATGGAACAACAGGAAGCGCGGTAATGTCGAACGATCTCTCTCCATTCCTAAGCGGACACGGGTGCTTCAAAGCATATCTTAAGTGTTTTAATATTATTAACCTCACTTCTTCTTCGGCGACGCCGCCGCGAATTTCTTCGCAGTGACTGTTTTCGGAACGGCCTTGGTGCGTTTGGGTTTGGGAGTTTTCGATTTCTAGGTCGGCCCTTTAGTGATATTCTTAGCTTTCGAAAGGGTGGTGGCTGCGGCGGCAGCTGATTTCGTTTTGCCCTGCGACTTCTTTTCCGCCACCGCGGCTTTTTTACACTTTAGAGTCGGTCGTTTAGCCTCTTCGGCCGTCGTTTTCTTCGATTTAGAACCTGCGCACAGTGGTCTGAATCTGAAAAAAGTTGGTCAAAAATCGAAAAAATGATAGTCACCGAATGAGTTTATTTCAAAAGAATCTTGTAGAGGATGCTTCAGTGTATATTATTCTAATATAAAAGTGGAATATCTTTTATGGTTGAGACGCTACGCGAGTTCAAAGCTGCCCTTGTCGGCTCCTTGTCAAAAATATCTTTGTTTATTCAAGTGCGTGTACCTTTTTACAGGAGTGTCCTTTTTCGTTTTTGTTTGATGGAGGGTGTTAAGGAAGGTATGTAGAATTTTTACATATATAACGTTTTCATTTGTTTATACTAACGTGTGTTAGAAATCATGTCAAAGATGTGTCTACATAACGGTTTTTCTATTAAAAAAATTTCCGTAAATTAGCAAAAAAGTTATCACCGCAGCGGGGCAAAAGAAGTTGAGATATGGATCATATAGATTACGATGTTTTGTAATAGAGTCTAGAAGAAAATCTGGCCTATGTCTGCCTTTGTACATGTGAGGTTAGAAATACGAAGCGCCGACCGACATGACGACGTGCCGGGCAAACTGTTACTTAGTTTAGGATTTACGTCACAGTTGGGGTGCCGGACTATATATTTTATATATATATATATATATATATATATATATATATATATATATATATATATATATATATATATATATATATATATATACACACACACATGCTATTCCAAGCAATTTTTAAGAAACTGCTCGGCCATCTTGGATCCGCCATTTTCAATTTTTTAATTAAACAATGAAATTCATAATCAGTGGACTAGAAAACACTTATATATCAATTTGTATGAAATTTGGATCAATTTTTAATGAAGTAGTCGCACATATCCGCCCTTTGAATTTAAAAATAATACCATGCAATTCGTTATCAGTGACCTCGAAAACCCTCATATACCAATTTATATGAAATTCCGATAAAATTTTACTAAAGTGGTCGGCCATATTGGATCTATCATTTTGAATTTTAATATTATATAATGAAATTCTTATTCAGTGAACTCGAAAATCCTTATAAACCAATTTTTATAATATTTAGATAAAATTTTAAAGTACTCGGCTATATTTTATCCGCCATTTTGAATTTTAAAATTATACTATGAAATTCGTAATCAATCAGCGGCCTGGAAAAGCGCCATATACCAATTTACGTTTAAATCTGAAACTTCTTTCAATTTTTGGCCAACTTTTTTGACATCCAGACCACCGTGCTGCGGCAGCTGCATCCGCCGCCGCGGCCTTCTTCACGCTTCCTCTCGTCGCGGCAGCGGCACTACTCGTAGTTTTCGGTTTGGAATCTGTGGATGACGACTGTATACCACCGCTGTTGGCGGTGACCGCCAACTTGAAGGAGCCGGAGCGCCTCTTCCCTTGGTGTGTACGAGGGTGCCGTCCTGTACTGAAGCCTCCTTGGCATTCTCACAGTTTTGAATCAAGTTGAGGATCAAACCTGTTTAGTAGTATTTTAGAGAAGATTTTATAAGTAACAGGTAGGAGTGATATACCTCGATAATTGTTTACATCTCTTTTTGGTCTGTTTTTATGCAATGGATGTATGAGTACCACTAGCCAATACTCTGGTATCTTTTCCTCTTTCCAAATTTCTTGAAACAGCTTTGTTGTTTTAGTGATAAAAGCATCACTGGTCACCTCCCAGAGTTCAGCTATTATTCCATCTTCCCAAGATGCGTTGTTGTTTTTCAATGAATTTATTGCCTTTCTTACTTCTGCTGCATTCGGTGGTTCGGAATTTGGATTTTGTGGTGTATCCATTTTTATTTTCAGTTTTTCAGTTTGGTGTTCCGCAGGAGTTCTTCAAAATAGTTGGCAAGGATCTCACAGTTTTCTTGGTTATTAAGAGCCAAAATTCCATCCTTCTCTTGAAACTGAGACTGGGTGCTATGTAACCATTTATTTTGTTCTTGAAGGATTTGTAGAATAAAATGGTGTCATTTTTCTTGAAGTTTATATAATTTGATTTTAATAGTTTAGCGACCCATTTGATCTCTCGTAGCATGAACATGCAGAAAGTCAGTCTGTACTTACACGTGGTCTGTTAGAAAAGTATACGACCTTTAGCGGGTAAAAAAAAACTGGCATACCTGGAGCGTTGGAAACCTAATCACCCTCATAGTAGTCTCTTTGGGACTCCACACATTTCTCCCAGCGGTGCCGCCATTGTTGGAAGCATTCCCAAAAAGCCTCTTTCTAAATCGACTTTAGCTCGGCTGACATAATGCCATAATGTCCACTCTTGTCTGAAATCGCGTTCCTTTCAATAGCCTCTTGACTATGGGGAATAGCCAGAAGTTGCAGGGGGCCTTATCAGGAGAGTAAGCAGCCTGTCGAACCAGAGGAACGTGAACCAAGTGCGAAGAATGTGCTGGAGCATTGTCGTGATGGAGTCGCCAATTTCCTGATGACCACAACTCCAGTTGCTTGCGCCGCACAGCATCACGTAGGCGACGTAGGACATCCCTATAGTACTCTTTGGTGATTTTTACTTGCATTGAAAAACCGACGAGAGCACTACACACTACGTCACTCGAACACTGCTCGACAGCAACTGACGCTTTCTACAGGCGGGAAAAAAATCATGCATGCGCACGAGGGTTCAAGGTCGGATTGTGCAAGCGCGCTTGATTCAAATCCATCAGGTTTCCAAAATAAAAAATAAGGTCGGATACTTTTCTAACAGAAAACCTTCTAACAAGAAATTAAACGTAGAAATTAAACGTAAGAATTAAACGTATTAACTTAAATTTTCTAACAAGAAATTAAACGTAGTAATTTATTAGTTCATCTATTTTAGTTTATTAATACGCAAATATATTTTTTGTCTAAGTTGTTTTTGTTTTGAAATGTTTTACATTGTTTGTTGTAAATAAAACATGCAAGCATATATTTCATTATTTAAAGATACACGCGCCAGCGCGTGTTCCGGCCACCCAATTGAAATTTTTCGAACAGCACCGATCACGCACATGAACGTGAAATTTGTCTAAAATGGCTCAAAGAATGCATTAGTATGGAAAAAATGTGCATAAAAGATAATAAAATATAGATATTGTCTTATACGTTGACAAAAAAAATCAGTCGGCATCCTAAAAAAAATTTCCCCATCATGCCTAATGATGTGGAAATTTTGTTTAGGTTTTTTAAATGTGTTAATCATATTTATCATATTAATAAAATATTCATTCATCAATTTATTTATTATATTCACATTAAAATACCGCGTTCCATGAATTGTTTACAATGTAAGTACCAATAAGCGAACTGAAATTTAGTTGTCAGCAGTGAACGAGAAAAGAATGTCGTCTGTGTTGAACATGTTCATAAAGCTGCTAATTTCCCAATATTTTAATAACTTCAAGTGCATTAATTACTTTGACAATGAAATCTCAGTATCAATCGAAAACATTCAAATTGTAAATTACGGAATTAAAAACATCCAAGATATCAAATTGTTAGAAAACTGCGATGCATTTTTTATAGTTAGCCAGGAGCCACGGACCGTTTTAGAAATGATAGAATGGAAATTGAAATACGAAAACTATTCTAGATACAGCAACGAAAGAAAATATTTAATATATTCCAAAAGTGACGATCTCAACCATCTTTTCAGCTCGAGAAGCCTTAAATACATAGAAAACTTCTTGGTGTTTCAATCTGCACATTCCAACTCCTTGTATAGGAATATGGTAGAACAGGAAAATGTTACTTACGAGTTATATACAAACAAATATTCGGGCTTGAGTGAATATTTACCGGTTTTGATAGATATTTGGTTTTCTCAAAACCAAAGTTTTTATTACAACAATAATTTATATCCAGTTAAAGTTGCTAATAAGCAAGGAAAAACCTTGACAGTTTCTACGTTTCAATATCACCCATATTCAAATCCCGATGATAAAATTGGAACGGAAATCTCGCTCGTTTTGGAATACGCAAAGAAATATAATTTTACACTAAGAGTAAATGACGATTTTACTTGGGGAACAGTTACAAGAAACTTTAATGGAACTGGCGTTTTGGGATCTGTGGTAAAGGACGAATCAGATATTGGATTTTGTAAATTAAAAAAAAAATAAAAGATTCGGATAAATATAACCAAAGTTTGCTTTCAGCCGCGATTTTTGCTTGGTATGAGAAACACAACTATTTTGATTACTCTAACGTTTTCGTCGAAACCGGAGTCACTTGTATTGTTCCTGGTCCCAGGTAAGAGCTAATGCAATCAGCGACTCTTCTTAAAACGTTTATTTTAGGATTCTTGATGCTTGGACATCTTTATTCCCCAATTTCAAAATAAGATTGAGTATTTTTTTCTTAATTACAAACTGCTTACTATGCGTAGTCTTAGTCCTCACCAAAATTATTATTCATGAAATACAAAGGTAATATCTAACAAATATTCTATGGATTGTTCACTGCTGAAAACAATTAGCAGGTCAATAATTTGTTCCTCCATAAAATTCAAACGGGAAATTACATGCAAATAAAATTAAGAACATCTAGCACATTAATTGGCACATATAGAAGTGTCAGCTACACGTACTTTTAAAGTACTCATCCCCCGCCCCCCAAATAAGCAAAATATAACACAAATATTATGTTGAAAGGAGGAGAGACGAGGAAAGGCAACTCTCTTCAACAGAGCATGGTAGATGTAGAGTTTAGGAACCCTTGTGTGTCAGTTTTAGAAAGTAAATTGGCGCATTTCTGTTATTGTATTTTCTTAAAAATCTGCAATCTCTTTTACGCTATTGGCATATAATTCGAATAATGAGGACCTGGCATCGGAAGATAATCTTCATAAAATCGATCCATTGGTTTCTCACTTAAATTTGGGATATACACATACGTGGTCTGTTAGAAAAGTATCCGACCTTATTTTTTATTTTGAAAACCTGATGGATTTGAATCAAGTGCGCCTGCATGAGCCGACCTTGAACCTTCGTGCGCATGCGTGAATTTTCACTTTGAGGGTGATTAGGTTTCCAACGCTCCAGGTATGCCAGTTTTTTTTTCCGGCTAAAGGTCGGATACTTTTCTAACAGACCACGTATAATGCGGCCAGGAAAAATAATAGCAATTGATGAAAGCATGGTTGACTTTCCTTTCTTAGTTATCTTTTCTGTTTTAGATGTATTTTCCTCTTTCTTGTTCTGATCCAGTGCCAATGCATTTTTCTCCGGCGAATCAGTGAAAATAGCAGTAGGTAAAGATCGTATGTTCTAGACCCACCGCCACCACTGTCATGCGCATGCGCGATGACCTTTGATCCCTAACCTAACCTTGACCTTGACCCCTAACCTTGACCTTGGAACTTCCTGTTTTGACTTCCGGTTTCGACTTCCGGTTTCGACTTCCTGTTTCGACTTCCGGTTTCGACTTCCTGTTTCCGGTTCCGACTTCCGGCCGCCATTTTCGGAACTTCCAGATGCGCGGGAAAATTCAAAAAATAGACACGAGGCGGGGAAATTCAAAATTAGACCCTGTTGAGACAAATGAGGTGAGAAGTTGGTTGCATACATCAACGGGACTAAATACATGAGACTAGACAGACGAGGCTAGAGCCATGGGACTAAATACATGAGACTAGATAGACGGGACTAAATACATGAGACTAGATACATGAAACTAGATACATGGAGCCAGACAGACGAAGCTGAAGCCTGAATGAAGACTGAAGCGCGCTTCATTCCTAACACCTGTAACCTAACCCAACTAATCTAATGCTAACCTACCCTAATGTTAACACAACTAACCTACCTCAATGAGTACAAGATTTTATTAGCAAACACTTTCCGTTCACTTTCCGTCCACTCCGTCCACTTTTTAGCGTGGGGTCACATAGACCACACACCCTGTTTAGCGTGGGGTCACATAGACCTCACACCCTGTTTAGCGTGGGGTCACATAGACCTCACACCCTGTTTAGCGTGATGAAAAGTGGATGCAAGTAGATGAAAAGTGGATGCAAGTAAATGAAAAGTGGATGCAAGTAGATGAAAAGTGGATGCCAGAAAATTGAACTCTTTGGTATTTATATAAATGAAAAAACATTAATACGATCTGGTTCACAGACAAGTTACTCATAGGAAATTATTCGGATAAATATAAGGTCTGTATAGTATTGTCCGTTCTTGTTCGACCTTGTTCGGTATTGTCCCATCTTGTCCGGCCTAAAACCAATAATCTCATTTGAATCAATCCGTAATATGTTTGCAATCAATTATGTATGCATACAGGATTGTCCGTTACCCACCCGCAACTTATTTTGAATTTTCTCCGCTTGTCTGTCTGTCTAATCTAGTCTGTCTAGTCTAGTCCTCTCTCCTCTATTCTTGCCTGGTGTTATGACTGAAAAACAATCTAAATAAACGCACTAAATAAACGGTACTAAATCCCGCGTTAAAAATTCTGAAAGACATAAGCAATTTATGCCATTTCTTACCATAATGCAAGTTCTAGGGGAGACCTCACGGCTGTCCCATACCAACTTACATTCCCTGTTGCTAAGGCCTCTGATCTTACCTCCGTAGGTCCAGGGTTCTTGAAGCAGCGCTAGCCCTAGGTGCTGCTTGGTGAACATCCTAGCCAAATCAGCTGAAGCTGCTTTGGCATGATGGATGTTCACTTGGGCTATTTTGGTGCGCCTGCTGGTCATTCTTGTTTTGTGACAGGAGGCGGCAAGTCCTCCTCTGTCCCTACAAGAACATCTACCTCTGCCTCTGTAGACATGGCTGGACTGCTCATGTATACGAGTGTGAGGTCAAGGTCGTCTTCCCGGGAATCCGGGCTGACTTCCTTGTTCTCTGTTTCGGTTAGGTCCCGCACACATGGATTATTTTTACTTTTGGAATTCATATAAATCCCACGAATAGCAAGGGAACTAAAGGTCCGCCACGTCAGAGCCCTACTTGACATGGTAAGGCTTGATACCCTCTGAGGTCGCCAGGTATCAGAGGGGCTCCGTTAGCGATGGCCGGTTGCCCTTGGCCACCAACCAGTCCTTTCGGAACGGGTCGCATGACACCATGGATTAAGGGTTTGGAAGTTCTTGGTTGTTCGCTCTCCGCTGACCGCTCCGACCGGAGTTGTACTCTGGTCGGTAACGTCTAACGGCTTGTTGCGAAACTAAGCCCTCACACCACGACAGGGTGACTTCCAGAGTGAGGGATGAGCTCATTATGCTCGTCATCATGTGCCGCCCCGCAGTAGTACAGTGAGCTTCTACTAAACTCTTACTGTAGAAGCTCTGAGAGAAGTCCCGAGGAAGCTCTTAACGGCAATCGTAATTTCGACAAATTTCTATGGGACGGAGTGGGACGAGTTTTGATAATCATAAATATATATTATAAGATAGCATAATTAATTGCATATAGTGCTAATACGCAAATCTTCCATAATATGTCTACCCCAGGAGATTTCTGTGATAACGATGTTGTTCTTGAAAAGTCTTACGATCCGATTGCGTCGAAAAAGAAATACACATTGCCAGATAAAGAAATTACGGAAAAATTCGAACGAATTATCGTTAAGAGAGTCTGGGGACGAAAATTGTAAGTTTATGGGATGGGACTTCTTCTTCTTCTTCTTTATTCAGCCTGTCTCGTCCACTGCTGGACATAGGGCTCTCTTAACATCTTCCATCTACTTCTATCTTGTGCTTCTTGCATCCAGTTGGTGGCGATGCGTTTCACATCGTCTGTCCATCGGGTGGGTGGGCGTCCTCTACTTCTGTACGCCTCCTGTCTAGGTCGCCATTCCAGGATCTTTTTGGTTCATCTGTTGTTTGGCATCCTTGCGACATGCCCGGACCAGTTCCATTTTAGTTTGGTTATTACTTCAATTGCATCGCTAACCCCAGATCGCTGTCTTAGTACTTCATTCCGCACTTTATCTCGCAATGTAATTCCGAGCATGGAACGTTCCATGGCTCGTTGCGCCACTCTGATCTTTTGGACGGACTTTTGTGTGAGTGTTAGAGTCTCCGTTCCGTAGGTTAAGACTGGTAGGATGCACTGGTCAAACACCTTACGTTTTAGGCAGTTGGGGATGTCGGATTTGAAAATGTGTTTTAGTTTTCCGTAGGCTGCCCACGTTAGTCTTAGCCTCCTTCCAATCTCATGTGTCTGGTTGTCTCTGCCGATTTTAATCTCGTGGCCTAGATACTTGTATGAGGTGACTTGCCGGATCTCAATCCCTTCCATTATAAAGTTTCGGGAAGGTACTAGGTTGGTCATAAATTCCGTTTTCGAGATGTTTATTTTAAGGCCGACTTTTCGTGATTGTTCTGCCAGCTTCTTAAGCATTTTTTCAGTCTTATCTAGGCTATCCGAAATTAAAGGGATGGGACAGTGGGACGAAAATGTGATGGGATGGGACAGTGACAGGTATCCGTCTCACGGGATGGGATTTGGAACGAGAAGCTTGTCCCGTGCTCATCTCTACTTGGCACCATTTCATTACTGATGACCGATTGGCATATGAAACTTTGATGGTAAATATAAACTTATAAAGCTTATACAAAACTTTGGACAATTTTTCAAAGACAGTCCTAAAAGCAATCCTAAGTTGGTTGTTCAGTACTAATGCTGGCAGACTATCATGAGATAGAATTCATCGCGTAAAAGAAATTAGATCTCTAAAGGAAAATAAAAAGGAGAATGATGATCCCGAAGAAATTTGTACTTGAATAAAAGTGACAGTGAATTAGAAAACGCAATAGACTTTGCAATGACTTTGTAATCTATCATCAGAATTGACTCAAGAAAAGTATTATAAATATTACTCCTATTATTTAAAAAATCTAAAACTAGATAGCTTCATATGGCCAAAAGAAGAAGATATTGCAATTACAGAAAATGGATTCATTTTTATGGTCCTGTGGAGCTTTTGGGTTTAGGATCTTCCAGTTGAGACAATTTGAAAAACTGGTTATATAGCGCGTCAATACAAACATGTGAAAAAGCACTTTAGCACTTTTAACTTTATACTACGTACACACGGTATAGGAAACTAGCGTATAGTCCTGCTATAGTTTGACTATAACTGTGTGGCCGTTTCGAATAGTGCAAAACTATTCGTATAGTTGAACTATACGAAGCGGTCATATAGCTATAGTCAAAATATAGCAGGACTATACGCTTGTTTTCTATACCGTGTGTTGTTACTAACGTAGTATAACGTTCTGGGCTTTAGAATAAATTATTTCAAATACCCCTCCTTTACGTGATATTACTGCAAGTACCCAAGAATTTCAAAAATTATCTGACGTTATTGGGCATAATGCTAGTGATTTCTTCGAGAACTTCCCATTACCAAAGAATTAGGATAATTACGTGACATTATTACGCATTACGCTAGTAGTTTCTGCTAGTTTCTGGATAATTGCGAATACATCTGCAACATATCGGCGAGTGGATGACCCCTCAGTTGAGAGGTTATTTTGAAAAGAGAGAGCTAAATGTAAACGTGGGAAAAACTAAATGGATGCGTTTTAAAATGGGGTAAATATTGGAAAAAGCGTTTTGAATGGCTAGGGAAGGACATTGAGGAGGTGCAAAAGTTTAGATATTTAGGATGTGTGTTTGGAACTGGGTGCAGTAATAGTGGAAATCTAGATTTGAAGGGTACTTTAGGGCGGCTGAGGTAATATGGAAAGTGTTCTTTGCCTTTTCCCGCCAATCTTCTCCTTCAATTCCATAAATAACAATGTTATTTCTTAATTCCCTCCTTAGTCTCCTCTCTTCCGTATCTTTTAGTTTAGCCAGCTCCTCTCTCATTGCCTGACGTTCCTCCTCCCACTTACTCTCGGTTCTTCTCTTCTCCTCCTTGACTGCCTCCGCTTCCTCCTCCAGTTTCGATAACTTATTCTTTATTTCCATATTCTCATCTCTTATTGACCTCAACTCTGCTAACAATTCCTTTCTCCAGTCCTTTTCTACTTCTTCCTCCTCCTTTTGTCTCTTCACCACCCTTTCCAATTTTTCCTCCAATCTTCTGTTTCCCCGTCTCATTTCCTTCAACTTCCTGTCTTCCCGTCGTGAACTCCTTTTTAATTTCTATTAACTCCTGCAATATTCTCTCAAAATGATCACTCTGACCTGCACTGCACTCCCCTCTTCCTTTATCTGACATCTCCTCTTTTTTCGACCTCTTAGCCGTCTGGATCGGTGATCGGTTTAGTTTAGCACATCTTTCAAACGGGTTCATCGACTCACTGCCCGCTCTCGGTCTATGGAAAGTGTGTGTAAGAAGTGTGTCAGCATATGGTTCGGAAGTATGGCGACTAGAGAGGAAGACAAGATAGAGAGGATTCATCAAAAGTTCTACAAGAAATTCCTAAAGCTAGACAAGTCGACACCAGGCTATATAGTCTTGCAAGAGGTGAATACCTACGAGGTGGCCGTTTTAGCTGCAATGAGGGATGAAAGAATTATAAAAGAGGTATTTAGAATGGCGAATCGGGAGTGTGCAAGAGGGAAAAAAGGGAATGCGTTGAGAATGAATAAAAGGAAATTATAGAGGGAGGGATTATAGAGGGAAGGAAAGAGGAGGGATATCTGGCGAGAGACTAGAAAAACCTAAAAGGGAACCCAGTCCACCCAGTTTGCACCAAACTGGGTGGACATGATAGTTGAGCGATTAGTAGAGGCAGAACTACAGGATCGCCAGAGCAAAACCGCCAATAGTAGGTTTTTCAAAGAATACGCAATGATTCGGGTGCATGGACGTTTACCAAGCTATTTAAACACAAGTAAAGAGTCATACGCGCAGGTCATATTAAGAAGGTTTAGGTGTGGAAGTGAAGAACGTTGGTAGGAAATATTTCAGGATTAAAGAATGTAGGAAGTATAGAGTATGTGGGTCAGGATAGGAGAGATGGAAACATTGGATTTAAGAATGTGCTAGGAATGAATGGAAGGAACAGGAGAAAAGGCTAGGACAAGAATGGAAGGAATGTATGGGTGAAAGGGGAAATCGTTTGGAATTGTTAAGGAGGATGAAAAAGTGAAAAGAGCAAATAGGTACTAAGGAAGAACCTGTTCAGTTAATGCCTTCTTCTTTCTTCTTTTTATACTTCAAGAAGACCTTGAGGTCTGTTTATTGGAAAGGCTTAGTTCGGTTGGTTATCCTGTGAGGCGGAGCTCCAACTATCCTTCCATCTCTTAGATGGTCTCCCTGGCGGGCGTCGGCCACCTGGTTTTCCATCTCTGGCGATGTATGCTAGTCTCTCTTGGTTCATTCTATCTATGTGGTCACGCCAATATCTTCTCCTTTCCCTCCCCGATCTCACTATGTCCTCTACCCCGCATGCCGCTCTTATGTCGTTGTTTCTCACCCTATCTCTAAATGTCTTCCCTGCGATGGTTCTTAATGTTTTCATCTCCGCTGTTCTGAGGATGCTTTTTATCTTATTCGTGTCAGATCTCGTTTAAATACTATAGGTTAGCACCGGTCTAACACAGGATTTCAGTGGCGGATCCAGGGGGGGGGCTAAGGGGCTCAAGCCCCCCCCAAAAGCATCTGAGTTCTTCCGTGGCAAATTAAAGTGAAGTCATAGGAAAATATATTATCATAGTTCTTTTTCTCTTTGGCGCAACAGCTTAACTGGGACCTAGGTCTCCCCCCTTTACGTATAATTGTGTTTGGTGTCTATGTCTTAGACATAAGCGTAGGGGGGCCTTACGTTTTTTAACGTGAGCGGCGAGCCACATTTGAGGGAGGTATTCTCGGCAATTTACTGTGATGGCTTTGCCAGAGTAATGCCATGCATAAGAGGACGGTGGCTTATTACAATACGTGTCCCGAGATCCAACCGCTAGCTGTCGAGAAGGCATGCAGCTTGCCTAGAGTTCGCAATATGATGGCAATAGTAAATAATATTACCAGTTTTGTACGAGAGGTAGAAAAAAGATTGGAAGTTTTCAAACGAGCTATCGTTCAACAACAAGCTATCGTTGTTTTCAAAAACACCCACAGACGAAAAGAGTCCAGTTGCAAAGTCTTAGTGATACACGCTGGGTTGAAAGCCATGATGCGATCCTTCAATTCAAAGAGTTCTTTGACTCTATCACACAGTTCCTTGAAGAAATCGACAGAACTTCTCCGTCATTGAAAAGTGCAAGATTTCTAGCTTCTATTCAACGATTCGACTTTGTCTTATCTTAATGGTAACCGCCGCAGTATTTGAAATCACGGTTTCGCTTTCACAGGAACTGCAGGCTGTTGCATTAGATCTTAATCTTTATTATGAGATGGTAGAAAGTGTAGTAAGAACGAGAAGTGTCGCTTTTCGAGAGCAGATCACTATTCGATTCTCGATATGTTCCACCTTCTACCAAGTGCCATCGTAAACACAGAAAATCTGACCTCGATAGTAGCAGCTGCATGCGTTTACAGTGACGATTTATCTCATCCTCTCTCGTTATCGGGATAAATATCTCTTTGGAAGGAGCTATGGAGTGGTAGGTTCTCCCAAACAGCAGCTGTAGCGCATCAAGAGACAAACGGTGAATATACATGGAGTTTTTTTCCAAATATATAAAATGTTGTTAGAAATTCTCGCTACATTACCAGTAACCACTTGTATTGTGGAGCTTCTCTTCGCTTAAAATAATATAATCGTACCTTCGTACGACAATCACCCAAGACAAGTTAACCGGTTTGGCTTCCATGTATATTCACCGAGATATCTCTGCTAATCTACAACCTAACGAAGTCATTGAGGAATTTGCGAAAAGGTATCCGAGGAGACTTATTATGTGCTAAGCAAAATAAAATGTGTGTTTTTTAGTGTTTTCTTTGCTACTCTTTACTTTACCTCGGCGGGGTCAAGCCCCCCCCCCCCCCAAATGACAATCCTGGATCCGCCCCTGCAGGATTTATATATCCGCACTTTACTATCAATGCGCAAGTGGTTGTTTTTCCAGATGATATCTCTCAGGCATCCTAAGATTGTTGCGGCTTTGTTAACCTGTGATTTTATGTCGTTTATCGGATTGTTGCTGCTTGATGTGTCCGCTCCTAGGTAACGGAAGCTCATTACTTGTTCTTTTGATTTATTATCTATTACGATTTTACACCTTACTGGTTCTTTGGAGAAGGTCATACATTTTGTTTTATCAATGGAGATTGACATGTTGTATTTTTGCCTATTTGCCTATTTTTGCCTCTGCAAATCGTTTTCTGTTTCTGCCAGGATTACCGCATCATCCGCATAGCACACCATGCTGATTGGTTTGTTATTCAGTCTGTATCCCCTGTTCATTGTTGTCACACTGTGTATAATCTCTTCCATGGCAAGGGCTGACACTACTTTGTCGTGGCCTGACCTTTACGTTTTGTCTCGGATAGTCCGCACATATCTATCTTGAGCTTGTTCATCTCCAAGATTACTTCCTGATCCCTTCCGTTTCATGAGGTAACATTCCAGCAGGCTATTCTAGTAGTAGTTTTCCGTTTTTGCTTAATCCTTTTCCGCGCGTGGGTTGTTTCCAAAGTGATCCGTCCATTTTCCGAGGCTGGGCCTTCTCCTCTGTGAGCCGCAGGTGTTTTTTACCTTAGGCAGGGAGCTAACCTGCCCTAAGACCCCTCCACACTGTATCCGGGCTTGGGACCGGCAGTGACAGCAGCAGAACTACTGAGTTCATCCCGCGCGTCGATCACAGGCGGTGTAATGTGTAGTTTGTAATATATGATGGCTCGTATTCTAATGTATTTATTTAAAATGTTTTGTTATATGCCAAAAAAAGGTCATAAAATAAAATATTAAAAATAAAAGACCTTCCTAGGCTCTTTGAATCAAATTTGGGATACATTATTTCACTTTAGTTTTGGTAGTTCTTGTTAATTATTACAAATACTCCGGAAGTATGCGATGCTGATAATTCCCTATGTGCCAATTAAGCAGAGCGGCTTTCAGATGTTCTTAATTTTATTTGCATGTAATTTCCCATTTGAAATTTATGGAGGCATATATAAGTGACCCGCTAATTGTTTCGAGCAGTATATATAAATAAAGCATTTTTAGAAATTCGATCAATACTTTTCAAACGTTGAAAATAGTAGAAGATTCATTTTTCACTGTTATTCAAACGGTTCTGCTGCAACCTCTGAAGAAACCTGTTAAGATTCTTCTGACCAAAATAGTGATATTGCAATTATTCGCAATGTCTCTACTGATGTCTTCTTTGTATTCCAGTGGATTGTCCAGTTCGTTGACTATACCAGAGTAAAAAACTTTTTGCACAAATTTATCAAATCACATCAGAACATGTAATTATTTGTAGATTTGTTGGAGAAATTCACACAGTTCGCGAGTTAGTTCAAAGTAATATAAGATGGATTGCTCAAGAAACTGATGCGTGGGTAGAAAGTATTGTTTCGGCCGAAAACGTTAGTTACATTTATTAGTAAACTAGGTATAACCCGCGGCTTCACTCGCGTACATTTTGAGAATCAGATTTCCTATCCAAACACTACAAATATATGCAGAGATTGTTTCAACGACGTGAAACAAGAATAAAGACCGATTCTCATATACGCGACACTCGGCTTCGCGACATCGCCGGTCAAATAATGATTACATTGTTTTAAATGGGCACGTTCGCACTATGGCTACGCGACAGCTACGCGACGTGCCCATTTAAAACAATGTAGTCATTATTTGACAGGCGATATCGCACGACGTTGCGTAGCTGAGTGTCGCGCATATGGGAATCGACCTTAATAATGCATGCAATAAAGTATCTTAAAAACCAAGTTAGAAGCAAAAAATTCGGAAAGTAAACTTATATCATGAAGAATATAATATAGACTTTATTAGACAGACAAGACTAGATAAACAAGACTAGACAGACAAGACTAGTAATTTAGAATTGAATTTCATGGAAATGCGAAATAGCGAAACTTTGTATAATTAAGTCAAGTTTACATCTTTCAGGAAGATTATAAAAAACTTGTGAAAAACTTTAAGGAAGTGAGCAAGGAGAATATTGTTTACAAAAGAGATCAAGCTTACGCGATTGAACGTCTGCCTTCAGGTGCAACGCTAGAACGCCCTAAATGCAATTATGTAAAACTGATATTATTCCAGGATACTTTGCAATCGACGACGGAATCATTACGCCGGACGTATTAAAATCCCATCACGCCATGAAAGAGAACTTGTACAAGGGACAATGCGTTTTCGTTTTCAGGAAAAACTCCGTACTCTTGCCTTCATTTAACGAATTACTGCTGCGAACTCAGGAAAGTGGATTGGGATTACACTGGGAAAGAAATGCACGTTCATTTATAATTCCCTATAACTCATAATCCTAACGTTCTAATTCACTTTTATCCGTTTTAGGCGGTGCTTAGATATTCCACAATACAAACACAAATGGCAGTGAAATATAATTTCGAGAAAAAAGTTCAACGGCATCAAATAACTGTTGCGCATATCCAAGGAATTGTAATAGTGTGGGGTATTGGTTTGGCAATTTCATTCATTTGTCTTGTCGTCGAAATATCATATCACAAATATTTTGTAAAATAAATTACAGTTTTGCAGATGCGGAGAAGACGAGAAGAAAAAGCTTTTTTGTTTTATAGGGCGTAGCTGGCAAAATATAAGTGGTCCCCATGAACTAGCTGTTGCTGTTAAATATAATTCCAACAGGAACACCCGCTTGGAACCGCGCTTGGCATTACTTCGGGGTGTCTGTTAGGTTTTCTACCTGTTTTGTATTAACCTCATATCTGAAACTCCAATATTGCAATCCGTTTATAAATCCAATTCTTTCTGTCGTTCCTTTCTTTTCCTTTCATTGTGTCCTGGACTGGAACGCAATAAGGGCGATGATGAGCTCCCTTATTGCGTTCCAGTCTGCTTCTGTTCTAAGGCGTAAGTCTGCCACGTTTGCTGTTGAAACTACTGTGCCGCATAACTGATTTTCTGATCAGTCTGTCAATTTTACACACTGACTGATGGTATGTTCGCCAAAGTCGATCTCCAGACATAACCAACAGCTGGGGTTATCTTTCTTTTTGATTATAAAAAAGAATGATCCAAAGACCCCCATCTCCAGTAAAAGCCTGGGTAACATAATAGTCAACCTCTCCCCACTTTCTTTCCTTCCACCGTCTCACGTCCTTAATAAAAGTTTTCGTACATCGGTCGTATCCTTCCTTAAGACAATATCTATACCATTTTCGTATATTGTCTGTTTCAATAGATTGTGTGCGGTTTAGGTTTAGTTGTAGTATTTTCATTTTTGTTGCTGTTGGAGGTTTAAACTAGTTTAGGTCTTTCGCAATATAAGTATAAAACGTTCACGTTTATTATTATTGTGTTTGGCACTGTGTTTTTCTGGAGATGGTATTCTTGAGCGAATTCTATTTCTTTCCCAGGCTTCGCCCTTCTTCTTGACCCAGCATTTCTTTGGGTCTGGTGCTGATCCGGAAGCCTCTTCAGAGATGGACGGAGAGCGAAGGCGAGGAAGGCCGGTGCGTTTCCGTTTGTCATTTTCTGATGTAGTGGGTGTTCTGAACGTAATGGACGGTTCTCGTGGTACTGTGCAATGACTTCCACTACCTCGAATGAGCAATTTTGGTCGGTGTTAGGAACTGAACAGCTGCAGTTTAATCTCTTGAATGTTCTCGAAGAAGATGGCGTCATTGAAGTCGTAGGCGCGTTTCAACCGCTTAGCCGCGACCATGTCGTGCAGCATCTTGACGGCGACCGGCTGATACCGGATGTTCTTCGTCAGCTGCGGCTCCGACCTGATCAGCTTTTTCGGCGTGAACAGCTTCCGCTTGCTCCGCTGCGCCCTCTCCGGCGGATCCTAGCGGAAATTGGTAATCAACAAATCAAGAGAGTTTTCTTTTTGCAACATGGAAATGGAATGCAAGAAGGTGCAGGATAGGAAAACGAGTCCGAAAGACCAAGAAAAATTTGTCGCCCTCGCTGTTCGATCTTCATCTGTCCGTCGAAACTTAGGAAATGCAATCTGAAACCCGTGATTATCATCAGGGTCGTGGGATAAATGTACCAAACGATGCGCTGAAAGCGCAATGGGCGTCGCGACGTAGTATTTTTATATTTAACAGATATATGTTTATATTTAAACAGTTAGATTTTCTAGGCAACAACTCCAGCTAAATATATTTTAAACGTTCTATTTAACTAGGATCAATATAATCTAACATCTGAAAATCACGATTATTTTTCTAAAAAAATAGTCAAAAAAATACCGTTCACCTGGCAAAAAATTATATATAATAAGACGCAGATAATTAAAATATTGAGAATTAATTTGCTTTCCATGCACCAATTCTAAACGGAAATGTCAAACCAAGCTTCTTGAACCATAACCGAAATCTTCATTTTTTTTGTTAATCAAAACAAAGGGGCACCGATGTGAATGGAAGAATTGGACTTGTTGTTTCTACTGTAAGTGCTGTGGCCATTGAAGAGCTAGCTGTTTCATATTCTCCTAAAGATTCTAAAACCTTACCTAAATTATACCATGTAATATGATTGCTGGGCTCTATTTTCGCTGCTTCTCTAAGTGTAGTCTCAGCTAAACCTTGAAAATTTAAATAATGGTAAACTAATCCCAATTGTTGTAATGATTTAACATGTTGCGGATTTATCGCAACAGCGTTTTGGAAGCACAATTTCGCATCCGACCATTCAGATTTGTACATATGTAACAACCCTTTCATGTGTAAAATATGATGTGATAACGGGAATATTTGTGAAGCTTCTTGTATACATTTAAGTACATCGGCTGGTTGATCCATAGCTAAGTACAATTCGGCTAGTAACAGCCACACTTCAAGTAGCAACATATATGCTCGTTGAGGTCCAGGTCGTGGATTGAAACTGCTTACAGAACTTGCTACTTCACTCAAGACTTGTTCAACTCTAGATGCAGCAATACTATGAGCTTGCAATGAACTAGAATCCTTGTCGGACATTTCAGAGGTGTATAGCTGGAAGACGCTGCGTGTGTCGCTCTTTCTGTCGCATTCTGGAACATCGGAGGACGCCTGTCCTTCGTTCAAATTCTTCCATAATTCCAACATCTGCTTTGCTGTTACCAGAGCTCTCTCACCTCCTTCTTCATGAAGTTCTAAATGGGCTCTAACATACATCAAATTAAGACTGTCAGGATATTCATCAATTGCTGCCTCAACAACTTGAAGAGCTTCTTCGTGTTGTCTGTTTGCTGATAATAATAATGTAAGAAGGTGTAAAGTTGAAGAGTTTTCAGGTTTTAAAGCTAATGCCTCGCTGACAATTACTAAAGCTTCAGCTATGCTTCCAGTTAGGGCTAGTTGTAGTCCTGAATAATATTTGCATAAGTGGTCATTTGGCTCCAATTGCATTTTGTAAATTTTCTAAAGCCAATTCGTTAAATTCCTCCTTTTCTTGTTTCAACATCATGCTTCTTGCTTGTAGCTGATATCCAATACCGATATACAAGTGACACCTTCCAAGTAAACCATTTGAATATACCAATTCTTTATTTCTTGCGTAAATACTATATTTTGTACCTTTGGCTGGTCGATTTAAATGCTCATAACACAATTTCGCAGCCAAAAGGCAATTTATTGAGGAATTGTGTTCCAGTTTTATAACTTGCTTTAAAACGACAATAGCGTGTTCGTATCGACCCATGGATATTAGACTGAGGGCGTGCTGACGCCAAAGGTGAGGTTCTTCAAATGAGAATTTCATTGCACGTTCTAGCGACTCCTGTAGTAGAGATACTTGGCCCCATCGAACTGTCGCCAATGTTAGTAAATCGTAAACAGCTGCAGCATCATGATATGCACTAAGTCTTGCATCTTTAAACTCGGGAGATTGAGATAAAACTGCGTTTCTAACAGCCATCGCTTCAGCTACAAGCAATACCAGGATAATTTCTTCATTTTCCACTTTTGGTATGAATTGGTTAATTCCATTATACTGTTTAGGTTTCCAGGGCGAAGCTGGTTGCAATGCTCCATATTGTGGTGAACTATAACTGATGCAATTTCAAAACATTTATATATCTCCTCTTCTTTTTCGGCTTTTTTGTATTTGCTGGAACCATCTGTTGGAGAGTTATCTTTTTGCAAACATAATCCTTTTATTGCAAAAGATTCAGCCACAATTTTCAAACTTCGTATTGGTAACTTTTTTTCAGAGAGACTATCTAGTTCTGCAAACTTAAAACTTTTAAGTCCTTCACTGTAATTTCCACAGGCATAGTAAAGTTTTCCTAACAAGAGGTAAGCATCAAGTGCAACACCTGCTTTTTTACCGTTATCGTTTGCAGCAGCGTTTAGAAATTTTCTTGCCAAGATAAGACCAAGCTTTGCTCTGTTTATGTTTGCATCTATTGGTGGCCAATCTTCCAAAAAACTTTCCAGTCGACCTTCACCCACCAAAAAATCAGACAGGTATTCAAAGTCTGGAGATTTATCCTTCAAAGATGTTGCACATTCAATAACTTTCGACCAATTTCCCTCCTCTCTGTTCTTCTCGATTTCCATTTCTATTCGAACCGCTGTATACTTGGCCCTTCCTTTAACGTTGGTGGGCACACCTCCCTCCTTCACGAAAACTTGCGACACCGTCCGAGTGACCATCACAAAAACGCAAGATACTCTCAATTTCTAGATTTTCGTGAACCGAACCTAAAGAAACACCGAGACTGACAATTCACTAAAACCGACAACTCTCCGCGCTTTGCGGGAATATTTTTGCAAATTTTCGATGAAATTGCGACAGACAAATTTTGAGTGACTGACGTTTTCCTGTAAATCCAACAATCTGCTTACGCCATAGCAATGTTATACAATGGGCGTCTCCTTTTGTTGTTGGATCTCGTTAGCATTGATGTCTTTCACGGTGGACATAATGAAAGGAATTAGAGCTGCCGCCAATTCCCTTACGTCAATTACGGGTTTATCAGTCGGAGAAGAGGTTGCTTTGATTTTTGCAAATCTTCCGTTTTGCTTCATGGTAGGAAATCTTTTCTTTTGTTTTAATTTGTTGAATTGCCATTTCTTCCTTGCACTTGGCTCAAAGTTTAGAGTTAGCCAAATGGGTCTCTCCGCAGTTGTTGCACGTGGGAGTATTGGCTGGAGCATCTTGCAGCGCTGTGGCCGAATTTTTGGGATCTAAAGCATCTGAGGGGCACTTACTCTCGAACTTCTAAATTGTTGAAGGCAACTTTCATTCTCTTTGGAAGAGTTGGAGAACAAAAGGTTAAGATATGGGATGGCGTATTTGTAAGCACTCCGTCTCTCTTACTCCTTATTCTTCTTATTTAGACAGACAAGATTAGATAGACAGACAAGACTAGATAGACAGACAAGACTAGATAGACAGACAAGACCAGATAGACAGACAAGACCAGATATACAGACATGACTAGATAGACAGACAAGACTAGACTAGACAGACTGTCTAAGGGCTCCCTATACTTGTGTGTAAGATCAAGACACCAAGCACAATAGTTGTAGGCAGAAAGAAAGGTCCAGGTCCAATTTGGGATTGTTGCAACACTGAATAAGAAGAAGAAGAACTATTCTAGGCTAACTAAACTGACTAACTGGCTTGTTTTTTTTTTCCAAAATTGATTGAAAAATATCCATGTCGCCCTTTATGTTCGCTCAAATGTGTTAGTAGTGATAATACATTTTGTTTTACATTGTTTGAAGTAAATAACTTAATTAACTTGAAAACTAGGCGAAATTTTGAAAAATGTTTCGAATAAAACTTGAAGAAAACTAAATTTGCTATAAGAAACCCTCTGATTTATTGATTTTTTATATGTTAAGTAGGTTATAATCAGTCTTGAACAATGTCCAACATTATTTTTATTCCACATTTTTCTCATCTCGAAAATTCGCAAATAACACAGAAACTAAGCGAAATTTTGAAAAATGTTTCAAATAAAACCTGAAGAAAACTAAATTTGCTATAAGAAACCCTGTTATTTGGTGCTTTTCTATATATAAAGTTGGTAATAATCAACCTTGAACAAAGTAAAATAATATTTTTGTTCGACATTTCTCTCGTCCAAAAAATTCGGAAATAACACAGAAACTAAGCGAAATTTTGAAAAATGTTTCGAATAAAACATGAAGAAAATTAAATTTTCTATAGGAATTCTGTTTTTTGGTGATATTTTATCTGTCAAGTTGGTAATAATCAACCTGGAACAAAGTGGAACAATATTTTTGTTCTACAATTTTGTCGTTCCAAAATTTCGCAAATAACACGGAAACTAAGCGAAATTTTGAAAATTGTTTCGAATAAAACTTGAAGAAATTTAAATATGCTATACCAAACATTTTGGTAAATTGGCAAATAATGCAGCTCTGAAATCACCTTACTGCAGCCGGTCCCAAGCCCGGATAAAAGAAGAGGGTTGAGCGGAGGGTTAACTACCCACCCTCGGAAAAAAGAAACTAGTTATGAAAACTGCAACTTTGCCTCGGAACCGGACAGACAAACACAAAAAACGACAAATGCAATGTAAAAGGACCATGAATATTGGAACTTGGAATGTCCAGAGTTGGTACAGACCTGGAGCTGCTATAAATGCTGTGGAACAACTGGAAAACATTGGAATGGATATAACAGCCGTCCAAGAAATAAGATGGCCAGACGATGGAAATATAAAAATAAGTAAATCCACCATCTTCTTCAGCGGTAACAAAAACGGAAGACATGAATTTGGAACGGGCTTTGTGATTAGAGACAACCTAGTACAGAATATACTAAATTGTAAACCTATAAATGAAAGGATATGCTACATACGAATGAAGGGAGAGCGATACAACATGTCGATTATCTCAGCGCATGCACCAACGGAAGAGAAGGATGAAGATATCAAGGATGACTTCTACGATGCCCTAGAAAGAGAGATAGATACGATGCCCAAACAGGATATGCGCATACTCTGCGGGGACTTTAATGCTAAAATAGGCAAAGAGCCCAGCCTATACCCCACAATAGGTAAACACAGCCTACACAATATATCCAACGACAATGGCTTAAGACTCACAGAAACTGCAGCAGCTAATAATATGCTAATAAAGTCAACCATGTTTCCGCATAAAGACATCCATAAGCAAACCTGGGTCTCAAACGACCATATTACACGCAACCAAATTGACCACATCATTGTAGATGCCCGTCATGGCAACAATATTATAGACGTAAGAAGCCTGAGAGGAATAGACGGAGACACAGATCATTACTTAGTCAGAGCAAAAGTCAAGTCTAGAATATCTAGCCACAAATACAATAAAACAACAATAAACCCACAATGGAACATGGACGAAATACACAATGCAGAGAAACAACAAAACTATAGAGAACAACTTGAACAAACCTTGAACTCTGAAAGAGAAGACAATGATATAGAACAGCTATGGGAAGCGACTGCCGAAATAATAACCAAGACAGCTGACAAGATCTTTGGAAGGAGTAAGCAGAAGAGGGCAAAAACATGGTATGACGAGGAATGTCGGAAACAACTGGAAAAAAGACAAACAGTAAGAAAGACTTGGATACAACTGCAAACAGACCAAAGTAAAAAGGAATATGACGACTGTCGAAAAGAAACAAGAAAAATAATACGCACAAAGAAAAGAAACTACGAACAACAAAAATATGAAACTATGGAGAGAGACCGGCCCAAACCAGGCTCCAGAGAATTCTACAAAGCAATTTCCTCTGAGAAAAGAGGGCATAGAGCCAATTCCATCCACACACTGAGAGACAACCAAGGCCGTATGATAATCGACGGTAAAGAAATATCTGAAGAATGGAAAAAGTATTTTAGAGACCTTCTAAACATCATACAGGAAGAACAGCACAAAGAAGAGATCTATATCACAGCGGACATGCCCGTCAAAAATCCTTCCTTTGAAGAAACCCAAAAGGCCTTAAATAAGCTGAAAAATCACAAAGCGCCGGGTACGGACGAGATACCAGCAGAACTTCTGAAATATGGGGGAGACGCACTACATCGCCAAATCCACCAGCTAATAACGCACATATGGTTAGAAGAAAGGATACCAGCACGATGGAAGGAAAACATAATAGTGCCCATCCACAAAAAAGGGGACAAAACAAAATGCGCGAATTATAGAGGAATCTCACTCCTAAACACGGCATATAAAACCCTCTCAAACATCATTCTTAGTAGACTAATCCCTTATGCTGAAAATGTCCTAGGCGAATATCAAGCCGGGTTTAGGGCAAACAGATCAACAATAGATCAACTATTCACGCTGAGACAACTTCTAGAAAAGGGATGGGAGTATAACAAACCCATACACAATCTTTTCATAGACTTTCGACAGGCATATGATAGCGTAGAAAGAAGCCAAGTATGGAATGCCATGGCGGAGTTCTCAATACCAAAGAAACTCATTCGGATGACCAAAGTCTGTATGGAGGGTATAAATAATAAACTGCCTGGCAGCTTTGAAATCAACAGTGGACTTAAACAGGGTGATGCGTTATCTCCACTACTATTCAACCTTGTATTAGAGAAAGCCATGAGGTCGGCCGAAATAAAAACAGAATTGCTATCGGGTCAAGGTCCCAAAGTGTTACTCGCATATGCAGATGACATAGATCCCGTTGGAGACTCCATTCTATCCACGAAAGACATTTTCAACAAGGTGGAAGGAGCAACAAGTGAAGTAGGGCTGAAGATTAATGAAGAGAAAACGAAATATATGTGTATAAATAGAACGACACGAAGAGACAGAATAGGACAAAATATGACGATCAACACCTTTAATTTCGAAAGAGTACAACGTTTTAAGTATCTGGGGGCCGTAATCACAGCGGACAACGATGTTACCGAAGAAATAAAAGACAGAATCCAATCTGCAAACCGCTGTCTATTTGCACTGAATAAGCTCATAAAATCAAAAAATCTCACAAGAAGTTCAAAGATCAAAATCTATAAATCCATCGTCAGACCTGTAATAACATACGGATGCGAAACGTGGACCATGACCAAAGCAAACGAAGAAAAGCTCAGACGCTTTGAACGAAAAATACCTCACCATGACATCACCACAGACCAGTATAAGATCAGAACCAATATCGAATTAAAAGCACTCTACAACGACACCGATATTGTCCAAGAAATTAAATCACAGCGACTAAGATGGACAGGCCACGTACACAGACTGCATAACGAAAGACTTGTAAAACTGGTATGGGAGGAGATTCCCACAGGCAAGAGACCGCTCGGACGTCCCAGAATGCGATGGAGAGATAACATCCAAGCAGATCTCCGGAAAATGAACATTCCATTTGACCCTAGGTTGATGGAAGACCGAACAAATTGGAAAAAAGTTGTACAGTCAGCCAAGACCCACCCAGGGTTGTAGCGCTACGTGATGATGATGATGATACCAAACATTGTTATTTGGTGATATTTTATCTGTCAAGTTGATAGTAATCAACCTTGAACAAAGTCAAACAATATTCTTGTTACACATTTTTCTCTTCCCAAAAATTCGCAAATTACACGGAAACTAAGCGAAATTTTGAAAATTGTATCGAATAAAACTTGAAGAAAATTAAATTTGCTATACGAAACCTTGAAATTTGGTGATTTTTTATCTGTCAAGTTGGTAATAATCAACCTTGAACAAAGTCGAACAATATTTTGGTTCCACAATTTTCTTTTATCGTCCCAAAAATTCACAAATAACAGACAATACTAGATAGAAAATGTATGTAATATGTAATAAATTTAGCGTTTGTATATCAAATCGGGATGGTCCCGTCATTTACCTTCAGGCTGCAATTTAAGGGAGGAAGTAGGAAGAAATAATATGAGCAGGGAAATACAAGGAAAGAAAACCTATAAATCAAATTGTCCTGGATGGGAGAAAACCCGATGCTGCCTTCCATGCGGTGATCCAACCACCCGATAAGGATTGATATCAAATTAACTAACAAACGCGAGCGTGGCCAACATGGCTGAGGTCAGACGAGCGGAAATGTCGCGGACGAACACACTGCCGAATATCTCATATCGCGTGATTTTTTTTGCTAATTTAGCAGGTCTCGACCCAGGTCGGGGCACCTGTCGCCTTCCTTTGGATAGAGGCCGAAAACCAATTAGACCAACAAAAGTAGCCCGAACACAATGTGTAGGATATTGGTTTCTTATTTTCATTCATTTATCTTGTCGCCAAAATATCACATGACAAACATTTTGTAATTAAGATTTATGTTATTAACATTGATCACAAAACATATCTAGGTTAGACTAAACGAAATATTACCATAAATACATTTCCATAAAAAATCTTAATTTCATGACAATTTAGTTTATTATCTATCAAGACTAGAGCGTGTCTACTTACAAGACATACCCACTATTATAATATCTACTTGTATAGTTATTTTCTAGTCTGAAGGCACACCTTGAATCCATCAAAACTTCTTGCGTGAGTACCTGCAATGAATCGAATATCTTCGATCTTTCCATCCGCTTTGATTTCGAACTTTCGCAAGAAATTTACTAGGAATATTTTTAGACCCACCATTGATAACACTCTCCCTTGAACCAAAGAATATTAAAACCTGTTCCTCCAATAAACAAGATGACACACTTACCCATGCATTCTCTTGACCCTACGCCATAGTTATTCAATTTACCCAATTCTTTCGCTTTCACATTTTTTGAATTGAAGTGTTCTGGATTGAATTCATTGGGACGTTCAAGTGTTTCGCTTCTGTTCATTAAATAATTCGGAATTAAGATGGTACAGGCAGGTGGAATTTTTATACCATCTACAATATAGTAAAGATCAGATATCTATCTTATTAATTAGCTTGAAGACAAGACCAGACAAAAGCAGACCACAACCAGGCAAGAGTAGACAAGACTAAGCAAGACCAGACAAGACCTGAGAAAGCCAGACAAGACCATACAAGACCAGACAAGACCTGACAAAGCCAGACAAGATCAGACTAAAGCAGGGATGGCGAACCTTTTTGAGTAGTGGGTCAAATTTTGATCATTATATTTTTCGTACTAGCTCGAGGGTCACCAGGCCAGTGGCATCACTTGAAAAAGAAGAGGTAGGTCAAAGACTGTTTTTCGACGTTCTTGAAGACGTTCTCACTTTTGAAGGCTTTTCTTCTTCTGCATGGTGCTACAGTCCTAAGTAGGACCTAGACGTCCTCCCACTGCCTAAAGACTTTTACAAAATCGTTTCTTCGTGTTCTACAACTTCTACGTTGGAAATGGAGTGCAAAAAAGTGCAAAAAAAGGTCGAAGTCAAAAAAAGTCCATACAAATTTCTGATGTATTATACAATGAAATCCAATTAGGGGATGTGGAATATTCTGCTTAAGTTATTGAATGTTTCTTAGAGAGTTCAGCGCCTCCGTGGCAAAAATTGCTAACCAGTTATCACTTTTAAAGGCTTTTACAAAATCCAAGTTTCTTTATGGTTTTACAACTTCTACTTTGGAAGTGGAGAGCAAAAAATAAAGGCCGAAGTCAAAAAAAGAACGAAAAAATGTTTGTGGTTGAGAAACTTAATAAAGAAATAATATAAGTTCTAAAATCAACGCCTGGGTCACTTAAAAAGTCCCCTTTTAAAGTCCCCTTTTTATGTCCACTCCCTGGCTACGCCCATGAAACAGGATGAGACAAAACCAGGAAGAGACAAAAACAGGATGAGAACAAACGAAGGTACTTACGTACTAACGCCACCGCAGCTACAGAGAGAACAACGTCGATGATTAGATTAGGTTATAACGAATCCAGACCTCTCGCTGCGGTGGCGTTAATACATAACTACTCAAACGAGATCAGAGAAGCATACAAGACCAGACAAGACGACATAAGGCCAGACAAGACTGGAGAAAACCAGACAAGGCGAGACAAGATCGGACAATACCAGACAAGACTAGACAACACCGGAAAAGACGAGACAAGATCAGACAAGAGCCAACAAGACGAGACAATACCAGATAAGGTCAGAAAAGACCAGAGAAGAGCAGGCAAGACTAAATAAGACCAGGTAAGACCAGACATGACCAAACAAGAACAGACAAGACCAATCAAGATATGACCAGGCAATAGCAGAGAACATTCTACAATTCTCCGGCTTGAACAAGCTCGCTAAAGGGAGTATAGAGATGTTAATAGTAGCAGTTAGTAGATAATTATTAAAGAAAAATGATTACCGATTTCAATAGATTCTTCAAATGATCTCAATATGAATGGATTCAGTGGTATCAAACGTAACACTTCGAATATGAAAGATTCAAGATATTTCATGTGATACAGATCTTCATATTTTAACACAGCACCAGCTGCGTCACCAAGAACCGTCTGTATTTCATCGATTGCCTTGTTCTAAGAATAATCAGAATTAAGTGATTAAAATCTTGCTTTGTATTTAATTTGCGCATTTACTTGATATTCGGGATACATTCCGAAACATAGGCACGCGAAGCCGGCTACAGTTTCCAAGGAACTTTCAGCCTAAAAATGTTACAATATAAATGTATTTGGAATCAGTTTGAAAATAAAAATGGAAATGAAATGTCGTGGAAGTGTCTGAACGAAGTGTCGGTAATGCGTCAACGAAGTATCGTCAAAGCATCAAGGAAGTGCCTTTTTGAACATCAAAATTTGTATAGTGAAGCTTGGTTCAACTATTTTATCGTAAAATGTCGACGAATTTTCGGTAATGCGTCAACGATACTTCCAACTAGTGTCGATATATGTGAAACTGCAGCGCCTCCTGCGTGGGCAGGCCACAATATAAGAATTCCAGATGGTAGAATGCCCAAAAGAATCCTGAACGGCCGAATGGAGGGGAAGAGGCTGATGGGAAGACCAAGAAAAGGATGTGAGGATGCAGTAGACCAAGACGTCAGACAAATCCTTAAACTAGGAAGATGGAAGAAAATGGCCCAGGAAAGAGAGGAATGGAAGAGGAAGCTAGGGGAAGCCAAGGCTCAAATTGAGCTATAGCGTCAGAAGAAGAAGAAGGAGAAGAAAAATGCGTCAAACTGCCAAGGAAGCTTTGCTGGAATTTGAACAGTGAAGCTTCGTTCAACTATTTTATTAAGAAGTGTCGTCGAAGTGTAGACATTTGTGTGTAGACATTGTGCGGTAGTATTTTCGTGACAAGCGAACTGTCGGTCGCTTGTCACGAAAATACTTCATGGCACTTCAACGACACTTCAGTTGTCTCGGAAACACTTAGTTCAACGACACTTCGTTTATCTCGGAAACACTTCATTGCGCTTGGACGACACTTCGTTACAGTTTGATGACACCTGGTTGCACTTCGAGGACACTTCATTTTCACCAGGCATTGAATTGCAGGAATAAAGGTCGATTCCCATATGCACGGCACTCAGCTATGCCACGTGGTGCGACGTAGCCTGTCAAATAATAATTACATTGTTTTAAATGGACACGTCGCGTAGCTGTCGCGTAGCCATAGTGAGAACGTGCCCATTTAAAACAATGTAATCATTATTTGACAGGAGATGTCGCGTGACGTGTAACTGAGTGTCGCGTATATGAGAATCGGGCTTAATGGTTTGTTAACTTATTTTAAACATATCTGAAGACCTCAGGGAAAGAACGTGCTAAGTCACTTTGGTCTAAGTCACATTTTCAGGAGAGCGTTAAAAACGCGAATTCTTCTATACGAAATGAATGTCCTCTAGACTCTAAAGCAGCGGTCGGCAACCTTTTAGATATTGCGGACCACTAAATCCACAACTGAAACTTCCGCGATACCTAACGAGTGCCGCAGGGAATTTTTTGAAAATTATCAAGGTAAAATGTGTTTAAATTGAAATTTAGCTTTTACAGTGTACAAAATTTTCAACGAAAATTTTCAGTTTTGAATGATTCTGTTTTCTCCAGGAAAGGGCAAAAAAGGGCAAAAGAGTTAATTAAACGCTTTTGGGGTAGAATTTTGGCAAGTCACAGTACCCTAGTATTTTGTATGAAATTAATTCGCAATATAATTGTTCTTTTGACTTCAGGTCAACCTACTTTTGACCTATGACTTCAAGAAGCAGTTCGCTAGTCTTACCCTTCCTGGCTCCCGTGATAGTGGCGCCGATTATCTTCGCATCTACATTTGCTCTGGCCATTTTTAGTCAAGGAAAGAGCTTCCCTCTGATTTTATTATTACGGCTTCTGTTTGTTTGTGTTTTTCTTTTCCTTGGCTTCCTTGGTTCGATTATCTTCGTCCAGTGGATGGTTTTGCTTTTTTAATGATTTCCGTCCATTTGTAGTCTGATGCTGGTTTCTTCCCGGTCTCTGCAGATGGTTCGTATGGGCAATAGACTCTGATTGCTATGTCGGTTTTTGCAAACACAAACTCGGCTATTTTTTTTTTGTCATAGGCCAATCGGTTTTTCTGGGTCTAAGGATAGCCACATTTTTTCTGACATTTTTTTCAGAATTGTGTTTCAGTTTCTCTAGGCAAGCATAGAGGTCCTTGAAATCAGCATCATCGGTCGTCGATTTTCGGTTCACCATTTGGTGGACATATCGGTCCGTTACATTAATATCCCCGTTTTCATCTGGGGTACCGATTGTATGCTTTAGGTAGACAGTTTTTCCCACCTTAGGGATTTGCTTCATCTCCTCAGGTCTTGCATAGGCCTCTGTTAATGCCCTTGGTGCTCTTTGCTCAGTCTGTAGGAGTTCGTCGACGCACCAGGCAATATCCCAGTCTGGGGTTGTGGCTAGTGCGTTTCCCTGGCCAACTTGTACTTTCTTGTAGGCATTCCTTGGCAAATTCTTTGCAGCTATTTTCTCGAAATCTTCGAAGGTTTTGCCATCTTCTATCTCGGAGCATAGTTCTGCTAGCTCTTTTTCCGAATCACTGGTGGTGGTTTGTATAGCTATGTTTTAACACAACGTTTACTCTCTTCTATATTTGTGTTATGGTCCAATTGGCCGCTGATGCATATCCTCTCAAGAGACCCTGTTAATGCCTAAATCTCTTCTGTCACCTTTTAATTTCGTTTTTAGCGCTGGGAGTTGCCTTAACTAACGTCCTGAGTTCAAGAGATCTCGCAATCAATTTTCGGGTAATTTCTTCTAGATCATTTCCTGTTACAAACGGAGGATTTGTGATGTCTTGGCGTTTGCGTTTGGCCTGCTGTTCCTCCGTATGGGAGGTGTTGGGATTTCCAGTGAGTGAGATTGACCTCTCCCTATATGCCAGTTTGGAAGGTGGTGTCCTTTGAACTCCCTCGCAAAAGGATTTTTCCCTCGGCTTCTACGCTCTTTTCTGCCATTTCTGGGTGTGTCAGAAGGAGAAAGAGGGTTTATTTGTATTTTCTCCTTCAGTATGTGTGTGTATTGTGGAGGAATATATTCATGGTAATATTTATAGTAATATTCACAGTAAACTTTAAAACAAAATTTCGATATTAAATTTGAACACTTTGATCATTTGGAAAGTGTAAGTGCACAACTGGGATCGAACCCTGGCAGGCCGATTCCAAATTCCGGCGTTTTACCACTTGCGTTATTTAAGACTGTGAACTATAATTGAACGATCAAACGAGACCGCCGAAGGCGGGCGATGTTCGATCGTGATTATACGAAATCCCGTTCGAAGAAGATAATTTGTAGTAATGCTCGTCATTGCTTACATTTCACACTTTTGAGAGTTTGAAATTTGGCGCCTAGGCTAGTGTGGACGGTGCACGGCCGGCACTGTACAGTCATATTTTTAGCGATTTTTGTAGTTGAGTTTTCCCTGCAAGATGATCTAGGGTATGTTTATTAACGGGTACATGTAGGGAGGGAGATTGATCATCTTCAAACGAGACGTTTGGCGACTTCAGATTTGGTAGGCGCCCGATTTCAGCCTCTATTGAAAGAAGGGGACAGGTGTGTCGACCTGAGTCGAAATCTTGCGATTATTTATCAATCACGCCGGTAGCATTATATTTCCGGCAGTATGCTTAGAGCGCTGAAAGCGAGACCACGCCAATCAAAGTGCGAACAACGTCGAACGACATTGTGCACGTATTGTTAATTTATAAATGTCAAGTTAAATCTACAGCGGGTGGTGCAATCACGGTCCAAAAGGCTGCATCGGCTTTTTCTAGTTCGGAGAGACACAATTTAAGGGTATCCCTCCATCTATATCCCGATATCTATTGTTTTTTCCTATTTTCCTCCCTTTAAATAGACGACGGAAGGACGTTCCAGCACGGGTCAGAGACTAGTCCAGCCCTAAGGTAAGTGACCATCCCGATTTGATGCAACCACCGCAAAAAAAAAATTCGTTAAATACAGTCCATTCAATAATGTTCTTGATTTATTTTACATAGAGCCTTAGCAAAACTTATTTTTGATTAAAAAATTTATTACATGAGCTCAACGAATTTAATATTATTTGAATATATTTACGGACCCCTAAAATTTTGCCACGGACCCCTAAAATTTCGCCCCGGACCCTGAGGGTCCGTTGATTTGAGGGTCCAATTCGTTGAGCTCATGTTATAAAATTTTTAATTCAAAATAAATTTTTTTAAGGCTCTATATAAAATAAACCAAGAACATTATTGAATGGACTGTATTTAACGAAAAAATTATTTGCTGTGGTTGCATCAAATCGGGATGGTCACTTACCTTAGGGTTGGTCTAGTCTCCGACCCGTGGTGGAACGTCCTTCAGTCGTCTATTTAAAGGGAGGAATATAGGAAAAACAATAGATATCGGGATATAGATGGAGGGATACCCCTAAATTGTGTCACTCCGGACGGGAAAAAGCCGATGCAGCCTTTTGGACCGTGATCGCACCACCCGCTGTAGATTTAACGTGCTTGCATCAAATCGGGATGGTCCCGTTACTTACCTTAGGGCTCCTCTCGTCTCCGAACCGTTGTGGATCGTCCTTCAGTCGTCTATTTAAAGGGAGGAATATAGGAAAAACAATAGATATCGGGATATAGATGGAGGGATACCCCTAAATTGTGTCGCTCCGGACGGGAAAAAGCCGATGCAGCCTTTTGGACCGTGATCGCACCACCCGTTGTAGATTTAACTTCACATTTATAAATTAACAATACGTGCACAATGTCGGTCGACGTTGTTCGCACTTTGGTTGGCGTGGTCTCGCTTTCAGCGCTCTAAGCATACTGCCGGAAATATAAATTCGGGGCGTGATTGATAAATAATAGCAAGATTTCGACCCAGGTCGACACACCTGTCCCCTTTTTTCGATAGAAGCCGAAAGAGTCCCCGGTCGTCGACCGCTGCTCTAGAGGACATTACATTCGAATAGATAGTATAGAGTCTGGAGAAACATTCTTCCACAATACAAATATACCATGTGATAACATAGCCCGGCAGCCAAAAGGTGACATGGAAATCTCAATTTGAGACAAAATTGACACGTTCATCTGACTTAACACGTTCTTTCCCCGAAGTCTTCATTTGTGTCGGAATTCTTACTGAGAGGAATATTGAGAGCAAGTAATCCCTATATTCCTCATTTCTTATCACTTTCGGATTATTTTCAATAAAATCAGCGATCCTATCTACCAAAGGACTTGAGCTGAAACCATTGTTTGTCTTGTTCTCGCCAAAGACATCCATTTTACGTCTTTCCCAAGATTTCCTTATTATCTGAAATTAAATATTTACCACTTCTAATGAAATTTGATTAACAAAAGTGTGTCAAAATACTCATAAATTAACAAAAATTCTCAGTGCGCGATAGCCTTTTGTTACATGTTACAATACATGTTTCTGCTCGATGTTTTGCTTATACTTACGTTTTCGATAAAATATTTTTGAGTTTCCTTGGCGTCTAAGGCTTGCTGATAACTTTTGGTCTGCTTGTACAGGAAACGTAAATTGAGCCACGAGTAGAAAATCCGATGGTTTTCTAAATTTTTCAATCTAAAATTAAATGACATGAAGATTTGATTCGAGGAGAAACTGTTGGAATACTCACGTTGAAATGGTATTTACAAAACATTTATTCTTGCCCTTTTGCGACTCGATTCTCTTACCAAGAATGATTTCTGAAAATAATAATCAAACGAATCTTAAAATCTTAAAACATAGAATTAATAAAAAATAGACCTTTTCATAGTTGAAATATTTTTGTGCGCATGTGTCAATTTCCGCCATGTTATACGTCAAAAACTGTCTTTTTGACGTATAACCAGTGAATGTGCCCGAAACTTTCATATTCCCGCCTTTCAAACTTGGCGGACGCGCATGCGCTTCTTGTTCTATGCTTACTTCGCCTATCTTGATTGGCTCACTCATAACAAGATTTGTCATGTATGGAGTTTTGTTGATGTTGAATTTAAGTAGAACAGAGTTCGATGCTTCCCATAGAGATTAAAGGCCGATTCTCATATACGCGACACTCAGCTACGCGACGTCACGCGACATCGCCTGTCAAATAATGATTAAATTGGCACGTTCTAACTATAGCTACGCGACGTGTCCATTTAGAGCAATGTAATCATTATTTGACAGGCGATGTCGCACGACGTCGCGTAGCTGAGTGTCGCGTATATGAGAATCGGCCTTTAATCTCTATGGGAAGCATCGAACTCTGTTCTACTTAAATTCAACATCAACAAAACTCCATACACGACAAATCTTGTTATGAATGAGGCAATCAAGATAGGCGAAGTAAGCATAGAACAAGAAGAGCATGCGCGAAAATCGACCATTAAGGTGTCCCTTTTGACTTTATTTCAGCTGTGCGCGAGGTTTATATACGGCGCGGGACAACAGAAAGAAAAGACACGTGTTTCCCCAGAGCGCCGGATTACTGAACGTACCGGATTGACCAACCCGCGCATTATCAAGATTATACTGTAATGCATTGTAGCATGTTATTACATCCGTAATGAATCCTGGTTCTGTTATAATTGCGATGAAGAGGAAATTTGTTTCAATTGATATATACCTATGATTGTAACATACCACCGAATATATCCACGAAACATAGTTTAAGATTTTCTTGTATATCGACCAAACTTCCATCCGCTTCCGTTTCCAACGTTGATAAACATATTTCGATGTGTTCTTGAAAGGTCGCGATATTATCAATGACAAACTTCACGTTCAAAAATGGTTTTATCAACTTCTTGTGTATTCTCCATCTTCTATCTGCAACCAAAATTAAATAACAAATTCGTTCTAGTAGTGTATACTCGGGCCGGCGAGAGAATGCAGCTGTACTGCGGCGATATATGAGGGGCAAGGGACGCGCAAATTAGTTTGAGTTGAGAAATATGCGTCAGTTTTTCAAATACGGACAACTAAACACCGCGCACTCCAAATAAAGTGGGGGTATGCCCATTCTCTCTGCATGAGATGCATTCTCTCTCCGGCCCGAGTATAGGAATAAGGGTGAGGCCACACGATGCGTTACGTATGCCGAAGGGGTGCCGCAGCGTCATCCTACATACAAATTACTATGCCATGTCACACGATGCGTTGAGCCGCCGTGCGGCGTCGCACCGTAGGCGCGCCGCGCATGTAACTTGCGTGACAAGACGGGGAGGAGTGATGCGCTGTGGCGCCGGAGTGCATCGTGTGGCCACCGCCGTATTGTATCGAACGTGTTTAATCATGCGCCGCGCCGCACCGCGGTAAACAGCGTTCGACTGCGCTGCCGCACCGTCCGTGTGGCACCCTATAGCTCAAATTAATGTGATACCGTTAACGCATCGTGTGGCCTCATTCTAAGTGTCTTGCCTGTTTCGTTGGAATTTGCACGACACGTTTGCAAAAACTCATTTCCGTCCTCGCATTGGAACTCGGAACGGTGTAATATTTGCTGCAAAATTGATTAAACTACGGCTCTGGCAAACTGTGCATTATCTTACCACAACTTGATCCCGATCCTTCGTCACGTACAACAATTTCGGCCCAAACCAGAATCTAAAAGTCGCTTTGTTTTTCAAAATCACTTCTTCCGCTTTCTCAAAAACATCTGGAACCAGTAATAAGAGTAACGTTACAGATTATAAATCAAAAAAATCTCGTCTAGTCAACCAGAAAGACAAAGAAAGAAAAAAGACCTGTCTAGTCTTGTCTGTCTAGTCTTGTCTGTCTAGTCTTGTCTGTCTAGTCTTGTCTGTCTAGTCTTGTCTGTCTAGTCTTGTCTGTCTAGTCTTGTCTGTCTAGTCTTGTCTGTCTAGTCTTGTCTGTCTAGTCTTGTCTGTCTAGTCTTGTCTGTCTAGACTTGTCTGTCTAGTCTTGTCTGTCTAGTCTTGTCTGTCTAGTCTTGTCTGTCTAGTCTTGTCTGTCTAGTCTTGTCTGTCTAGTCTTGTCTGTCTAGTCTTGTCTGTCTAGTTTTGTCTGTCTAGTCTTGTCTGTCTAGTCTTGTCTGTCTAGTCTTGTCTGTCTAGTCTTGTCTGTCTAGTCTTGTGTGTCTAGTCTTGTGTGTCTAGTCTTGTCTGTCTATTCTTGTCTGTCTATTCTTGTCTGTCTAGTCTTGTCTGTCTAGTCTTGTCTGTCTAGTCTTGTCTGTCTAGTCTTGTCTGTCTAGTCTTGTCTGTCTAGTCTTGTCTGTCTAGTCTTGTCTGTCTAGTCTTGTCTGTCTAGTATTGTCTGTCTAGTCTTGTCTGTCTAGTCTTGTCTGTCTAGTCTTGTCTGTCTAGTCTTGTCTGTCTAGTCTTGTCTGTCTAGTCTTGTCTGTCTAGTCTTGTCTGTCTAGTCTTGTCTGTCTAGTCTTGTCTGTCTAGTCTTGTCTGTCTAGTCTTGTCTGTCTAGTCTTGTCTGTCTAGTCTTGTCTGTCTAGTCTTGTCTGTCTAGTCTTGTCTGTCTAGTCTTGTATGTCTAGTCTTGTCTGTCTAGTCTTGTCTGTCTAGTCTTGTCTGTCTAGTCTTGTCTGTCTAGTCTTGTCTGTCTAGTCTTGCCTGTCTAGTCTTGTCTGTCTAGTCTTGTCTGTCTAGTCTTGTCTGTCTAGTCCTGTCTGTCTAGTCTTGTCTGTCTAGTCTTGTCTGTCTAGTCTTGTCTGTCTAGTCTTGTCTGTCTAGTCTTGTCTGTCTAGTCTTGTCTGTCTAGTCTTGTGTGTCTAGTCTTGTCTGTCTATTCTTGTCTGTCTATTCTTGTCTGTCTAGTCTTGTCTGTCTAGTCTTGCCTGTCTAGTCTTGTCTGTCTAGTCTTGTCTGTCTAGTCTTGTCTGTCTAGTCTTGTGTGTCTAGTCTTGTCTGTCTATTCTTGTCTGTCTATTCTTGTCTGTCTAGTCTTGTCTGTCTAGTCTTGTCTGTCTAGTCTTGTCTGTCTAGTCTTGTCTGTCTTGCCTGTCTAGTCTTGTCTGTCTAGTCTTGTATATCCAGTTTTGTCTGTGTAAATTATATATTGTTTTACTTACTCTTTCTGAAACTCAAAAGTAAATGTAAATTGCCAATGAAGGGGAAGGCGAAAGGTCCTGGCAGTTTGAAACTTAATAAGTATAAATATCTGTACTTCCTCACAAAATAGAAGAACAGTAATAGTTTTAGAACGGAGAGAATGAGTATTACTTCAAACGGCAGCATTTTGAGACTAATTATAAAGTGGTCGGGTAAAGTTCAAACAGTCGCGGAAAATAATGATTCCGGCCACTTCGCACTTGGAACAAGGACAAGGAACCGAACATAAAAAAACCGCACGTAATAATTACACGGACGATAAAAAACCGAACGAAAATAATGATAAATGGTCAATAAATGGTTCGTAAAAAATTTGTTGTTGTAATTATATTTTTAATAAATTAGATTTATTCGATGAAATTTAATTGTTTGACAAATTATTTGCTTTACAACATTTATTTCTATTGGTAAAGCCATACAGCATTATAGATAATCATATAAACCTTTCCGTAGCTCAATAATATTATTAAGTCTTCTTAGGACCACAAAACGCGTCGCGAAACGCGACTGCAGATGGATATTCACTTAAGTTAATAGAAAGACATGATCTTAACACCTAACCACCTGACATACGTCTCTCAGACCAAAAGTAGCAGTAATTTTCTCACCCGAGACGTTTGGCAGGTGGTTAAGGGTTAACCAATGTCATTTTTCTAGTGCTTGTTTGGTGCCATGAAAGTGGACTGGGAGCAAGTAAATAACTTACAAATCTCACATGAAATTTGTTTTGTAGTCCTAAAAAAGTCTTAACAATATTATAGAGCTGCGAAAAGGTTGAAAATATTTATATATTCACGCTGTGTTCCGTTCCGTTAAACATTTATTTCGTTAATTAAATTTCAACAATTTATCTTATTTCGTTTTACCACAAAACTTATTGTTAGTTTAAGTAAACTAGAATTGTTCTCACAAACACTCACAAACTCGCAATGCACTCACAAACAATAATATACGGCACGAATGATACTGTATAAAATACAGCTACAACTACCCTGGCGAAATGTCTGAACGATGTGTCAACGTAATGCGTCAACGAAAGTGTTATGATTTGTCAGAGAAGTGTGTTTGAAATTTAAACTGTGAAACGTTATTGTAAAGTATCGTGTATCGTATCGTATTATACAGTGTCTGGGAAGTGTTAATATTGGTGCTGCATATTTCGTTTGTCTCGGAAACACTTCGTTGCACTGCGATAACACTTAATTGACGTAGCACTGAACGAGACGGTGCGGGGCTGCTGCCTGAAACCGACCCCGTTGGAGGAAATCTACCCAATAGTAGGTATTGCCCCACCCACAATCAGGAGGTGTGTTGCCGCAGAGGCTGCGCGAAAAAAACATATGGGCACAAAATGCAACTGCATAGACTTAAGTCTCGGAGGAGCTTTATACGGCCGACAACAGATTGTTTGATATTACGCCTGAAGCATACCGAACAAACCTATAGCAAGTTGCTGCCATCCGCGCACGGATCGAGACAAATAAAGAGGTGACCCCTGTACACCATCTACCTTTCTCCACATGGAGCACGCTGAACAGGCTGAGAACGGGAATCGCACGATGTAACAGCAACCTAAAAAATGGGGCTACTACGAGAATGAGAATTGTGAATGCGGCGTAACTCAAGCCCACCAACATCTGGCTGTGTGCCCAAACATGAGTGAGACTTACACCTGATACTCGCAAATGACAAAGCCACATATGTGGCTGAATTTTGGAAACTGGAAATCTGATTTGTTATCGTGATCCCGACACGGAAAGTAACTAAGTAAGACACTTAGTTTGTCTCAGATATATTTCGTAGCACTTCGACGATACTTTGTTTGAGCTGGAAACGTTTCGTTGCACTTTGACGATACTTCGTTGCACTTTGACGACACTTCGTTGCATGGGCGTAACCAGGGGGGGCGTCGGGGGTTCAACCCCCCCCCCCCCCCCCAAATTAGTAAAAAAAATAGTAATAACATAAATATTATATTGTAGTAAGGAGAGACGATTCTCTTCAAGAGAGCATGGTCGATGTGGAGTTTGGGAACCCTTATGTGTCAGTTTTAGAAAGTAAATTGGCGCATTTCTGTTATTGTACTTTCTTCTCTACCACAAATACCAACACCCACGCCCCTCCCTCCCAAAACTAGACCCTGACTACGCCCGTACTTCGTTGCACACTTCGACGACACTTTATTTTCACCGGGATAAACATCTTCATTATAGTGTATATGAAGATACTTAGTAGTAGACAAACGTATTTTTGTAGAATTATATAGTACTATTATTATTTTTGAATCTTCAGGTCTGAATTTGAGTGCAATTTCTATTTGCAATTATTCAGGAATTGTTTCGATTACAAATGGAATAGTGAGTTGGAAATGCAACACTTGGGTCTTCTCTAGCAATAAAATCAGAAAATCTCTCCTCAATTTCTGAAGACAAGGTTTCTATTCGCTCCGTGCATATTTCAAGTAATAAATTGCTTCTCTAGTAAATTGCGAAAATTTATTACTTTCCAGCTGCTTTCTCCTTAAGGAAAGTTTTGCCATCAATCTTTTAATATTCGTCATGGCAGGTTGAACAAGGCCAATTGAACAAAGTTTTGTTTATGTAGAGCATTTGTAGAGCAAAGAATTAAAGAAATCAGGAGAGAGTTCAAACCAAGAACGTGGAAAATGGTAAACAAGGATGGGAAAGTCATAGCCAACATCGACGACGTAGAGGTATGGCGACAGTACTGTGAAGACCTCTACCTCCCCCTGTGAAGAACCTCTACCTCCCCCTGTGAAGACCTCTACCTCCCCCTGTGAATACCTCTTTAGATACTTGTCTCTGACCTCTACGCGGATGAAGGTCATCGTCAGGAAACAGTTCGTCTCCCACCCATCACATAAGTAGAACAGGAACCTGACATCTTAAAAGCTGAAGATGAGCAAGCCATCAACATGCTCAAGAACAACTAAAGTGCAGGGGTAGATGATATCAGTGCAGAAGTTTAAAACAGCTGTCCCCAAAAGGCATCCACCTCTTGTGGGCAACCTGCAACAATTGCAATGGCCAACTGACTGCAGTACACCTATCTTCATTCCAATGCACAAAAAAGGATCAAGCCAAAAATGCAGTAATTACAGAACTATCCCATTAATCTTCCACCCAAGCAAGGTCATGCTCAGAACTCTGCTACAACGACTCGGAAGCTTCTTAGACCGACAAATTCCACAGGAACATGTTGGACTAGTGGCTGGTAAAGGCACTCGAGAACAGATCATGAATGTACGGCAAATTATTGAAAAACCAGAGAATTTGCAATATCTATGCTTCCTCGACTACAGCAAAGCGTTTGACTGTGTAAACTGGCACCAATTATGGAATGTCCTCCTAGACATGGGAACCCCTCCCCACCTTGTTGTTCTGCTAACAAATTTGACAACAGCAAAGCAATCATCAAGATCGAGGGAAGAAACTCAAGACCCTTTAGGATAGAACGAGGAGTTCGGCAAGGATGCGTCCTATCACCCTTACTATTCAACATATATGGTGGGTTTATACTAAGAGGAGCTCTGGAGAAGTAACTTCTGGTAAGGCAGAATGGTCATTGGTGGTAGGAAAATAAACAACTTACGGTTTGCGGACGATACCACAATCATCGCACAAAACGAAGAAGAAATGAAGGAACTTCTAGGAAGAGTCGAGAGAAAGCTCAAAATTAGAAGCAAAATCGCCAAAAAACAAAGCTGATGGTAGTAGATCGTGGCAACAGAGAAATTCCACCCAATATAATGAAGGTAGAAAACGTCGACAACTCAATTTAGCTAGGTTCCTGCATAGTGACGGCAATACATCCACAGAAATTAGAAGACGCATAACTCTTGCGAAAACAGCCATGACGAAGCAAACAAAAGTATGGAAAGACTACCACATCACGAAAGAAACAAAACGAAGGCTCGTCAGCACACTTGTGTTTCCAATTGCACTATACGGAGCCGAGGCATGGACTTGGAGGCATGGAGATCGGCAGAAAATAGACGCTTTCGAAATGTGGACGTGGAGAAGGCTACTAAGGATCCCTTGAACAGCGCATAGAACTAATGTATCTATACTAAAAGAACTCGACATTGACATAAGACTATCAATCGATGAACACTTAAATATTTTGGACAAGTCAAACGTGGAACGGGTGACAATCTCGAAAAACTGGTCATCCAAGGGAAAATTGAAGGTACGCGACCTCAGGGACGCTCTCCAAAACGCTGGATCGACCAGGTGGAAGAGATCACCGGGACACCATTACAAGAAAACATAGGAACGGCGGCAGACAGGGCTAAATGGAGGAAGATCGCTAACTTCGCCATGACATAATAAAACGCCTGCTTGGGATCACGGTTTTCAGCCATGAAGTAAACGACTAGAGTGTGTCCACGTGCAACGCGTTCATTGTTGCATCGATCTCAGTAATGCATCGAAGCAAACGAAGATCATCTAATCGATTTAAGTTGTAAGTATTACAACAAATTACTTTCCCTTCAAAACATAACAAGTATTATATAAAATGGAAAGTCAGTTTTTTTAATATCAATCAGTATTTTCGACAAACGACATTTTCATATACAAGTACTCCTCACCTAACCACTGTGACTCCCTGTATTATTTTCGGTTTTAAGTTATTATCACTTGTTGGTATTGGAGATCTGGTGATTCTGCTGAAAAGCCGTTGATTAGATGAACTTAAATAATCAGTTCGTGGTGTATTTTTCCAATTTAATAAAGCGAGTTGAACATCTGACTTGTCAATGCTGCATTTTCTTAGTATGTTCTTTGCTGTTTGAACTGCTTTTTCAGCAAGCCCGTTGCCTTGATGGTGATGTGGACTGGATGTGACATGGTTAAATCTCCACTCTTTTTGAAAGATCCTGAATTCTCTAGACATATATTGTGTTCCATTGTCGCTTTGTAGCTCTTCTAGTACTCCATGAACAGAAAACCATCTTTTAAGTTCAATTTCTTTTAAGTTCTTCATATGATGATTGACTTTTTAGCTGTTGAAAATCCAAATATCCAGAGTAACTGTTGCAGATTACTAGATAGGTTTTTCCATTTAATTCGAATAATCTAATGCTACTATTCACCATGGAAGTGTGGGAATTTTTTTAACTAGCACTGTATCTTTGATATTGTCTCTTTGTGTTTGTTCACAGACAGAGCAACCTCTAACTAGTTTTATAATATCCTCATATAGTCTTTTCCAGTAAAGGAATTGTCGGGCTCTTCTTAAGCAGCTTTGTATACCTAGATGTCCGTGATGAAAATTCTTTAACATTTTGGGAATGTGTGATTTTGGCACTACAATTTTATTGCCTTTGAAAATAATTCCTTTAAGATAGCTTAGTTCTTAACTTGAAATAATGTTGTAATTCTGTAGGAAGTTCGTTGACGTTTTTTGGAAATCCTTGCATTATTGGCTTAAGAAGTAACTGCAGATGTGGATCTTTTTTTGTAGCAATAATTAATTCTTCTTTAGCGTCTAATGACATAGGTAGTATAACTGCAACTTTCAAATTTTCTTCTTGTTCATAGTTACTTGCGTAACGACTCCTCAGACTTATGATTAGCAAATTTTCTGTAGCAATCGCTTCATAAACCGATTACGTTTAAGAATAAAATAATACATAAATGTCTAATTCACTTAATAATTCTGTATGTAAAAAATATGTATAGAAAAACTATAAGTACCATAAATTTACATAAACAAAACTAATACATTTTTGGTAAAATATAGGACAAACACATTGCCGCAAAATTATACTATTAGTAACGTTAATCAACAAATATTGTTTGTTATTAACAAATAGGCAAATTGTTTTAATGTTTTTAGGTGAAATAAACTTATTTGAGAATTGTATATCCGCGGCAGTTTTGGCAGAGAAGTTTACAGTTCATCGCGAATGTAATTATTTTTCGATTCGATGATAGCTTCGACCTTATTGGCGATTTCATCCGGATTTCGAGACGAAATTTCATACCAATTTTTAGCGGAGAGGTAGAGAATAACAGTTGGGTAACTGTTTACTCGCATTTCGCCGCAAAAAAATCTTTCCCTTTCGCAATCGATTTTTGCCGATTTCGATATTTTCTCCAATTTCTAAAAAAAAAACAATTCAATGAAAATACATACTCACACAGTCAATAAAATAGACCTTTTCATTGTTGAATTTTTTTGGTGCGAATGTGTCAATTTCCGTCATGTTATACGTCTAAAATTGCCCGAACTTTTTGACGTATAACTAAATATATGCCCGAAACTTTCATATTCCCGCTTTTCAAACTTGGCGGTTGCGCATGCGCTTAACTAACCGTAAAAAGGTCTATTGTTCAATATAGTATTTCTGTCAATTTATCGTCAAATTTTGGCAATAAGATTGACGTCAATTCAAATGAGACATATCGAATAAATTTTATTTTTATTGAAGCTCCTTCAAACTATTGAAGCTCCTTCAAACTATTGAAGCAGTATCAATATTTATTGTCCGTGAGAGAAGTATATTGACAATACTTTTATTATATCGCCTAGTAGCGCCAGCGGTGGCAACTTGTGGAAACAATTTTTACCGTGTGAAGGCCCCTTTTTCTGACTAAATATTACAGCATTTATAGGGTTTTCATTAAGAAGTTTCATTGTAATAGAATTGAAATCAGGAGATTACCACTACGATATCTTCAAATCTGTCAGTAGCTATAGTATCTATTTATAGCTCTGTCAGATTTGAAGATATCGTAGTCGTAATCTCCTACTTTCAATTCTATTATTAATTTGGTTCAAACCATGAAATCTCATTTTAAACATTCATTTTAATTTTATTTAAAAAAAAAACAATTGAACGGCACAGTGGAAAACCCACGGAAGTACATTTTTTGTCAATATTAAACTGGCGCTGCCATATGTTAGTATAAGAAGTGTACTTTAAGTTCCACTGTATAAGATTGGTGAAAAGCACTTTAGTCCCTATAAAACTGACATTATAAAATAAACATTCAGGGAAGAAACAATGTAAGCCCTAACTTTAAATTTCGTTTTTCTCAAAATGAATCTAGGTGGACATGCGTGGTTTTTCCCCAGTACGCTTCAATTTACTAAAAGCGTAACTATATTTGTAGTTCAATTTCAAGTAGAAACCCTCCGTCTACTTGTGGAACACGATATCACTTAAATAGCTGCCACGGCTACGGCTACAAATTTCCATTCTTTAGAAGAAGTAAGTCTATTTCGCAAATAACAACCCGAATCTTGATTTTCTCTTTGGAGATCCAAGTATTTATGCGAGGACGAAATTTATTTGATCTCTGCATTCCTTGAATCAAATTCCGTCTCTAACTCTTCCACCCGGATCCTCAATAACTTCCTTCCCCAACTCATTGGCAATGCCGCCTCCACCTTTGCTCTTTTCCAAGTCTATTTGATATTTCGCCTTCATGCGCATATATTCTTCTTCGTAGGTGTGTAATTTCCGTTTCCATTCTTCTAAGTTTGCCCTTCTTTCTTCTTAGAGTGCACTCGTTAATCTTGCGTTATTGCCAATTCTATCGCCCACTTTTTAGTATTTGCTGAACTTTCTGCCAAACCAAGTTTGAGTCATTTTCATACTTGAGCTGCATGCCATCATTTGGAGTTGAGTAATTGCTGGTAGACAAAGAATATGGACTTTTATCTCCCCCTTTGGCTTGATGACTTGGGCTCTCATTGCATTGCATTGCAGAAACTGAGTGACCTCTTGGTTGGGACATTTCTTCTTCTTCAAGAAGAATTATGTCTTTGTTATAATTGAATTATTAAATAAATTATATATTTGAATTATTGTCTATATTGTCTGGAGTTCCAGTGGCAGCTCAGGCTGTAATTGGAGTTGCATTGGTACTAGTAACGGGAATAACAGTTGTCCCCCCATTTGCTGTTACTTTAGTTATGGCACTGCAGAAACAGAAGTCGTCCTTCTCGCAGGCCGCAGGAAACTCTCCAGACTGGAGATAAAAATAAACAATAAAATCCAGAAGCTCCTTCAAATATCTGGGCGTCTACCTAGACAAGAATATACGAATAACCGAATATATAAAGAACAACTGCACGAAAGCCACAGACACCTTCAACTTTTTCGCCAGGATAATGCCAAATGTTAATGGCCCCACAACAAATAAACGAAGAATATTAGGATCCATAATTTCCTCCATCATCCTCTATGTAGCTCCAGTGTGGACGAGCGCGCTAAAATATAAACACCATGTTGCCAAACAAGAACAAGCAAACAGAAGAAAGGCCTTAAGAATAACGGCAGCATACAGAACTGTCTCTACAGATGCCGTGCTGGCTATCGCTGAGAGTCCCCCATAAAACTCCTCGTGTTCGAACGTTGCCAGCTGCACGAGAAAGGAACGGCAAACGGAAAGGAAGCGAGGGAGGAATTGATGTCATCATGGCAGGACCTGTGGGAAAAGTACGACGGCTGGACCAAAACGATTGTCAGAGCATGGTGCGAGAAACCCTAGGACGAGGTCTTCTTCTTCTGAGTCGTTCACTCTTGACAGAGTGGTCGTGGTCATGGGGAGTCGCCTGCTTTTTTCACTGCTGCCTTCGCCAATCTTCTCCATAGGTTGCTGTTGGTCGCATGGCGCACACATTCTGCCACAGGAGTCTCAGGGACAGATTTGATGGTGTCTGTCCATCGAGTTGGTGATCAGCCACGAGGTCCGCTACATTCCACTCTGCCCTGAATCACCAGCCACTCCATTGAGTCACTATTGCGGGTAACGTGTCCAAAGAATCTGAGGATCCGCAGCTGAACAAGCGACAAAATGCTCTGGTTAATTTTTAATTCCTTGAGTATGGACACGTTAGTCCGGTGAGCGGTCCAGCTGATTCCCAGCATGCGCCTCCAACACCACATTTCTAGGGCGTCTTAGCAAGGTCCATGTTTCCGCTCCATACAAAAATATCGGAAAAAACAGGCTGTTCATAAGGCGTATTTTGGTATTTTTCGTGATTCGGCGGTCTCTCCATATCTTGTCTAGCCTCGCTCTAACGTCGTTTAATCTCGAGGTCACATCACCCGGATGTGGACGAGGAGAGACGAGGTAGACCACTACATAACCCAAGGCATGACAAGACACGGCGTTCTTGCCACATACCTGTTCAGAATAGAAAAGAGGCAAAATACCGCGTTCAGGTACTGCTTCGAAGAAAGGGATGGGCCTGAACACACTCTGTTCCACTGCCCCAGATGGGACGGAGAAAGACAACGCCTAAGAGACATTAGCGGCATCGTCTTGACAAGCGGAAATGCTAGTAACGAGCGAGGAGGGCTTGACAATAGCCACCAACATATTGAGGAACATAATGTCCCAAAAAGTGAGAGAAGAGAAATGCTAAGCAGAGATAATTGATTAAAACACAAATGATTCATCTCTGATGAAATGGCAAAACTAGGGCGGCACTAAGCCGTCCGGGCTGCACACCCTGAAGGAATGCGCGAGCGATACCGTGGTGGCGCATACTGGATCCAAGTGGAAGAGGGGGTTTGGTGAGTGAGAGCCTCACACGCAGGTTTGTAGAGCTTCCACAAACCACAATTAAAAAAAAAAATTATGGCACTGCGTGTAGCTTCTTTGACTTCATTTAATTTATCAATAAATTTTTGTAGTTCCACTTCAGAAGAAAATCCATGTCCATAAACGATATTGGCTTTGACATCAGACCATTGTCCAAATTTCTGAGAAGTTTTTGTGAAAGTCATGTTAAGAGTAACAGTGCTGTTGATGACTGCCTTTGTGCCCTCCACAACCTGATGATTCTGTATAGGCTGTGGGATGAATCGTAAAAGACTGGAACACTGACGGCAGTGCTCGAGACAGGCATCTGTGAGCTTTTAGTCTTCGGATCAATGTGGAAGACATGAGCCTTACATGTGAATATAGGTTGTTCACCCTTCTTCTTCTTCTTCTTTCGAATAGGCCTACTTTGGACCACGCTTGTTCAACTGTTGGGCTTTGACCTTTGCCCAGTATTGTGACATCTTCTGCCGGTGTAACTCCTTTCTCTCTTCTGTACAGGGGGTACCTTTCCCTCGAGGTTTTTCCTGAAATCTACGGACTTCCTTCAGGGTGTGTTTCACAGACTGTCTGTTTTTGAGATCTGTTATTGTCAGTTCTTTAATATCCTTCTTGGTCTCTGCCAACCAAGTGGTACGAAGCTTCTTGTTTTGCCAGAAGGTGAACAGATGGTTGGTTAGTCGGTTTGGAGGCAATCTTGCAACGTGGCCATAGAAAGCTACCCTTCTTTTCCTTGCACAGTCAGAGAGCATCTCAATATGTTTGTAGAGCTCAGAGTTATGCCGTCTTCGGAATTCCCCATGTTCCTTTACCGGCCTAGGATCTTCCTGAGGATTCTCCTCTCTCTGATTTCCAATTTCTCTATTAGACCCCTTCGTTTCAAGGAAATACACTCCATGGCATACAGGGCTCCTGGTCGTAAGACTGATGTGTAGTGCTTAAGTTTCAGGTTGCGTGACAGGCATTTCTTATTGCAAGTGTAGTCTTGTAGTCTTGTAGTGTAGTTGATGTGTAGTGTATCTTAGTCAGCCGATAGGCTAGTTCTAACTTGCTGACTCTCCTGGATAATGATGCTCTTTCTGATAAGTTGGGTTTAATCCATTTGCCGAGATACTTAAATTTATCAGTCCTCTTGATGTTTCCCTGTTCTAGTAACATCTCTCTGTTTGCTTCTCTGATGTTGGTGAAGAATTCTGTTTTCTCCAGTGACACTTGCAGACCCACTTTGGCAGCCTGTTTTCTGAGGCAGTTTACCTGCATTGTTGCCATCTCAAGAGAATCAGCAAACAGTGCCATGTCATCTGCAAAGGCCAGGCAATCTACAACCAGTCCATTGTTCTTGCGTCCCAGATAGATACCACTCTGAGCACCCAAATTGTTCAGTTCCTTGCGCCATTATCTCATAACCTTTTCAAGGACACAGTTGGAGAGAAGTGGGGAAAGTCCATCTCCTTGTCTCACTCCAGTTTTTATTTCGAAGCTTTCTGAAATCTCGCCTCTAAATTTAACCTTGAAATGGGTGTTAGTCAAAGTTTCTAGGATTAGTCTGCGAGTTTTGTTGTCTAGTGCTAGTTCCTGCAGTACTTTGTTAAGCGTTTCTCTAGCAATGGAATCGTAGGCCTTCCTAAAATCAACAAAGGTGACGACCACCTTGCGGTTTCTCATCTTGGAGTATGCAAGTACAGTTTTAAGATTGAGGATCTGTTCAACACAGGATTGGGTCTTCCTGAACCCCCCCTGGTATTCTCCCAGTTGAATATCCAACTGATTTTCTGCCCTTGTTTGTAATCCCTTCGAGAGAATCTTGTATGTTACCGGGATGAGAGAAATTCCACAGTAGTTGTTTAGATCAGTAAAATCTCCCTTTTTGTGATGCGGATGGATCAGAGCAGATTTCGAATCGGGTGGTAATTTCTCTGTTTCCCAGATGTCCTGGATGATCTCGGTTAGTTTGCGCACGGCATTGTTTCCAGCACCTTTCCACAGTTCAGTAACGATAGAGTCCTCTCCAACTTCTTCCAATGAAGGGGGAAGAGTTGTTCACCCATTGTTAAGATCCAACAATGTTATTTTTATTTTCGTTTTAAAACTATTTTCTTGTTTAGTGTATTTCTAAAAGTAGATAAATAATAATTACATCAATATTATCTTAAACCGACCCGTAGATTACTAACATCTGGTCGGTAGGGTAGTGGGTATTTAGACTAGATTTCCTGTTTGTAACAATATCTAATCACACTCAGTTCAATTGTAATCTTCTTACCACGAACACATCGAGAAGATTCAAAACTCCGACAAGCACGTCGTCACAAGTGTTTAAAATAGAGTTAAATAAATAAATACATGTTTATCGAGACGTGCAAGTTTCATTTGCCCAAACATATAATTTCCAGAGCCGATCAAATCTATTGGCAACCCTAAATTAACCGCCGTATGTTTGATCACGCGAACGTTTGTTTGGCAAACACCCACCGCGATTCAACACCCATTGTAAACCGAAATTGTCAAGAAGTCGCCATCCTTGAGCTCTCAATTGTTGCAGGATTATTGACGTAAACTTTGTCTTTTAAGTAGCCCAACATGAAAAAGTCTAGCGACCTAAGTGGCCAGTTGATGTCTCCTCTTCGTGAAATAACACGTCCAGGAAATAGCTGACGCAATAGTGCTTTTGTTTCTCCACTCGTATGGCTTGTAGCGACGTATTGCTGAAAATAGACATCACCTACGTCCATCTCGTAAAATATTGGCCACAAAGTCTGTAAGCATTGCACGGTAACGCATTGACTGTAACAGTTTCACTTTCATTATTCGCGAAAAAATATGTCCCCATCACACGACCGGCCCAAAAACCGCACCAAACTGTAACTCGTGTTTCTAAACGAATAAACTAGAGTTTCGGAGATATCAACAAATAAACAGGGTCCCTTCAATTGCCTGGGTAAATTGGTTTCTTCAACAAAAAAACTGGGTCTCCAGATCCGACAGTTCTGTTTATTGACGAAGCCACTTAAATAGAAATGGGCTTAGTCGCTCAGGATGATACCTGTAGTGAATTTTCACTATTTATATTATTTGTTGAATTCTTTGTGTGCCATTTTCGTAAACGGAGTAGTTTTTACTTTTCAACTGTCCACAAATAACGTTCATATCTTTACAGGTACAAAAATGGCGTGAACTTTAAAATGACACTTCTTAATGGAAAACCCTATATTAACCGTGTGAGAGACATCAATACTTTCTTGTATCAAAATGTTTAGTCAATAATTGAAGCAATTATATTGAGCATGTGAGGGTCCCATTACTCATATGATGTTCTTACCTGGGCTGCAATCTTAAAATCCGGTTCGAAGTGAACACAATGGCCACACCAAGGCGCGTAGAAATCCACTAACCAAGGCTGGGGCAATATATTTTTCAAGATCTTTTTGCGGAAATCGTCCGCTGTAAACGCTTCGACATTCGATGGCATAAAGTTCAAAATCCAACTCTTCATTGGCAACGCATCCCTATGACCATTATACATTCTAAAACAAGAAACTCAATATTAAATAACGCCCGATATTAAAATTCAAACGTTAGGTTAAGAAATGTGTGTAACAGATGGTGCAATTATGGCAATAATAAAGAAAAGTTTTATCGCCTGTCTAAAATATATGTCTTTGGAAGCGTAAAAAAGGTCTATTAGTTTGAATACATTTCATGAATTAACCCGACTAATCGCAACTTACTGCTGCCCTCCGGCTATTGCTTGATGTTTAGGTTACGCGTAGTTTCTCAGCTTTCTGTCTACTTCTCTCGTCCTTCTCTTTGCAGCTGATAATGTCGTATATGGCCTTTTTGATGCTGTTCCAATTGCTTGCCGATTTTAACATGAACTCTATTGTGTTCCGTGGCTCTATATCGTTTGGGAAAACCTTTCTCATTGCGTGCCACCTGTTACAGTCGTAAATGGTGTGCGCCACGCTGTCCTCTTCGCCGCAATATTCACACAAGCTGGGAGCTCGGCCAATCTTGTGGAGGTAGTCTCGGCAACAGCCATGTCCGCTGAGGACTTGAGTTTGCTGATAACTCAGCTCTCCGTACTTCCTCTCTATACATTCTTCCACGTCCTCTTTAGGCAACTTTGTCCATTGCCCCTTTTCACAGACTTCCCACTTATTTTACCACGCCCAGAATAGTTCCGACCTTCCAGTCTTCTTTATTTCATCTTTGCTTTTCTGGGTTTCACTGCGTGTGGCTTTGTATATGTTTGATCTCTACTGTACTAACAGCTCTATTGGTGCTATGCCAGCTATGACTAGGACCGCTTCTGTGGTTACAGTTCTATAGGCACTGCTGGTTCTGATTGCCAGCATTCTTTGGATCACTTCAAGCTTGCGTTTGTTTACATCTACGCTCATAGACGCATAGAGCATTGCAGAGTGGTCCACTAAGCATAACAGTTTTCTCTTGCCGCTTCGTGGTCCTCCTACATTAGGCTTAAGCCATTCCAGCGCAGACAGGGATTTTTGGGCTTTTCCAGCAGCTTTCCATCAGTACACCTAGATAATTAATTGAACTCTTTTGTTTAATGGCAGAGTCTCTGAGCTTGAATATAACCTCCCCCATTTTTCTCTCACCTGTTAAGAGAACTAACTGCCTCTGTCTTTTCAGTTGCCAGCTTCAGCTGTTTCTCCTCCATCCATTTGTCTATTTCTTGTATGGCTTCATTTTCCCTCTACTTCAACCCCTGCGCCGTTCGGCTACATACCATCAGGACGAGATCATCTGTTGAGAGAGAGAAAGAGCGAGATCATCATTGATCAAAGCCAATAATGTCTATCCCTTCTGCCATGTCAAGTTTTAGTACCGCATCGTAAACTATGTTCCACAGAGTTGGGCCCATAACTGAGCCCTGTGGAACACCGCTATGAACTTTCTTAATAGTGCAGCAGCGATTTGAAACGAAGACATCCCGTTGGGATAGGTAACTAACTATCTATCATCGATAACAGGTACGTTGGGAAGTTACGCCGTGTAACTTCGTCCTGCCAGCAGACTAAATTAAACGCATAACAATGCACACCAAGAGTAATTAATGCGCATATCTATGCGCATATTTGAGTATGGCTGGTCTAGCCCTTTTCCAGTTCTGCGGAAAGACACCTTCCATTAGCGTTCTATTCATAATATTTAGAACGTAGAGGTACAGCGCTGCATGCGGTTATGATGATTTCCGATGGGACCATATCCGGGCCTGGTGCTCTGCCTTTTTTGAACCGTTTGCTGGCTACTGTTAGTTCCTCTGTAGTGAATTCCAGTATTTTTATTAATACCGGTTTTGTCCAAGTCCGTGTTGGATGGATTGGAAATAGGTCGGTGTAGATTTTTTCCATGATGTTAGAGCTAGGGCACAAACTTCGGGCACTTTTAGGGCACAGATTTGGGATATTCAGCTCTCTAGTGACAATTTGGTACGCGTCTCCCGAGGGATTTTCATCGATCCTCGCGCAGACGTTTAGCCAGTGACTTTTTCTTTGACACGGTCCACCAAAGCGCATAAAAATCGACAAACCACATCTCATCTCCAGGCTTTCTCATCAGCTTTATGAAACTGCTCCTACTACATCTCCTCTTCTCGATATTTATGGATCTCCAAAGCATTTTCTTCGGACTCCGTATAATGTCTTGAGAGATTCTTTCCTTGCCACCAACTCCGCATCTTTCGTTTTGCACCGTTGATAAGCACGCCTGGTCTTCACACAGGCTTTTCTGAGGTTGCTGATCTCCTCAGTCCACCAGTACACTTTCTCCCGTTTGGACCTGTCCTAACCTAACCAAACAGAAAAACAGAATATGAGGTAACGAGTAGTGTGCCGCAAGGTTCCGTTATGGGTCCTACGCTTTGGAATATCTTATATAAAGGCGTACTGAGAGTAAGACTACCCTAGGGGCTACAAATCGTTGGCTTCGCCGATGATCTAGACATTGTTGCGACCGGAAGAACAGAAGACGAGTTGATGGACAGGGCTAACATGGCCATAACAATTGTGGGTAACTGGCTGGAGGGCAAAAGGCTTAAATATACAGTCTATACTATTTAGAGCTGTCAGTTTATAATATTTAGTGTTTACAGTCTATACCACGGGCTTAGCCAGGATTTAATTTCGGTAGGGGTTTAAAGAAAATACAATAACAGAAATGCGCCAATTTACTTTCTAAAACCGACACACAAGATCCATAAACTCCACATTTACCTTGGTCTCTCGAAGAGAGTCGTCTCCCCTTATTTCAATATAATATTTAAGGGCTTAATTTAATATTTTGAGGGTTGAACCCCAAACCCCTCCCCCCTGGCTACGCCCATGGTCTATTCTATTTAGTTTTATATTATTTATAAAATTATTCTCACAATATTGACATTAAATGAGGATACTTACGCAACTGTATTTAAACCTTTCGAGCCGGATGGATAAAACCGAATGGTCGGATAACTCCGAATGTTTTGAGCGTTGCAGAGATCTTCGTTCGCGACGCAGTCCAACTGCGCGATTTTGACTTTCTCAAACGAGCTCATCTGATAAACCGAAAACATAAAATAACATCACACGCATTCAAGCAACTACCATTACAGACTTGTTTCGCCAGTATTCGCATCTGTTGGCTCAGTCTTTGACACGGTCCACACCAAGGCGCATAGAAATCGACAAACCACATCTCATCTTCCGGCTTTCTCATCAGCTTTATGAAACTGCTACTATCCAATGTTATCACTAAAACAATTACATTATAAAAAAATATTGAATACTTAGCGAACGAAGCCGCGGGCTATAGCTAGCAATATATTTAATATTTAACTTACATATATAGCTGCATATTTAATATTTATAGTTTACAGTATACAGGGTGTTTCATAAATAACCGTCAGAAATGCTAGGACGTATTCTAGAGCTAGAGATTATTCTAGAGATTGTGAGGTAACGAGTAGTGTGCCACATGGTTCCGTTATTGGCCCTACGCTTTGGAATGTCTTATGTGAGTGCGTAATGAGATAGTTTAAGGTGATGGAATCCTTCAAGTATCTGGGATTTACAATAAACAGCATAAACGAAATATGTGAAGAAGTCACAACCCGCATACCACTAGGGAATCGTTGCCTGTGTAATCTACATCAAAACTCAGCAGCAAAGATCTGTCGCGCAGAACCAAGTTAAGAATATTTCTTTTTCTCAGTCCTTCTACCCTCTGGAGGGTGTAGTGATACTATTTACGATATGTGTTTGATTTATGATGCTATTTATGCTTATTGATGCTAAGAATATACCAGACACTAATTAGACCAATGGTGACATATAGCACCGAGACTTGGATTCTTGAGGAGCGCATGCACTTGCAGGACACATAAACAGAATGGAGGACTCTAGTCACCCCAAATGGGAACTGGAAGTCACTATAGGAGGTCGCAGGCCGCGTGGCAGATTGAAGACAATGTGGCTTAACGTGTAGGAAGACGCGAGAGCTATCGGTAGGTTAATAATAATGCAGTATGTTACGATATGCAGGATACATAAACAGAATGGATACATAACAGACGACGTGAGGGCAATCGGGATGGAAAATTGGAAAGTCTCTGCAAGAAACTCATAGGCAACCCTCTTCTTCTTCTTCTTCCTGTGGTACTACAGTCATAGTGGAGCTAGACAAATATTATAAAGTTATTCATAAAACGTCCGGTAGATGGACAATGGAGATTGTTGCCTAATGCAGTGGTTTACAGGGAAAGTGCATCTAAGTAAACTTACTATATATAGTCCATTTTTTTAAGAATGCAGTAACTAGAAACCTGATTTACACTATGACAAATGTTCAATCTAGTTACAAAATTTGGCGCTAAATTCAAATATAGTTACTTGAATATAAAATTGATAATTTATTAATGGTTTGATTGAATATTTTATTATTATTGATGAAATACTCCAAATGGCAACGATTGTAATAAAATACAAACAAATAAATGGAGAAAAACGCAAAAAATCTAAATGATACAAACAGATCAGATGATAATTGTGAATTGACACGGCAGCCATTGACAACCAACAGCTGCAAATGTATGTGAAAAGAAAGAGAGAAAAGAGGTTGAGATGGAGAAGTAAATATAGTTGGTGTGAACTCCTCGATTTAAGCCAATCAGAGAACAAGGTCAAATAAACCCTATCTTCCCTGTACTGCATTCTTAAAAAAAATGGATTATAGAATTATGTATTTATAGATTATAGGATAAATAATCTTGATTTCTTAATAATAAATATTTGAATGTATCATTTCATTATCATATTTACTTACTTACCAAAAGGATTGATCATATCCGTGACGAATTCGACGATGCCCTCTTCACTAAACGCTCCATGGTAATGATGCATAACCGAGGAATTGTATAAAATGGTTGTGGGATACGACCTAATATTTTCCTGGCTGCACAACTTCGTGTGAAGCGTGCAATCGATTGTGCCAAACTTGACTTTATCGGGCGTAAACTGTTGACTGGCTTTCCTCATCTCCGGCATCAGCTTGCGACACGGCGGACACCAAGGCGCGTACCAATCGATGAACCACGGTCCACCATCTAAACAAAAACATGTTTAAAGTGAATATTTTCCAAACACAATTTAAACTCGATAACTTGAAGTTAACTACCAACGGTAGAAATAGGTGGAAGATTTGATGGAATCTTTCGCTTCTGACAGAGAAGGAATTGGCGTCGACGGCCGATGTTCATTTCCGGATCGGTTAAACAATAGCAACATTCGCCCCGTTCAAGTGGTGCATATGGAAGCGGATGAATAACACCATCAAAAACAAAATATGGCTATATCAAACGTTAATCCTTCCTATTCTTCTTTGAGGATCGGAAACATGGACACTGCTCAAACCGGACCTAAACAAGCTCGAGGTCCTGAGACAAATACTCCGTGTCTCTGACTCCGAAACGAGACGATTAGAGAAAGCTGCGATCAACAGACACCGATCGAAGAAGAAATTAAAAAACGAAGACTACGTTAGGTTGGCCATGTTCGTGACCAGCATACGCACTAAAACCCCCCCTGGGATCAGAACTCGTTAGCATTACTTCGGAACCGCGTTAGCATTACTTCAAAGTGGTGATCCTTTCCATTACGGCTACACGTTCCTGGACAGCAGCCTGACCTTTCTTTCTTCTTCGACTTTTGTTCTGGGTATCGTGGCACACATCGTTGCTACTGCTTTCCAGTTGTCCTCGCTTTTGATCATCAGCTGTATCATATTAGAGGAGTTGATAGGCTCTCCCACCGTTCGCTCTGTTGTGATTCTGAGTTCAGTCCATTGGTGGCATTCGAAAGTAGTATGTTCAGCTGAGTCTGTCCTTTGGCAGTATCCTCAGTTGTCGCTTTCTGCCTTTCCGATCCTTTGAACATATGAGCCAAAGCTTCCGTGTCCGCTTAGTACTTGTGTTAAGTAGTAATTAACTTCCCCATAAGTGCGCTTTATAAGGTGTAATTTGTATGTAACCCTACACTAACACTAAGCTGGTTAAACCTGATTAACCCCTTGACATACGAATAAAATGCGCGTTGACATGTCCATATACATGTGATCTTATCACATATACATGACGTCTTAGAAAGATCATTGTAAGTCAAGGGGTTAAAGCTGTTTAAAAGCTGATTAAAGCTGTTTATGGACCTCACACCCTGTTTAGTGTTATCGTGGGGTTACATATACCTCACACCTTGTTTAGCGTGGGGTTACATATACTTCGCACCCTGTTTAGTGTTAGTGTGGGGTTGCATAAACCTCACACCTTCAAAACCGGTAACCGGAAGTGGCTAAAGTCGGGAGAAGGTGGGTCCAGAACATAGGACCTTTCCCTACTTAAATTAACAACTAACAATCAACTGACAATCTTTTTCTGTTTTGGTGAAACGTAAGCCTGAAGTAGGCGATTATAAAATCGCGTATTCTCGGATTTTTGCCCGAAACTTTTTCAAATATAATCTAAATTGTCTGAATGTTTTTCTAAATTATTCTAAATTAAATGCAGATTATAACGGTGTATGATACTTGCAGTTGCAAGGAGAACGTTGATGAATGAATCTCTCAAATTATCTATAAAATGATAAGTTTTGGTGAGACTCGTAACTTTGATCTCGATTTTCACGAGCCCCCGCTCCCTATCCACCCTTCAAATTGATTTTATCGGGCCCTCGTAATCATTTCAAATCTTATTAAACCTGGCCGAGTGTGTAGACTTCGTCTTCGTCGCCATAGAGCAGTGTTTCCCAAAGTGTGGTACGCGTACCCCAGTGGATACGCGAAGTGTTTGAAAGGGGTACGAAAAGCCGATACTGCTGACGATAAAATGATTTTGGGATTGTTTTAACCTATTTAACCTCCCCAGTCCCTTTTTTTTATTTTTTTTAGGAGGAAGGGGAAACCTTTTATAGGCATCCACTATGGGACTCCTTCTCTTCCAGAGATAGTACACCCACTAAAACCACCTCCCCCCCCCCCCGGGATCAGTTCCTGGACAGCAGCCTGACCTTTCTTTCATCTTCGTCTTTTGTTCGAAGTATCGTGGCACACATCGTTGCTACTGCTTTCCAGTTGTCCTTTAAACATCAGCTGGACCAAATTAGAGGAGTTGATAGGCTCTCCCACTGACCGCTATGTTGTAGTTCTGATTTCAGCCCATTGCGGGCATTCGAAAGTAGTATGTTCAGATGAGTCTGTCCTTTTATCATATGAGCCAAAGCTTCCGTGTCCGATCAGCACTTGTGTTAAGTGGTAGTTAACCTCGCCATGAGTGCGCTTCTGCCATGTCTCCTTGAGCCATGTCTCAATTTCTGGGATGAGAGTTCTGGTCCAGTTCTCTTCCTTGGCGTCGTTCCAGCGTTTCTGCTATCTGCTCATGAGTGCGCTTATGTGTCGAGCTCTCCCTTCTGTATTTGTGCCTTGGTTGCTAGCCCGTTCCTCAGCCATTAGGTCAATCGGTGGGACTGGGTTTGGCCATGTCTGCCGGATGAGTAACACCCAGCTTCCACGCAAACTCCTTTGGCGGGAGCGACTGCCAGTCTGGAAAATACAAAGACATGTCGTAACAAGTGGAAGAAGATCTGATAAACCAAAGAGTGGATACCCATCAAGCCAAGGACATCGCAATCGATCGGAGAGATCTCCATTCACGATACGTTTCCATATCGTGAATGGAGCAAGAAATCCTGCGGCACCGACAGCAGCGTATTGGTTGCGAGGGCGACCCCTTCCTCAATCGCCGACTACGTCATACTAAAGCCATTTCTCAAACAGGGGCATAAATGTAATTTGGAGAAACATCCCATGCTAGTACTAGTATAATCTAAGTACTAGTATAATCTAAGAAAAACTCTCACTTCTATTACCTGTGTATTATTACCTTGATTTTTTAAATTTTTGAAATCGGCTGGTGAGAGTGCGTGTAAATTGGTTGATCTGCTGCTGTCTCTCGCAAACGCTGCGATATCGTTCAAAATGTCTCTTCCGTGGTGCAATTCAAAGGCGCCGCCATCTTTTAATACACCCCATGAGGGATAATGCGAGACGTGGAGCGAAGAGCAAAGCGCTGAGCTTTTGCCGCAGTGCACCAACCCAATGTTGATGTTTGAAACCATTGTTGGGAGGCGTTTCAGTTGGAGATTTAATTCCGTCGCGTGCCCCATGAAGAAACACAGCAGCCATGGTTTTTCTTCGCCCGATCTTAATTTTGAACGTATGTCCTAAAACGTTGTGACTGTTAGAACGAAAGTTTGTACTTCGAATAAAATTTTACTCTAAATTTGTCTTCGTCTAGCAAGTCGTGATCTGGTAGCAAATCCAAAATTTTATCAACGATTTCTTTGGAATCTGAGCCTTGAATTGGACGAGGTTTAAACTTCTTATCGGATTTATCATCCAGCTGCCAAAGTACTATGTTCGTCTTTTCATTTTCGCCGAGTTGTGATGTTATTTCGTTGGTTAAGCCTTCTTCGGTTACTAATCCAACTGGCAACAATCCTTCCTGAAATAAAACAAATTAACGTCTCCTGTAACAACACATCTTGAAGATCTAAAAAGATTTGATAAATAAATAAATAAATTTGATAATAGAATATTACGTAACGGGAGTTGTAAGAAGCATATTACGTGCGAGCGGACAGTTACGCACGACCTTCGTAGCGAGGAGTGCGTAATTCCGCGAGTACGAAATTGCCTTACAATTCGAGTTATGTACTATACATTATCTACGACCACACTAATTTGTTTCTGTTTATTAAGAAAAATATGTTTGATGTAACAAATTTATTTCTTTTCAGGTTATGCTTATTTAATTATCATTATTTAACATTATAATAAACAAACAGTTGTATTTTCATATATAACTGTTACTCGACATTATTTAGCTTGATAGAAATGAAAAGAAATACATTCTTAATGGTTACAAACCTTATTATTTAGTACTTATTTTGGGTAAACTGGAATAAGAGTGCTCATAGATATAGGCAACCCAATGTACACAATGTCAATTTCCGTTAGATTGAATTGTGGCACGAGGGGCGCTGAACGTATGAGCACGTAATAGCAGCTCTCGACCAATCAACGAATCGTAAACCAAACGCACGTGTTTGTTATCAATCATAACTTATTATTAATCGCGGATTGTTAGATAAGTGTGTGTTATGATGTATTTACATAGTCCACGAACTGTACAATAATGGGCATTTACAATACTGGTCGTAGATAAATATAATTAACACACTCATCCCTCGATTTACATGGTAGATAAGTTCCCGGGAAAATCTATAACTCGCCTATTATTAGAACTCACTCAAGTTTTCTTTCTCTCCTCTACACAAAACAAATAATTTTTGAAGTTTACGGTTTTTAAAAGCATCGCTTAAGTAACTTAGGTAACTTGATCGAGATTTAAAACAAAAAAACGTGTAAAACGAAACCGCGTGTAATGGACCTTTTTACGGTTTGTGGAGCGCATCCGCCAAGTTTGAAAGGCGGGAATATGAACGTTTCGGGCACAGATTTAGTCGTCAAAAAGTTCGGGCACTTTTTGACGTATAACATTGCGGAAATAACCTTTCAATAGTTGAAATTTTTTTGTGCGCATGCGTCAATTTCCGCCATGTTGTGCGTCAAAATTGCCCGAACTTTTTGAAGTATAACCTTAATATTTGCCCGAAACTTTCATATTCCCGCCTTTCAAACTTGACAGATGCGCTTAACTAACCTAAAAAGGTCTAATGGCACCTGCGCACAAAAAAATTTCAACTATGAAAAGGTCTAATGAGTAACGTGTAAATTGAATATCGTGTAAATTGGGGAGCACGGAAGGAGCCTCCACGCGTGCATTTTCTCCTGTATATGCAGAACATGCCGGCGCTCCCTGGTAACACTGTCCCACCAGACAGTGGCAAATCCTTCCACCACCGGAAATCACCGGACACGAAAAAGTAAAAGTATCGTGTGAATTGAGTACCATGTAAATTGAGTACCGTGTAAATCGAGTAATGGGTGTACTTACGAAAATATAAGAACTATACTTGCCGCAGCGACCCGATGGAGTAATAAACTTGAGTGATCTTAACGTGATTATCAGGGGATGATTCGCTATTGGTCAGTGCAAACGGTTTTGAAGCGTAGATCACGCAGCCGAAACTTTTATATTCGGTTATAGTATTGACATTTACATTTTCCGCACAAAAATAAAATTTGGCAAAGCAGTGTAAGTCAGGCTTTTTACAACGTCACTACGAACTATCACGTGAACGCCGCATGATCAATTCAGGGGTCATCCATTAATCACGTGATGATTTTTAGCAACTTTTTTAAGAAGTTCGTGCCAAGAAACTCTCAAGCTGCAAAACTTCCACATACGGTCTCTCTGGCTGACCAACGTGTCAAATTTACTGTCTTTAGCGTTTTCCCTTTCCTAATTTCAGTCATTAACTTTTGCCAGCGATGTGTCGAATTTATAAAAATCTTAGTTTTAAGGGCCCCACACACCAGCAAAGTAGTCATCAACCTTATCGTCAACAAGATTGAGGACAACTAAGTTGAAAACATTAGTATCAGTTGCATGTTGCTTCATTTTGGCTTATTCACCAGTGTAGAGCTTGTATATTGATGATGTATATAGTAGATGTTGATGATGTATATAGTGTTGAACGAGTTGTGTGTGGACGATATGGGTCCCTTGGTGAAGAAAAAAGTGTGGGCGAAAAAGTGGATCCAAAATCGTAGCCAATTTTCGTATTGCAGTTTAATGAGTGAGCTACGCATCAGTGTACCTGAGGACTTTTTTTTAAGAATGGACACTAAAACCTATGATCAAATGCTGGATAAAGTGCGACCCTTCATTGAAAAAAGTGACGTGAAAATCATCTGCACAAGTCACCTGCACAAACAAGAATTCCAAAAGCTTCACAAGTTCACAACTGATGTTTATAACCATGTCTTCAACCTCCCCACACACACCTCAACATGGTTGCCAACATCAGACTACGCCCACCAAAAATCCAAGTCACTTTGATTTTATTCAACTCTGTACTCAACCTGAAATGTTGTCTTCAACCAGCCCATACACTACTAAACCTTGTCGTCAACACATCAAGTTAACGACAAGGTTGTTGACTAGGTTGTTAGTGAATGGGACCCTTTAGATATTCAACATGACCCCCTAAAAAAGGTTCAAATTCAGCTAACAGTTCCAAAATCATACAATAATTTCCGTTATTTAGATCACTGAACTTTTCATTCTTTCCTCTATAGCAGTGGTGCGCAAACCGTGGGTCGCGAGAGAAATTTTCGGGGTCGCCTAATTCAGAGCGAGATATTCTCAATTTCTCTATCCCTATTCAGTGCGACAATACAAGTGTGAATGATGGACGAACGGCTAATAAACTTAGAAAAACCCAAACAACAATTAATACAGTGGCACTGTTTCTATTTCAAAAAATATCGAATGAAATGTTATCTAACAAAAAATTGATAAAATATCATGAAGAGTTTATTAAATACGGATTTACATTTTGCGTTGTTAATGGGAAGAGCGTCCGTTTTGTGTTATTTGCTTGGATAAATTAACAAATGAAAGTTTAAAACCTGCGAATTAAAACATTTGGAAGGTAAACATAAAGAATTTGCAAATAAATCTGAAACCTTTTTTAAAAGACGGGCTGGAAGTATGAAAAATGTATTTTTTAAAACATATACAATAATTCCTGAGTTCCGTAATTAGTAGTTCCGCAATTTTTTATTAGATAACACATTTCAATCGATATTTTTTTAAGTAGAAACAATGCCACTATATTCATTGTTTGGGTTTTTACCCACAGTTTTTCTAAGTTTATTAGATGTTCCATCCATGGTCTACCATCCACACTTGTATTGTCATTATTTTCATTTTCGTGGGTACCTATTTTTAGCCACTTATCCATTATAAAGGATTTTAATTTCCTTCAGAAGTTAGAAGTTTCATATTTAATAGCGAAAAATTTGAAACATACAATTGGAGAATCCCTCATTCTTCCTTCAGCAATTAAAATGACATCAATCGTGCATGGAGAAAAATATAGTAACACTTTAAAAACAATACCATTATCAAAAGATTTCGTTTCTCGTCGAATTTCAACCATATCACGTAATATAAAATCAGTTCTGTTAAATCTAATACAAAACTCTCCTGTGTTTGCTCTACAACCTGACGAAACTACAGACATTACTAAACTGTCGCAATAGACCTTTTCATAGTTGAAACTTTTTTAAGCGCATACGTCAATTTCCGCCATACTTTCGGGCACTTTTTTGACGTATAATCAGTGAGAATAAGAACATGTGCCCGAAACTTTCATATTCCCGCCTTTTAAACATTGCGGACGCGCATGCGCTTAACCGTAATATACAACCGTAACCGACGGTAAAATACAACCGTAAAAAGGTCTAGTAATTGTTTATGTAGGATACGTTTTTGAAGAAGGCATATTGGAATATTTTTTATGTTGTAAAAAGTAAGAAGGAAGCCCTTCCTTCGACGGAGAGAAAATATTTAAAATTATTAAGTTTCTTCTCATATCTACGCTAGATTTGGTGGTATATTCTTGAAAGTTTATGGTGGATGCTAGGAAGCTTTTCCTTGACTTTAGCCTCTGATGTACAAGATGTAGGCCATAGAGGAGGTGTCGTTCGCAAGTTGAAGATTCCAATCTTTCCTTATAGGCTGCTGCTTTCCTTCGGACTGCAGGTGGAGTGATACCAGCCATGTGGTAAACTCTATCCAAGGTGGTGGGTTTCAGGCATCCCGTGATCAGTCTGCAGGACTCACAAACAACAATTTTCCAGCAGCACTCTGTTCCATGTTACTTGTAGCTTTCTGGAAGCCTGTTTGATGCGAAGGTGGAAGGCACATACTTGGGTCTTTGTTGGGTTTGGCCTAAGCTGGTTTTTACTGTAATAGTGGTTCAGCTCTTCCAGTGCCTTAGTTAGACCCTGTTCTATATCCTGTTTTCCTGTTTTGAGAAAAATGACCCCCCGCTCATTCAATAATAAAGATTGGCTCGGAAAACTCAGTTACATGTTTGGCATTTTTGAAAAACGATCTGAATTAGAGTTTACAGGGAGAGAGTACAAACATTTTATTATTGAGCAGTAAAATTGAAGCTTTTAGATAGAAGCTGATACCTTGGCAAGAAGAATTGATACCTTGGAAAGAAAAAAAGCAATACAGATATGTCCCAGTGCTTTTCATAATTAACTAAAGAATATAATAGATTTCCGGTTATTATAAAACACCATTTCCCATCATTTGATAAAATTGGGAGAAAACTTAACAAAAGGATCGAAATATTTCCAGATAATGAATTGGGTTGGATCCGTTATCCATTTTCGTTTGGTATTATTAATTTTAGATGAAAAAGATCAGTTAATTGACGTTTCAAGAAACACTGCGCATTCAATTTAAATCTCAGATTTGTCAAAAATGTTGGCTATCGATTGGAAACGAATATGCCGATTTGAAAAGAAAGGCAATCAATATGTTAATTCAGTTTGCATCAACCTACTTATGTGAATCCAGCTTTTAAAAATTTGTTGCCATTAAAATATAATATCGAACTCGATTAGTTCCTGAGGATGAGTTAAGGCTTGCGATTTTCAATATAAAAGCGAACATGGAATCAATCATAAGATCGTTGCAAACGCATACTTCACATTGAATTCTTATTATGTAAGCATGTAATGTTTTTTAAAAGTATTTTTCTTAAAAAAAAATTTAGTTTCTTTAATAACTTTTATAACATTTTTATGATGGAGTCTAAGTTTTCTGCGCTATTTTAAAAAGCTGTATTTTAATCAATGACGTCACCAAAACTCCTGTAAAAACGCCCTATAAACGCAAATCTTAAAAAAATCAGTTTACCTCCGTTAAAGATTAAAAAACGGATACTATCGATTCAGGGGGAGGTCGCGTCAAAATTTTACACAAAATGGGGGGTCGCCAATGAAAAAAGTTTGCGCACCACTGCTCTATAGCACACAATTGAAGAAAAATGAATACATACTAATATAAGAAATTGCATGACTCAATCAACAGAGGCGGCTTTTCTTTTCGGCGGCTTCTTCGTTTGTATCGCCGTTTGTATGCCCGTAACAGCTCAGCCCCGTCGATCCTGCTTCGGACCAACCACTACTACGCAAATTGTAGAAAAAATGAATTTAACAATATGTGGTGAAACATATTACATGTTGAATTGTTCGTGTGAACCTAATAACATTTACATTAAGGTATATAAAAATTAATCTTTTTAATTTCTGTTCGACAAAAAAAATTTTGGCCCCAAATTTGCCGCCCCTAAAATCTGCCGCCCTAGGCTCCAGCCTACTCAGCCTACTGTTAAATCCAGCACTGTCTCCTAGTTTAGACATTGTTTTGAGACAAAACATACGCGGCAACGATTTTCGCATGTATTCGGCGTCAAAATCACAGACTTCTACTGGAACGGGCAGCGAGTCGCGCGCCGCTTTTCGGTTTAAAAATCGCGCGGTCAAAGAAAAAATAAATACACGTGATACCTCACTAGACCCCTCCTCACCCCTCGCGGTGCTTCGTGATTTTTCACAAACCCCCTCTCTCCCTTTCGAGCCTCACGTGATTAATGGACGATACCTCACGGGGTCGATGCGGCAAGTACATATAACATTAACACAAGTAACTGTAGTTAATATAATTACAACTAGATAATAGTTAATACTTACGAAAATAGCTGCCAATTTTAATTTAGTTTCATCTTCAATGCAAGTGGTGCTACCTTCAGGGCACAAAATCAACAACCACTGTTTTTCCTTAAATCCGCCCTTCTCCCAATTTCCCTTAGTAATTGTTTTGCTAACCACACTGATTTTAGACAAGACGTATTCCTTTAATTCGCTTAATGTACGAGACCATCTGTAGTGTTCCCCTTCGACGAAATTACTCTAAAACGCAAATCACTAATCAAAATGAACTGAACTCAATTACCAACGAACATCTTTCTCGTAATAAAGCAACGTTGGATAAGCATCGATGCCTAATTTCCGGCATAAAATCCAATCTTCTTCGCAATTCACAGCTCCGATTCTCACAACGCCTTCCAGCTCTTCTGAAAGCTTCCTCCAGATCGAGGCTAAGGTGTGGCAGTGGTGGCATTGCGGCGAATAGAAATTAACAAACCAAGCTTGATTTTGATCCAAAATGTTTACTTCTAAAATAGTAATAATTTGTTATTATAAATGCTTCGCTAAACTAAGATAATGTACCAAAGTCTGCTCGGCTGAGCGTAACGATTAACGGATCGTCGTCGTAAATCCCAAAATCGTTCTCGTAATAAGAATAGCTCTGATATGTCTGTTTCCCTTTCCGTTCTTTTACATCACCGTATAAATCGTATTTCTTGCGACTTTCTGGATCCTTAAGTACTTCATATGCGTGGGCGACTTTTATAAACTTATCATCGGCATCCTTGTCGTCCTTAAAATTCATACAATTACACACATTTCTTATTACAATACAATAATTTATACTTCACAAAACAAGATATAAGACTAATATAAATTAATACAAGGTTATTACACAACTCTTCTTTCTTTCATTATACAAAGCTTTTCTGATCTTTGCTCGTACTGTCTGTCTAGTCCTGTTTGTCTAGTCCTGCCTGCTTAGTTCTATTTGTATAGTCCTGTCTGTCTAGTCCAGTCTGTCTAGTCTGGTCTGTCTAGTCATATCTGTCTGAGACCCAGGTTCGAATCCTGGTTGGGGAGACGACAACTAGGGCGGTTTTCACTATCCGTCCGGGCTTCCCACCCTGAATGAATGCAACATATGCGATACCGGGGTGTGGCATACTAAAAGCCAAAGTGAAATAGGGGGTTTATACATATCTGACTACTCCTGTCTGTCTAGTCCTGTCTTTCAAGTCCTGGCTTTCTAATCTTGTCTGTCTAGTCCTGTCTGTCTAGGCCTGATTGTCTAGACATGCCTGTCTAGTCCTGTCTGTCTAGTCCAGTTTGTCTATTCGTATCTGTCTAGTCTAGTCTGCCTAGTCTGCGTATCTTATGTGATTAAAATACCAATCTTTCTAGTCCTACATGTCCCTTCTATAGCTTCCTTTACCAGTTCCAATGCTCTCATAATGGCATCAATTGTGGACCTGCCTTCCCTGAACCCAAACTGCTTCTCTGACAGATTTAAGCCTTTTTGGAGTTCCGCCTTTATCCTCAATAGCAGGAGTTGTTCCAGCAGCTTGCCGGCGGCATCGAAGAGACATAGGGGCCTGTAGGATGAGGGATCTTTCATTGACTTGTCCCCCTTCTTCAACAGTACTTGTTATAACCCTCTTCCATTCGTTTGGAAACTTTTCGTCGATCATTATGTTATTCATTACTTTTTGTATATGCTGTAGGCATCTGGATACTTCTATTTTTATGGCCTCAGTTGATAGTCCATCAGGTCCAGGACCCTTGTCATTACGCAGTCGGTTACTGGCTCTGGTGAGTTCTTCTGCCACGAATTCTTCTATCTCAGTTACTGGTTGTTGTTGCCATTTCATTTTTCATGCTTGGTAAATAGTACGTCCACCAGCTCAAGTGCCTCCTTCATTGGTATGTGTTGATTCGAGAAACATTGCATGAGGTGCCGAGTGGCAATAGCGTAATCGTCCCCCAGACATTATCATTTAGCTTCTGGCAGAGCTCGCTCCAGTGTGCTTTCTTCGTGTCATTAATTTTTCTTTTTTTTTCATTGGTATGTGCCATTTTTAAGCTCTATCAACTTAGCACCCGGTTTCTTCAAAATAATACTTGGAACGCATTTTTATATACCATTTCGTTTGTACTTGAATGTACTGAGAGTAAATTTTTTTGTACCTTTACCAAAAATCGAAAAATCTTCATTTAGAAAAAGTGAGCACCCCCTTTTAAGGGAGGCGATTATTTTCCAAATACAAACAATTCAATTGAATAATGTACTTTTATGTACTTTTAACGATTTTCATAAAAAACAATTAGTGTTCCTGATATTACAGTTATTAACATTTACAGCACCCCCTTTGAAGGGAGGTGAATATTTTCCAAGGTACAAACAATTCAATTGAATGTACTTTAATGTACTTTTATCGATTTTCATAAAACACAATTAGTGTTAATGATATTACAATTATTTACAAATACAGCACCCCTTTTTAAGGGAGGCGAATATTTTCCAAGGTAAAAACAATTCAATTGAATGTACTTTAATGTACTTTTAACGATTATTGTTACTCATATTAAAATTTTATGTTTATCGATAAAAGTACATTAAAGTACATTCAATTGAATTGTTTGTACCTTGAAAAATATTCGCCTCCCTTAAAAGGGGGTGCTGTATTTGTAAATAATTGTAATATTACTAACACTAATTGTTTTTTATTCAAATCGTTAAAAGTACATTAAAGTACATTCAATTGATAAACTTAATAAAGACGGAACAAAGCTTGAATATATAAATATACTCAACCTTTCCGGAACTCTATAATACTAATGAGTCTTTTTAGGACTACCAAAAACAAATCTCGTATGAAATTTGTCAGTTATTCTATAGCTTTCAGTCCACCTTCGTGGCACTCAACACTTGTTTTTGGTAGTCCTAAAAAGACTCATTAGTATTATAGAGTTCCGGAAAGGTTGAGTATATTTATATATTCAAGCTTTGTTCCGTCTTTATTAAGTTTATCTGATTATCTATAATGTTGTATGGTTTTACCAATTCAAAATTTACATTCAATTGAATTGTTTGTACCTTGGAAAATATTCGCCTCCCTTAAAAAGGGGTGCTGTATTTGTAAATAATTGTAATATCATTAACACTAATTGTGTTTTATGAAAATCGATAAAAGTACATAAAAGTAAATTCAATTGAATTGTTTGTCCCTTGGAAAATAATCGCCTCCCTTAAAAGGGGGTGCTCACTTTTTCTATTTTCACACTTTTCGTTTTTTGGTAAAGGTACTAAAAAATTTACTCTCAGTACATTCAAGTACAAACGAAATGGTATATAAAAATTGGTTCCAAGTATTATTTTGAAGAAACCAGATGCTAAGTTGACAGAGCTCCATTTTTAGGCTGGTTTCGATGTTTTTGCTAACATATTTCTTACACATCCTCTGGTAAATGCGTCTTAAAGAAAGGCAGGACGAACGAGGCCTCGCGATTTTGTCTTTCCACCAGTAGTATCGTTTTTGTCTGCTAATTATTTTCTTGGGTGCTACGATTTCGTTACTTGTCTGTGTGAGCGCAGCAACCATGTCCTCAGCTGTTTTGGAATTGTTGTTGTTAAAGACTTTCTCTAAGGCATTTCCGAAGTTTTCCTGGTTTATCTTTATCGTGGACCACCCCATGTTGCATTTGCTGTTGCAAATGTTGCATGTTTGTGCTAATCGCTAGTAGGTACAGGTAATTGTGGTCATTTAGTGACTCCCTCTCCAAGACTTTGCACTCTTTGATCATTCCCGCGATTTTTTCAGAGGCAAACGTAAAGGCCGGTCCAGACGCTCCGTTTTGCACAACCTTTTGTCTGCGCAGTTCAACACGTTGCAGATAAAACGTTGCGTGTAGATACGAAAACTACGCAGTTTCGAAAACTGCGCGGAGACGGTACAGTTGCAGCGATAACTGAGCTAAAGAGCATAGATATCCATGAACTGTGCAGACAGGTCGACGCATGTAGATGTTAGCTCCGTTTTCTGATTCATTTTATTCAAAAAAACCTACTCCAAGACGATTTCACTAAAACTGTGCGAAATATACAGATATATCTGCACCGTGTAGACGCTCTACAAATTGCAACGTTTTCATTCCGTCTTAAGACAAAAAGTTTGTGCAAAACGGAGCGTCTGGACCGGCCTTAACGTCCAGTATAAAACAGGCTTTACCACGTTCAAATGTTGGTTTACCCACATTGCACACACGCAGGTCGAATTCGGCTAACCAGTCCATTACCATATTGCCACGGTTGTCCATTTTTGGGCATCCCCAATATGGGGATTTCGCGTTAAAATCCCCTCCGACTAGGACTTCCTTTTTTTGTGGCCTTATTTTACAGCTAAGGTCAGCCAGTGTTTTGTCCAGTTTCTCAATGTTTCCGTTTGGAGACAAGTAGCAGCTGTAGATGACAATCTGCTGCATAGTCTGTCTAGTCTGTCTATTCATATTTATCTAATCTTGTCTGTCTAGTCTTTTCTATATAAAATACAGGATTAACGCAATTAATATAAGATTATACTTGACGAAACAAAACTACTTTATTTTCTTACTTTATTTTTATCGGGATGTAATTTTACGGCAAGGCTTTTGAAAGCTTTTCTAATTTCCTTTACGGTGGCGTCTTTGGCTACATCTAGAAGTTTGTATAGATCTTCATGTTGTTCGTCTTCGGACGATACCAGTATCAAACAGCTTAGGAATAAAAGTCCAATTCTGAGATTCCTACAAGCAATTAACAATTTATTACAAATATAAGTTTAATATATTTTTTCTATTTTGCGTCTGTAATGGACTCATAACATCACTCATATGCGTGCGGTTATGCCTCGCCGAGTGCGATACAATTTTCTCAAATATGTATCGGCGATTTTTTTTATTTAGAAATGGCATGAAAGGGCGCAAAATAGAAAAATATACTATAAAAAAACTCGTTCGTTAAGGCGTTTTTCAGCATTTGTCCATTAAAAAACTCCTCGCTCCGCTCGTCGTTTACCAAACTTGGACGCGTGCTGTAAAATCGCGCTTACTGAACTCGTCCTTTAATATACCAATACGTTTAAATCAAATAATTTATTGTAGAAGTAAAACTTCTTTAGACGCGGCCTGGGAGTAACTCCTATTGATACTCGGATTGGGAGAAACTTACAAGGGGGCCCTGTTAACTCGTCATCACCGATTTGGCCCAAATTTACAGTATATGTAGGGTTTGACTATAAATGAAAGTGACGCAAGCGCGAGGGCGAGGCCAAGCGTTAAAAAACTCATAAGCAACGACAACTCATAAGCCCACTATGTTAGCATAAATTTCAATGCACAACGCAGCGGTAAGAGCTCGGGTTCATAGTACGAGGATCGCTGGTTGGATTCCCCGTGGGGACGCTTTTTTCCCTTGTTTTTACGATAATTATCACCCCAACACATGTGATTCACCTGTAGAATAATAAAAATATTTAATTTTATATACCAATTCCTCGCGTAAGCTTTAATTACAATACCTCTGGAAATACCTTCGTAAAATTATAAGTAAGGATACTACATTATGAATTACAACGGTTCATTTGTGGCGCAAGTATCGTAAAAATAAAATAAAGAATAATAACAATAGTAATAATAAAAGAAAGCAATTTTAAGAATTAACCGTTGCAGTTATAAAGAAACAAATAAATATTAATACTAATAAAATAATTAAATCGACAAATTAATAATTATAATTAAAAAGTTAAACAATAATAAATAATAATAAAAGAAAGTCATTTTAAAAATTGTAAATAAAAAAAAGCGTCCCCACGGGGAATCGAACCAGCGATCCTCGTACTATGAACCCGAGCTCTTACCGCTGCCCTGACCGGTCATTGAAATTTATGCTAACATAATAGCGGGCTTATGTGTTGTCGGTAACTTACCATTTTTTTAACGCTAGGCCATCTGGCCCTCCCGCTTACGTCACTTTCATTTATAGTCAAGCCCTACATATACTGTAAATTTGGGCCAAATCGGTGATGACGAGTTGACAGGGCCCCCTTGTTAGTAGATCTTTTTTTAATCGGGAATGACGTTGACTGACGGAAATACGGTTAAGTTATATCTACATAGATAGAAAAGCACTTTGAGAAACAAACAATTTTTCAATAACGAGATTTCTCACATCTTCCGCCGATTTCAAGATGCAATAACTTTTCAACGGGTTATCACAGAAACTAGTTTTCACCAATCGATTCAGCAAAATTAGTCGGAGAACGGTTTCGGTTTCCATGAGCTTAAAATGAGCTAAAAATGAAAAAGCTAAAATGAGCTTGAAATTTAAAAATCGACTAATAAATTTGTGCGCCTACTTCGCACTAAGGGGGGCCCGGCGATTGGCACGCGCGGCTTGCACGTGGTAACCCCACGGCCCGTCCTACTTAGCCTTTGATCTTTTGAAGGATTCTTGGTTTTTAATTGATTTCTCGAGAAACTTTGGACCGATCTTCACCAGAACTTCAATCATCCAAGAAGAGCCCTGGTCAATACTCAGTACATTATCTTCAAGCCAAATTTTACAAAAAATATAATCAAAGAAGCATACATTTTCGGATCATTGACACTGTTTTTATCTAAAGAAAGTTCAAATATTTCCCCTCAAATGATAAATAATCTTATTAATACAATAATTCCATTTAAATTTGTTAGATTTATTAATAGTTAAATCAAAGTCAGTTTGTCCTAAATAACTATTTATGGTAATAACGTCCTATAATAATAATTATGTCCTATAATAAGAGAAGATATATTAAAAAATAATGAATTAATAAAATAATGTAGGATTTGAATCTCAAATGGATCATGTGAATTATTGTTAGCCGAGGAAGGGCGAGCATAGGGAAGGAGTAAAAAGGCGCGTAGTTAGAGACAGATCGAAAGAAGGAGTGTTTGAGTGAAAACGTGAAAAGTTATCAGTTGAACTGTTAATCTATTCAATTTTATTTAGTATAAAATTATTTATCTAACTTTTAATTATAATAATATACATAGGTGGGCACAGTTAATCCAAAAGTTAACTTCGTTAATCGTTAACTCGTTAATACAAAAGTTAACTTCGTTAAAGCGTTAAAATTTCGAAAATTTAACGCAAATTAAAGTTAACCGTTAAAAGTTAACCATCCAAAACGTATACTGCTTTTGGTACCTTTTGGGATGGGATACTTTGGCAAATAAAACAACAAGTAGATAGATTAATTGAATTAATTATTACAAGCGTCAGTAGCGACCAATAGCAGATACAAGCGTCAATAGCAGACCATATACCTACACACCTAGAGACTAACTAATATAGAAGAAACAGGCTATTTATTGTATTATTCGTAATTTGTCATTAGTTGTACGTTTATGTTGCCTTTCATAAACATAAGCAGAATAAAATTTTCATCTGACAGTGATGAGCGTTTAGCTCTCAAAATATCTCTGAAAAGAAAACCGTTCTGAAGGTTTTCTTTTTCCCACGAGGTGACTTAGCTTTTACTTTTTCTTCAAACTGCACATATTTGGATGCATGCGTCGTTTTCACATGTTGTTTCAGATTATTAAGACTAGACATGTGAGCCTTTATTGTACAAACATTAGGTAAACACAGTTTGCACTCATAAATCAACTTATGTTCTCCAAGTTTTGATTGGAATACAAAGTAATCACTAAAGTGTGGCCAAGGATTTGATTCAGTTTCACTTTCAGAGCTTTGCGTTCTTAGAGTAGAAGTAGTAGTGTTCATGATGTAAATGTTATACCATCTTGTAAATGTTACTGTTTAAGTGGATGGTGTTTAGAAAGAAAGTTGGTAAGAAAGAGGAAAGCTTGATGTGGGGGGAAGAGGTTATAGAGCAGGTTAGAAGGTTCAAATACTTGAGATTTATGTTTGGTATTAATGGTTCTAATAATGAGCACATTAAGTTCGTATGTAAGAAAGCATGGGTGGCTGCTAATAGGTTTTGGAATGCTTGGAAAGATACATTTGAAGATAGTTTCGTGGCAAAAATGATAGTGTGGAAAGCTTGTGTTCGGAGTATTTTGTTGTATGGAGCGGAAATATGGGGTATGAACGAAATGGAACAAGTAGAAAAGGTACAACTACAGTTTATAAAAAGGGTGTTGAAATTAGACAGGAGTACGCCAGGGTACCTGGTGCTACAAGAAGCGAATGCGTATAAAGTTGCAGTAGAAGCATCAGTGAGAGTGGCAAGATACGAAAGGACAGTGTATAGGTTAGGGAATGAAAGGATAGTGAAAGAGGTGTTCAATAGTTTAAGGAAGGAAGGTGTCGGAGGGATTAGACTAACAAAATGGGGAAATGAATGGAAAAAAATGTATGAACGAGTAGGGTTGTCGAAAGAGGAGGTAGAAAGGATGAAAAGGGAAGGCGTAAAGTTTGAAAAATTGTTGGGTGAAAGGAGTAGGGAGATAGAGCTGCAGATACGACAAAGCCGTATAGACGAAAGCAGGTACAATCGGGAGTACAACAAGGTACAAGTGTACGGCAGACTCCCTTTGTTCCTAAGCAGAGGGTCTAGCAGTAGCCAAAATAGGATAGCCAGGTTTCGGTGTGGCAACGAAGAAAAGGGAAGAAGATACTGGTTGAATGAAAGGGAGAATTTGTGTACCATATGCGGAGAGGGTACTGACAGGTGGGCACATTGGATGGAAGAGTGCAAAGGGCTAACATGGGAAGAAGGAAAGAAAAATAAATGTAAAGACTGGGAAGCGTGCATGGACGAGTCAGGTGGCCCATAATGCGGGAAATTTTAGAGCGGAAGGGAGTGATTGTGGAAAGAGTTTAGGGAGGGAGAAAAGTTAGTGCGGGCGAAGAATTATTGTTTTTTTTTGTTTCTTTAAAGCAGGGGTCTCCAAACTTTCCAGCCTTAGGGCCATACTGATTACTCCAGTAAGTTCCGCGGGCCAAAACCATATTATCATTGTTGCCGGTGGTAAAAAGTGAAATAGTCCACTGATGAAAAAAAAGTCCGAAAAAGTACGCAACGTTTAAAAAAGGCTGCAAATCGGACTAAAGTCCGCAAAACGGCAACACTGCATATTATTAATTTTCCTGTCATTATCTGTAATTTCTATATTAGTCGTAGAGTACGAGCCATGAGGAGTAACGTGACACGACATCTGGTGGACACAAGCGGAAATAGGTAGTACCTTCTATCACTAACAGATGGCGCTAATAGCACGTACAGAATAATCTCGTTGGTTCGAGAAAGTTCTGGTGTCTTCCACTCACTTCTAGATGGCAGTAATTGGAATATATGAGAAGGCTAGTGGCGCAACCACAAGTCAGTTCCTATGACACTATATGGTTTATGACACTGTTGTGAAATAAAATAGTGCGTACCTCCTTAAAACGTGTTTGTGCGTGTTTAAGTTTAAGACATCTTTGTAACAGTATTTTGATTTGAATTGTTGCTTTTGTGTGTGATTTAGTAGTATGGAAAAGAAACGAAAAATTGATAGTGAATGCAGAAAATTCAAAGATCAGTGGAACATTTAGTATTTCGTAATTGAGTCCAGTAACAAGGCGCTATGTTTGATTTGCAATGAAAGCATAGTAGTTCTCAAGGAATATAACATTAAACGTCATTATGAAACAAAACATTTTCAAAATTACTCAAAATATACAGGAAGTTTGCGGACAGAAAAATTCGAAGCTATGAAGCGCGGATTGAAATCGCAGCAATCTTCATTTACAAAACTCAAAACTGAACAAGAGGCTGCAACTCGTGCCAGCTTTCGTGTGGCTCTTGAAATTGCAAAACGTGGAAAACCATTCACCGATGGAGAAATGATCAAAGAATGCATAATTGCAGTAGCTGAAGAAATGTGCCCTGAAAAGGTAAATTTATTAAAAACTGTCAGTATGTCAGCAAATACTGTGGCTCAAAGGGTAGAAAACATCGCTGAAAATATATCCTGTCAACTGTTCGACAAAAATGGACATGTTGAGTGGTTTTCTTTGGCCTTGAATGAGTCAACGGATGTGTCAGATACTGCTCAGGTGATTTATATTCGAGGAGTAGATAAAAGCTATGAAGTGCATGAAGAACTTCTTGATATGTATAGTATTCATGGCACAACTACTAGAACAGATATTTTTAAAGGAGTTGAAATGGCCATTAATCAAAAGAACTTTCGATGGAAAAACTTGAAATGTATTACAACTGATGGAGGCAAAAACATGAGTGGGAAATATAAGCTCTTGTGTCAAAGGCTGTAGAAAATGACGGTGGTTCAAAACCATTAGTCCATTCCATTGTATCATTCATCAACAGTCTTTGTGCGGAAAATGTTTGGATATGTTTGAAGTTCTGAAACCAGTCATATCAACTGTTAATTTTATCAGATCTTTTGGGCTGAATCACCGACAATTCCGACAATTTATTGAAGAGATTGGAGAAAATGACTTACCTTATCTTACTGCCGTACGTTGGCTTAGTTGTGGGAAAGTCCTTCAGCGCTTTTTTGAACTTCGAGCAGTGATCAAAATTTTTTTGAATGAAAAGCATCGCCCTCTTACTGAATTACAAAACAACGCATGGCTGTGGAAGTTAGCATTCTATGTTGATTTGACAAAACATGTGAACGAACTGAATTTGAGATTGCAAGGAGAAAACCAGCATCTTCCTGATTTATACACTAATATCAAATCATTCTGGCAGAAATTGATACTCTTTCAATCACAACTACGAAGTAAATGTTTTTCACATTTTAAAACATGTGAAATATTTAGCTACACCACTGAGACTGAGTTTCCTATCGATTTTGCAATCGAAACTTTGAGTGCTTTGAAAATAAATTTTGATACTCGTTTCTCGGACTTTGATGCCATTGCGAATCAAATTAAGATTTTTCAGAATTCTTTTGATACTGACATTGAAACCCTAGACCCGGAACAAATGGAAATGATTGATCTACAGTGCAGTGATATAATTAAGAAGAAATATCAAAACTCATCTTTGTTGGAATGTTATAAGAGTTTTCCACTGACACAATTTGATAATTTGCATAAATTTGCTCGTGGGCTGTTTTCTGTTTTTGGTACTACTTATTTGTGCGAGAAAACCTTCTCCAAAATGAAGTACACAAAAAATGTTTACAGATCTAAATTAATTGATGAGCATCTTAAATCTCTTTTAATAATTGGTACAAGTAAAATTAGTCCACAACTACAAACTATTGTCAGTGGAAAATCTCAATTACATAAATCTCATTAGTATTTCATATGTCATTATGCTTGTTATAAGTTATGTTTTTATTTAAAATGTATAAAATGTTAGTTGGATTCATTTCAATAATTTGTTTTCAAGTTTTCAAGAATGCTAGCTCTCCGCGGGCCGGACAAAATCTGTCCGCGGGCCGGATGTGGCCCTCGGGCCGTAGTTTGGAGACCCCTGCATTAGATCATAAATATTTTTGTGTCCTTTCAAATTTTGAAATTCTAGTCGATCATCTAAAACAAGTAATTCTGTGTTAAGCATATCTTTATCTAAACTTGGCTACGCATTCACTGTTTATCGTAGTTTGATGATAGGAATTTGATTCGTATTATATGAAAAAATATATGGGGAAAATAATCTTGCTGCAGATAAGTGTTTCGTAAAAGCAAATCGTTCTTTTGCTTGATATATTATATAATCGCAAACTTCTTTTGCTGCTAAATTAGTTGCTTCTTTTGAAAATCTTGGCCTTTTTGCAGGCAGAAAATCCTCTTGGTGATTGACCGAAAAGAGGTTATTACTAATGTCTTTAAAAATTCTAGTAAATTCTTGTCTACTTAAGGTTCTTTGCCGTTGCCGAAATTCGAGTTCTTAGAAACAAACTCATAAAATGCCTAAAATGCGGAGTGCGGACTGAAATGTTTGCAGCCCTCGATATACATATTACAAAAACGTATATCGCGGGTGGGGGTAACCAGGTCAATATACTACGTGGCGAGTCTGCACTGACTGCAGCCCGGATGAGTTTACAACCGCACAAAATTTCACAATACACACATACAGAGCACCTCTCGAGGTATTAATTATCTACAATTCAAATATATATATATATATACTACGAAAGGAAAAATATGTTTTTGTAAAATAATTGTATAATAATGTAATAGTTTATAATCATTAAAAAAATGTTTTCATTTTGGCGGGAGGGCTGCAGCACTGCAGCCCTTATGGGCGAGCCGCCACTGGTGCAAATCATATCAAATTTCAATGTGGAAAGTGAGTCTGAACATTAATAAATGGGAAGAAGCTTCCTGTTCATGTATGTGGTTTATGAAGAATTACATATGTAAGCACAGTATTGGAATCGGAATTCTCTTGAAACTGTACAAAGTTCCATTTACACTTAAATAAATTCCATTGGGACAGATGCAAAAACGTGGACGACCTTCAAAAACTAAGCCATGAAGTTAAAATATAAAATATATACAAAATGAACCAACACATAATAAATTACACATATTATATATTTAATAAATTTATTTAAGAAGTAGTTTTTAGGAATTAATATTGTTATATACTCGCATTGGCCTCCGTATCGCTTCTTCTCATCAACCTCTCAACTGCTGATTCGGGTGTTTCGCCCTCGCCAGGTCCATCAAGTATGCCCCTGCGTGTCGCAAACGACGCGGTCTCAAGTGTCCTCTGCAGCACTCTAGTTTGGATGTAAGCTTTGATTTTTGGTGGATTTCCAATCTGCTGGTTATATCTGCTGTGGCTTTTTGTAACCACCCCGTCCCAAGTCATCACAGACGGGATAATCTTGGTTTTACACTTGTGAAGTATTGATATTTAACTCGCTAGCATGTCGTACTTATGCAGTTCCGTGGTCTCAATAGTTTGCAGCCGATCCTGGCTTGTTATTCCAATTTCAATGATAATAGCTTCATTTCGTTTCTTAACAATCACTACAATATCTGGCCGGTCATGTACTACTTTTATTTCATATTATATAGCATAAAATATAAAATAAAACATAATATATTACATACAATAGATTATAGGTAATAGTTATTTGATTCTAGTTCAAATTTTATTTCTAACAATTTGCTTTGTGTAAAGAGCGAATGGATGGATGGATGAAAATTGGAGAAATTGATTTTACGTTGTACGATTATTGTAAGGAAAAATCATAGTTTGTACGAAAAAAACCAATTATTGGATGATTACATTTTATTTTGTATGATTTAACCTTTTTTGGATGAAGTAATTTATTTTTTACAAAGTAACCGAATTTTGGATAGATTAATTTATTTTGTATTTATCCAGCCATTTTTTGTAGAACTTCATCCATTTATTGTATGTTGAGTTTTGTATACTTCTAATCGAATATTGAATGAATAAATTTTAAGCGAAATTTTAATACCTGTATAAACGGAAGGTATTAATTTATGTTTTGCCGCTACAACCCAATCGTGATCTAGCAAGGCGACTCTATACTACATTATGCATCAGAAAGAGTGCTTGTTTTTTCTACAGCAGTTTTGCCATTTGGTATACGTGCTTTGTCGTCCTGCGACAAAAAGAAAACTTGAGCTGGGCGAAGTATTGAGGCGAGAGACTCTCGAATAGATGTAGTACAAAATTGAACATCTGGAAGACTTCCATTTTCATCATTCATAGCTCTAGCTAACTTAACCGGTACTGTAACTACGTGTTTTTCCCTGAGTTGTAGATGAGCACCTAGCTAAAAGACGAAGATAGGTGGCACTTCTTGATAGATTAAAACCTAATGTATGTAGTTCTTTAGCTAATTGTAAATCATCTAATGTTCTACAGCTTCTTATCATTTAAGTTCGTCGTTTTTCATCTGCACCACCTCCGAAACTTGCAATATTAACTATAACTTTTAAAAGTTGAGATTGAGCTTTTTCAAAATTTTTACGAATTTTTCAATTCAAAAAGTTACATAACATCAGATTCTCTGCCAACCCCCCTCCCTCTCCCCCACCGTAAGAATTAATAATATTTGATTTATGCCCTACCCTGCCCGAAATGTCTTACGTAATTTATGAATGGCCCCTAGGGGAAGTAAGGGATTCAAAGGAAGAAGACACCGTCTTCCTGAAGATGAAAAATAACTCCGGGATGACTGCATAGTTCAGGGGTGCACTTGCCAAATTAACACGAATGTACTTGCTACATCCCACCTAACCAAAAAAAAAAGACAAGACAAAATCAGACAAGACCAGAGAAGACCAGACAAGAACAAACAAGACCAAACAGTTCCAGACAAGAACAAACAAGACCAAGCAGTTCCAGACAAGACAAGGTCAAGGACAGAAAGTCACAAGGGCAAGGACATAAGAACACAAGAACAATGAGATAAGAACACACAGCAGAAGGACAAGGACAGGCAAGAACAAACAAACCAGACAAGATCAGAGAAGACCAGACAAGACAAGGACATGGACAAGGATAGAAGGACACAAGGACATAAGAACACAAGGACATAAGAACACAAGTGCAAGGACATGGACAGGCAAGACCAGACAAGATGAGACAAGACCAGAGAAGGCCAGACAAGACAAGGACAAGAACATAAGAACCCAATGCACAAGGAGAGGCAAGACCAGACATGGATAAAATTCAGTGGCGGATTACCGCACAGGCGCACAAAGCGCGCGCTTGGGGCCTCAGAATCTAAGGGGCCTCAAAAATAAAGCATACTTTTAATTTTTTCGCGTTCTGTAATTCTGTTTTCTCAATACATGTGTAGTTGTAAGTTCTACCGCATAATTTAAATTTGATTGCGCACTGGTCAGTAAAATTTGCGCGAGTCAGTTTTACACAATACTACCCTTCACAGTCTCAGTTATGAACTCGAACTGTATGCAACCGGCTTACCAGTCTATTCAATTTTAGCGCTTATTTATGTTTTTTTAGCGCAAACCGACGAGAAAATGCATCTGTACTGCGCCGAGGTATGAGAGGCGAGGGACGCACCGAACTAGGCGCGCCAAATTCAGTCCTTTCAAATCCTTTATTGACTCCATTTCTACTTACACTTTTACTTTTTACTTACCGAATAGTTTATTTTCAAACAGAAACACTTGTACTATTACATTTGTTTAACATTTCTTCTACATGACATTCTATTTATTACATTCCATTATACAAAATCAATACAAGTTACGTTGCGCCAGTTACGTTTTTCAAACACGTGCAGACAACTAAATACCGCGCTTTCGGAATAAAGTGTGGATATGCGCAGAAGAATGCTAAACTCGTCGAGACGAGATACATTCTCTCGCCGGCGCCGGTTTGAGTTTATAGTGGGTTAGTTTTATAATTGTTGTTACAATTACAATTTACATAAATTGATAATTAATTTCCAATAGCCTGCATTTATCAAGTAACTAGATATATATATATATATATATATATATATATATATATATATATATATATATATATATATATATATATATATATATATATATATATGTTGTATTTGAGGTTTTCGCGGATAGATACCTGTGATAGATACCACACAGACAGATATCTGAACGCTTCTTCGCACCATCATCCCAAACAACTAGCATCTGTAGTTAACACTCTTACCACCCGATCCAAAAGACTAGCCGACCAGCTTAACTTACCGAAAGAATTGAGAAACTTACGAGAAGCTCTTTCTTCAAATGGATATCCAAACAGCTTAATATCCAGAGCTTTCCGTCGTACAGAGAACAGTAGCCAAAGAACTGAAGAGCGCCAGAAACCCGTTAGCACAGCATACCTACCATATGTTCATGGATCAACTGACAAAATTGCCAGAATCCTTAAAAGACACAACATCGACACCATTTTCAAACCTAACCAGAAAATATCCTCCATGCTACGCAGCGTTAAAGACACCATCCCGTTAGAATCCCATGGAATTTACGAAATACCTTGCGGAACATGTGAACAAACCTACATTGGACGTACCAATAGAAAAATATCTGCTAGGATTCAAGAACATGTAGTTTCAACCAGACACAGAGACAAAGTTTCATCGGCACTTGTCCAACACACAAACACCGGTCACTGGATGGACTTTAGAAATTCAAGGACTGTTGCACAGATTAGCCACGAAATGTCACGAGTATACAGAGAAGCCATAGAGATAGAAAAATGAGACTACTGCATGAACACGAGAGACGATTCCTTGAGACTGCCCCCAGCATGGCGACCGATCATATCCACCCTCAAAATGCAATCCCAGACACCCCAGACTCATGTACGACCAACAAGACAAACAAACAACCGAACCGAAGCACCGCACACAACGCGCATGACCCGAAGCCAGACAGCTATAAGTAGTCGCATCGCACGAACGAGCTCTCAGTATGCGTCTAACGGTTGACCCGCACGGACGCATATATCTCTTGAGAATGGCGAATGTTAGTTCGCCGAAACGTCGAGAATCCGGTTCTTTTCAGAGCCAACCCTCAGCATCAACGCGGAATCCCCGAGAAAACAATACAACACATATATATATATATATATATATATATATATATATATATATATATATATATATATATATTATCTATGATATTGTTAATGGTATATTATTATATATAATATTAATATGTGTTTATTGATAATATTAATATGAATTTATTCTAGCCATGAAGAGAAGGTTTCAGAGTGGAGCTGAGAAACGTAAAAAGAAAAAGGAAAAAGAAACTTCTGCACTACAGCAAAGAGATTCACTGGCTAAATTCATAATTATAAATGAATCAGAAGGTGAACCCAAAAATGACAAGGAAATAAAAGTAGATTAACTACTTGTGCAATAGATGTTAACACTGAAGAACGAAGTAACAATGAAAAACAATCAGAAGGAAAAGAAGTGCGGAAAAAGAAAAAGAAATAGAAAAGCAATCTGAAGGATCAACAATTTGTACTATCGATGTCAAAAAGGTAATGAAAAAGGTAACAATGAAGGCAAATCCGAACAACAATACAAATTTGACAAAGTTTCAGCAGACTGTGGAAAAAATGAAAATTATTGTGTTATATATCTGATAAAATGGTACAATACTATTTAATAAATAAACCGTACAATACTGGAGATATTACTACTCTTAAAGTAGAGTATACAGATAGGAATCTGTGTGTGCAAGCAAATGACACCAAAGAAATTCCTCAATGGTTAGTTTTTTCAGGAACAAGTAAATGTGTCTATTGTTATGTTTGCAGACTATTTCCCAATCACAAACCAATTGTCATTGGGATTTAACGACTGGAGAAATTTAGCCCGGAGCTCCAAAAACGATTATCAATTGCTCAACGTATCGATATGCACTTGGAACAGCAAATTGATTCAGAACAAAATTATTCACGAGCCGTTTTAGAACGAATTGTTGCCACTGTGAAATTATTGGCGAGTTTAGGAATCGCTTTCCGTGGCCACAGAGAAGATTCAGATTCAAATCGAAGGGGAAATTTCTTATGTTCAGTATCTTGCGGAATTCTATAGTTTTTTGAAAATTCATTTGGAAAAATACAGTAATCCAGGTAAAGGCCGGGTTAATTATTTATCGCACAACGTATGTGATGAATTTATAAGTATAATTTAAGAAAAAAAAATCAATTTAAATACAAGATTTATCAGTAGATATAAAAAACTGTAGGGGTCAAACGTACGATAATGCAGCTAATATGGCTGGTAAATACAGTGGATTGCAAGCAAGAATAAAACACCATATTGATACAGCAACGTTTGTACCATGCGCTAGCCATACTTTAAATTTAATAGGAAATTGTGCTGTGGAATCCTGTTCGGGCGCATTGCATTATTTTGATTTTGTACAAAATCTGTACGTATATTTCTCATCGTCCACTTGGCGGTGGAATATACTCATGAACAGTATGCCACATAATAAATTCCAACAAATTAAAAGAATAATAGATACTAGAAGGGCATCAAGAGCAGACGCAATTTCAGCACTGAAATCTAATTATCAAAATATAAAAGAAGCCCTGATTCAAATTAATATGTCCGATAATGAAAAACCGATGAGCAAAGAGGCAAAGAAGTTATCAGAATATTTTGATGAATACGAAACAGCCTTATTAGCAGTTTTATGGGATAAGTTACTACTAATAAATAGTACCAGTAAATCATTACAAGATATGCAGTACAATTTATTGTTGGGCAAAAATCTTATGGAATCTCTTTCCAAATTTATCATGGAAGTCATGGAAGAAATAAATTCGATGAAATTGAGAACGGTGCTAATTTATTAACAGAGAATCAAAACTACAAAGAGACCACAATTAAAAGAAGAAAATTGCAATTTGGTGAAACAACTAACAATGACACACATTTTACTTCAAAACAAAATTTCGTAGTAAACGTGCATAATGTTATTTGTGACGTACTCATTTCAGAAATATCTAGAACAGTACAAATATCTAGTCATTTACAGTGAGGTACTAAAAGATTATTTTCAATTTTAAAATGACCGATATGGAGTTTAATGAATGTGTAGCAAGAACATCTGCAAATATAAGGAAGATATTGACGTTCGCTATTTCAAGATATTTCGCTATTTCAAGATGAAATTCTTCATTTCATTTCATTCATAAAGGGAGAAAACGTCACTAATCCTGTTGACATGTATAAATTATTAATTGGGGGGTTTCAATCAACATTCCCGAATGTGGAAACAATTTTAAATTTTTTTCTGACAATACCTATTTGCAACGCCAGTGGTTCGGTTCGTTCATTCGTTCATTTCACGTTCATTTTCGGTTTTGAAACGTGTCAAAAATTATTTACGAAACTCACTAACCTAGACACATTTAACTAATTTATTAATAATGTTTATAGAAAACGATGTAGTTCAGGCTTTAGAATATTACTATATTATTGATAAATTCGCTAAAATTAAAGTGAAAAAAGTTCCACTTTAATTTAATTTTATATTATAAATTTTATATTGTAATAAAAAATGCTTTTTTTGAACATATGAGCCATTTATCTTGAAAGTGGCCTAACTCCATTTATGTTCGAATCGAGATATTGAAGGGTTTGCTTTGGATAAAATTTAAAAAATATGGGTAACGAATAATATAGTTGAATAATGTTTTGGTGTTTCTAAGGGTGTCAAATTTATCATCCTTATTAGCATAATTAATGTTATTTAAGAAATTAATATTTTTGGTGGCTGTAAATGGACTTGGGCCACTTTCAAAATCAATTAAATCACGTTTCAAATTCTTAAGAAAGCGTCCATTCATAAACTAAATTTTCCTTGCAATCAAAATAAATGTAAGTATACACTTTTATGTCATAAAATCCAAAAAAATTAAATAACAGTTGTTAAATATTTTTTACATTAAAAATATTGTTTTATTAATTATTATTCAGTGTTCTCCAGTTTGTGTATGCGGGAGGGATTTAAAATGATTATTATGTGCAGGTCGGTTACATAATGTGAGTAGTCTCGTTTTTTTTTTAAGTTTTTATTATTTTTAAATTGAAATTCATATTCGAAAATTCATAAGTTTTCTCTTGGAATATTGTAATATATTCATATTTTCATGCAGTTTTTTTGCAATTTAATTTGTTATAAACAAATTATTAACGAATTGCTGAAAATTACAATGTTATATCCGGAGACACGTATGAATCCATTAGAACGAAACTAAAATTTGGAATTAAATTGATTAAAATAAATTCATTGCACATTGATAATTCAACCAATGCTTTGATAATTAAACATAAAGCTCTTACGAGACCACGTAAAATTTTATTGCATATTTTCCATATCGATTGAAACTCTCAAAATGAGACTTTCAAAATAAACTTTAACTTCATTAATCCAGCAAATTTTCGTGTTACAAAATAGTAATGATTTTAAATATATTAGTAAAATGTTACTTCAGAATAAAAAGATTAAGTCAAAATCTAACTATTAAGGTAGCTAACTCGATATTTTTGAAAAATGGACTTGGGCCACTTTCAAAATAAACGGCTCATATGTACTTTCATTAAAACGTCACTATTTTACAATCAGTAATGTAGGGGGGCCTCAAAATGTGATTGCGCTTGGGGCTTTCAAAATGCTTGATCCGCCACTGATAAAATTGGATAAGAATTAACAAAACCCAACAAATTAAGACAGAATTGGCAAGTTTGAAGAAAACTAAACACGACAACATCTATAGTTATAATCATCCTTTCTTCAATCAATCATCTCATTTTAAGAAACAATGAACCCCATGGATTATTGATGTGTTAATTTATCAATAAAATGCAAAAACTATGTGTATTCTATATTTGGAACAATATTTCTATGCAGGAAGGAAATGATCACATTAAGTGGTAATATTTAGTCAAGTTAACTTTTAATCTATTTATAGAATATCTATATAGGCCTGTGTAAGTTTTAGAAACAAAGTATTTATACATTCTTAGTTTCGTTGCTTGGATTCTATGAGTTATTTAGAGTTATGACTGTGGAAACAATTGTCATAAAAATATTAATATAAGAAAGCCAATTCAAAAAATCAGTTCCTTCAAGAAAATCAAAATCATTTGTGAAATTTATTCATAATTTTTTTAAATTAATTAGATGGTTTTTGATAATATCAAGATTTCTATTTAGTCTTTAAATCTTAATTGGCGATTTCTTAGGCTTTCAATTCACATTTTTAAGCTTTCAATTCACATTAAGCTTTCAATTCACATAATTAAGCTTTCAATTCACATAATTAAGCTTACAATTCACATTTTAAGCTTTCAATTCACATTATTGGGCTTTCAATTCATGTTATTAAGGTTTCAATTCACACAGTTATCTCTCATATAGTTAGACAATACATGAACACTGACGTGTACTTCCTAGTATAGTTATAAAGGTTATATGGGTTTACATGTTTTTAATTAACCGGCAAATAGATAATTTCAAAAGACTTACATTTTATACGAGATTCTTGAAGAGAAAAGTGTCTTATGTGTAAACGTAGCCAACTTATGTCATTCGTTGCATATTATCTTTATAGTTTTAACTACTCTTGATAAAGTCACCCACTCATGTTAATTTCCCAATTCCAGCACGGACATAAAATCTGTGACGGCAAGACATCTGGAAATAAGATTTGCTACGAACTAGACTACTAAACCTACTGGAACACAAGATCTAAAAAGATCTAAAAGTTGCTTATGCAACTTTAAATACAATCGAAGTTGCAGATTGTATACTATTGCATATCATTTTTAGTTTTACCCACTCATGATAAAGACGTAATTTTATGATTAAAAGAGTATAAGTCACGACGTAATTTAAGTGCGAATTACATCAGGAACATAAAATTGATTGCAAAACATCTGGAAATTAGATTTACAACGAACTAGACTACTAAATACTGGAATAGATCTGAAAAAGCGCTTATGCAACTTTAAATACAATCTAAGTTACAGATTGCATACTATTGCATAGCTTTTTTGTTTCAACTACTCTTGATAAAGAAGTTAATTTCCCAATGCCATCAGAAACATAGAATTTGTGTTGGCAAGACATCTGGAAACAAGATTTGCAACGAATTAGACTACTAAATCTATCGGAATACAAGATTTGAAAAAACGCTTATGGAACTTTAAATGCCATATAAGTTACGGATTGTATCCTATTGCCTTTCATCTTTACTTTTAACCATGGACCTATGAATATTCATTCATTCTGACCTATGAATACTAGTACTACTAATATTCATACCTATGAATATTCATTCATTCAGACCTATGAATACTAATAGGCATGGGCGTATCCAGCTTTCGGCGAAGGGGGGGGGGGCAAACCAGAAATTTCTTAAGCGGGTCCCCCGCACATGTTTTACCCTACACATTACACAAAAGGTAGATCTATGTAGTGTGTAGGGAAAACACCCGCAGAAGATCCTGCTTTATAGGTAGAAAAAAATTAAACAATTCAAGTAGGTATGCATTTATTTAATTTAAACTGTTTTAAAGATAAATAAAGGTTTTAAATCTATTTTAAAAGTAATTTTCTAGGGTTTTCAGCAAAACGCTTTATGACGTCTTCCGTTAAAGAATCGCCCATACTATTCACAAGTTTTCTATGTACACTGAGCATACAAAGCCCATTTAATCTCTCTTCGATCATAGTTGATCTCAGCCATGTTTTTACGCGTCTGAGTGTACTAAATGACCTTTCAATTGTAGCCGTAGAATAAGGTATTGCCAATAAAATTTCTAGGGTTGTTTTCACCTTTAGATAAAAAGACTCGGCTTGTTGAATTAATTCTGCAATCTCCAAAGTTTGAAAGTCCTTCTGTTTGTTTATCCAATACGTGCGCCACAGCTCGGCTTCTGATGTGATCCCTTCTAATCCATAAAATTTTGATACTTCCTCCATACATTTTTTAAGTTTTGGAGCTGTAATTTTTGTTAACTGAGCAGGGTGTAACAATGAAAGAGCAAATGCTGGTGATTGGTCTTTGCCGAACCTCGATTCTAATGAGGATGATAACGATTCCAAATAGGGCACGTATAGCGAGCGACGAAAATACTCGCTTAACGAACCAGCAGGATGATTTGCCCTATATTGTTGACGACTTGCTGTCCTTGGAAGACGCAGCTCTATGTTTAGAGTCTTAGCAATTTCATTAGCTGATTCTAATAATTCTTTACTACATTCTAACACATTACACATTCTAATAATTCTTTACTACCTTCTTCGGCAGAACGCCTGTGTCCTGCAACTGCAGTTGTTATGGTTTGGATGTGCTCTGCACATTTAATTACGTCCAAGGTTTTTGACTGCAATGTGTTTGCGACCGGTTGCAGCAGGGAATTATACTTGTCTATAATACATAGAGCCAGTATGAATGTTGTTTGTCTAACTGCGGATAACAACTGGAAAGCTACTTTTCTTGTCACAGAATTCCCTTCCTGAGAAAGTTTTTCCAAGCCTTCCACAATTTCGACAATATGCTTCATAAACATCGAAATACTTTTGTATTTATGAGACCACCTTGTTTCACACAGCAATGGTATTTTTGGTGCATATTTTTGACGCAAAACTGATTCCCTGAAAAAATGTATCGTTTCTTTTACAGTTCCAATGGAGTTGTGGATCTCAGGAACATTATTTAAGTCGTTTACTACGAGGTTTAATTTGTGGCAGGCACAGTGAAAATACAAACCCTTTTTATATGTTTCTCTTAATATTTTTTCAACACCGCCAACTTTTCCCGTCATTGTAGCACATCCGTCGTAACCCTGTCCCGTGCATTTGTTAACATCAATGTTTAATGCATTGATGAATCCATTAATTGCAGCAGCTATCGTTTGGGCATCCATTTTTTCTAACTCAACAAAACCCATAAATTCTTCCTTAACATTTTTTTCCCTTTGATCGTCATATCTAAGACCTATTGATAGTTGCTCCTTTGCTGATATATCAGATGACTCATCAGCCAAAATGCTGTAGGCACTTGCAGCTTTGACATTATCGACCAACTTTTCTCTGATTACGACTCCACATATGTTTAAAATCTCATTTTGTATTTTTGGAGACGTATATTGAGCATTTTAATTACATTTTTGTTACAAGTGTTTTCTCAAAATTTCATCGCCGGAATCAATTTTTAGTTTAAGCAAATCTTGAAAAACGCCGTCATCTTTTTCTTTTAATCTCAATGGCAAATCATGTGTTCCACAAAAAATAATTGTTTTAACTATAGGTGTTAATGCATTCCTATTTTCTTCAATAGTTTTTGCATAGCCTGTTTGCAAAGCAACCTGTATATTTGTTTTGGCGTTGCCAAAAAAATTGGCAGAAACACATGACTCTCTGTGCCATTGACTATCTACATGTGCTTTACAATAGCTGTGTATATCTTTATACTTAGTGAATGGTCGGACAATTAGAGATCCCTGTACACCACGTACAAGTTTCGGAGGAAATAAAACGCAAAACAAACAAAACGCACCTTTAAATCTCTTTGAGTAAGCAAGCCAAGGTTTGTACATATCTAACCAATTGTGATTCTATTTTCGTTTCAAATGTGTAGCATCACCAGCAAAATCATAATTTTTTGCAGGTACCCAGCATCGCTTTAACAATTCCATTCTTTTTTCAGTAGTCATTACAAAAGATCGTCCAACCCACCGCCCGATATCATTTTCATGACAATTATCTCCATCTTCCAGAACAGATGCAGATTCAGATGCATGAGATACAGAAGTTAACTCGTCAATAATATTATCAGAATTTACGGGTGCCAATTCCGATCCTTCTTCTAGTGGGTTAAGTGAGTTACATACGTTTTTATTACTATTGTCTTTTGGATGATCAGAATAAGATTGTGTAACTGGCGCTGTGGATCAACCTTACTAGATTTACTGCCACTTGAATCATCCTCAGTACTCGTTATTTTCCTCTTTTTTGGTTTTGCGGCGACAAAAATAAAGAAACAAGCCTAAAAAAGATCATGTTTCAATTATAGGTACAAACAGCATTGTTTGCTTTTAAAAATATTTAAATTAATAATAGAAAATACTCACAAAAAAAAAATCCGAATGTCCATTTTTATTCAACGTAACACTCTTTATTATTATTTTTCAACAAAATACACAACACAATATCAACCAGATTGTTTGGATTCGCGATTAGTTGCACCAAAAACAGTTGCACTCAGCAACACAGCATTCAGTTTATTACATATATTTATGCGAATGTGCGCTAAAATATCTAGAGGCATGAGCCTTACAATATTTGATGATGGGATCGAAAAAATTGATGGAGGGAAAATTGTCAGCAAATAGCCGGGAAGTTAGGTGATCAGAAGGCGGGATAATACGTATTTACAAAAAATATAATGCAAAAAATACAACTATTAATATAATTTAGCAGGTTGACGCCGGCATGAGCCACCGGTGGGTCATAAACTCATACAAATTATTGTGCGCCAACGTGTTATGCTAAAAAGACATAAGTGGAATTGTGGGCAATAAAATAAAAATATAAACCTTAAATATAATACATAACGAGATTTTTAATAATAGTTTGATATGGACATTGAATGAATATTTTTCGTGGCCTATGTTTGGCTCTTTCAAATCAAGAACATGTCATTCAATTAATGCAGTCTCACAGTCTCACTTTTACTAAAGGCTCTCACGGCCTGTGGCTTGGCGAACCTGACTCGAAGTTTCTCGAATATGTACTTGAATCTGTAGACGCTTGACTGTGCTTGTTAATTCCTGAGCCACACCTTTCCCACATAGCCTTGTTTGACAAATCTCAAGCCACCATAACATATTGTAATTGTAAAGTAAGTCTTAACGTGGCTCTAACATAACTTTCAGCGACAACAGTAGTTACTTAGCACCTGCTATACAAAATCCAGGGGGGGGCAGCTAGCCATCTGCAAATAAGATTTGCAACGAACTAAACTACTAAATGTACCTACTGGAATGCATGATCTGAGACAACGCTTATACAATTTGAAATACAATCTTAGTTGTAGATTGTATATACTATTGCACCTTGTAATTAAATTTTTCTTTAAAATTTTTTGTTCAATTGAAAACATTTTGGAAAGTTTTCTCAAAATAAATTAACAATTAGATAACAAATTTACTAAAAACAGCTCAAATATGAGCTATGTTGAAAGAGACATTTTATAAAATTATCCAATTCCAATTTCGACTTGTTATAAACGATTGGAGATCTAATACTTATAGCATTCAACCCTCGTATATCAAATTATTGCTATAACAAAATCTATTAAACTGAAAAGACTTCGACTAAAAACAAACCACACCAAACCCGGACTCGCTGACCCCTTCATTGGAAGAAGTTGGCCAGATCATTCAACTTCTCAAGAATAATAAGGCAGCTGGAGAGGACTCTATTGTTGCTGAACTGTGGAAAGGCGCTGGAAGCAATGCCGTGGGCAAGCTAACCGATATCATCCAGGACATCTGGGAAGCAAACAAATTACCACCCGATTGGAAATCCGCTCTAATCCATCCGCTTCACAAAAAGGAAGATTTTACTGATCTAATCAACTACCGTGGAATTTCTCTCGTCCCGGTAACATACAAGATTCTTTCCAAGGCGTTACAAACAAGGACAGAAAATCAGCTGGATAGTCAACTGGGAGAATACCAGGGAGGCTTCAGGAAGACCCGATTCTGTGTTGAACAGATCCTCAATCTTAAAACTGTGCTTACATACTCCACGATGAGAAACCGCAAGGTGGTCGTCACCTTTATTGATTTTAGGAAGGCCTACGATTCCATTGATTGAGAAACGCTTAACAAAGTACTAAAGCAACTAGGGCCAGACGAAAAAACCCGCAGACCCCTCCTAGAAACCTTGACCAAAACCCATTCCAAGGTTAAATTTAGAGGCGAGATCTCAGAAAACTTCGAAATAAAAACTGGAGTTAGACAAGAAAATGGACTGTCCCCACTTCTCTTCAACTGTGTCCTTGAAAAGGTTATGAGAGAATGGCGCAAGGAACTGACCAACTTGGGTGTTTAGAGTGGCATCTACTTGGGACGTAAGAACGATGGACTGGTTGTAGACTGCCTGACTGCCTGGCTTTTGCAGATTACATGGCACTGATTGCTGATTCTCTTGAGATGGCAACAATGCAGGTAAATTGCCTCAGAAAACAAGTGTCGCTGGAGAAAACAGAATTCGTCACCAACATCAAAGAAGTAAACAGAGAGATGTTACTAGAGCAGGGAAACATCAAGAGGACTAACAAATTTAAGTATCTCAGCGAATGGATTGAACCCAATTTTTCAGAAAGAGCATCATTATCCATGAGAGCCAACAAGTTACAACTAGCCTGTCGACTGACTAACAGCACCTACAAAAAGAAATGCCTGTGATGCAACCTGAAACTTAAGCACTACACATCAGTCTTACGACCAGAAGCCCTGCCTTGGACTGTTTTTCCTTGAATCGAAGAGGTGTGGCAGAGAAATTGGAAGTCAAAGAGAGGAGAATCCTCAGGAATATCCTAGGCCCGGTAAAGGAAGATGGGGAATTCCGATGGCGACTTAACTCAGCTCTACGAACATATTGAGAGGCTCTCTGACTGTTCAAGGAAAAGAAGAGTAGCTTTCTATGGCCACGTTGAAAGATTGTCTCCAAACCGACTAACCAACCGACTGTTCAAATCAACCTTCAAAAGAGCAAAACAAGATGGTTGGTACCACTTGGTTGACAGAAACCGAGAAGGATATTAAAGAACTGGGAATAACAGATCTCCAAAACAATCAGTCTGTGAGATGCACCCTGAACGAAGTCCGTGGATTTCAGGAAAAACCTCGAAGGAAAGGTACCCCCTGGACAGAAGAGAGAATGGAGTTACACCGGCAGAAGATGCGACAATACTGGGCAAAGATCAAAACCCAACAGCTGAACAAGCGTCATCCAAAGTAGGCCTATTCGAAAGAAGAAGGTGATTGTGTCCCATCAAAATATTATTTCAGTGAGATAGTATTAACAAATTTATTTATACATAGCAGCTACAATTAATGACCTTAATACGTATTCCAACATAAGCAAAGCTATAAGCAACATACACATAGAATCCCTAAAGCATGTCTATGACTAGCATAATATGTTTACCAGGCCTGATGTTTACTTTATTATCTACCTGTCACTGTTATCTCCTGTGTTATCTCATATGTTATTTCATAGAACTTGCACATTTGCGGGTGATCTCTAAAAACAGTTTTTACAAACAGCATCTATTGTCCACCATAACAGAACCTAACAAAATTGTTGGGTCTAGGCGAGTTATATGCAACGGTCGTGGTATACAAATAACTGTTAAAATGTTGATTGCGGCCCGCGGTCAAATTTTCATACGCAATGTGGCCCTAAGATTTGCCCACCCCTGTTATAAACCTATTTTATACGATTGGAGACCTTCCATATCATTCAACCCTCGCATATCAAAATACTGCTATAACAAAATTAACTAAACATTCATATTTTTCAATATTTATTGTTCTAATTATTATATTAACTAATTCAAGCAAGTTATTCCTTAAGCGTGAGCATCGAATTCGAATTGCACCACGATCACCAAATAAGTGCAAATAACTCCAATCATCTACAACAGAAACACGATATTAATATAAAATTGCGTTAAAATTGGATTTAATTACCGACAGAAGGAGACCCTCGTTGATTTTAAACATCCTGCATGCAGTAAATTCTACGTTATGATGAATCAGTTGAATTGAAAAATATAATAACTAAAACACAAAATGTACAATGGAATCATCATACAAAAGCATCAAACAAAAGGATCAAACATATTTAAAGTTCCATATTTCAATATAAATAATGCGTATTTGCGACTTTTGTGAAAATTAAGTGTCATATGAAGTGTCGTCAAAATGTTGTGGATGTGCAGCGAAGAGTTTCTTAGACAAACGAAGTATCGGGCGGCAGAAATGTCCTCAAAGACCTCCTCGACTCGTCGACACCACTTCGCAAAAAAACATTTTCTTCACTGATTCTTCACTCATTTCTGAACAGATACTTCATTGATTTGTCGATTGGGCAAATGACAACACTTGCCTGACACTTCGACGACATTTCACACAAAGTTGAACACTTTCACTTGACTTTAAATTTCAGTGTTCCAAAAGATACTTTGACGACACTTCGTTCAGACATTTCTAGGACATTTCATTTGGGGAACAAATCAATGCACTTCAGATCTCCTTCGAGAAAACGGAATTCGTAACAAATATTAAATGTCAGCACACAGAGTGCCAGAGGCAGGAGAAGGAAAAATCACATGAAGGGAGTAGTACCTTAAAAACCTCGGAGAGTGAATAGATTCCAATACATCTAAAATAGCAACTAATCAAAAATGTCTAAAAGAAGGAATATCCATCTTTCGTACAACATTACCGACACCTACTGCTACCTACAGGCTATATGCAGCAGAATGCCTTGCTGTGAATAAAAATAATGCTGCGATCGTGAAATTAGAGATAAAAGCAAGGCAGGCATAGACGTCATAAAGTTAATCTTGCTTGCACGAATCATGGCCTTGTATAGAGCATCCGGCACACCCTGCTAGATAACAGACGAGGCTCTGGCGACCGAGTCACGTCAATAAAACCGTTATAACTGAAATTAAGGAAATATAATTTCATACCCATGGAGGGGAAATCACCTCCATTATTCCTCCCAAGAGAAGCAACTGATGTCGACATTCAATTCAAAATGTTCCGGAGGTAAAAAAAGTTGCCGGATCGGATCTCCGATCTATCGGATCGGATACAAAGACTAAATGCCCGCAAAAATAACATAAGACAGTGGACCGGCTTACGAACAGTGGAAAGCCTAATACAAATGGCCTGAGACGGAATACAAATCAGTCACGTGGTCGCAAACATTCATTACTGAATATGCATCAGAAGAAGAAGAAGAAAGCATAGACGCCGATCGAAGGTAGAGCATTGTTTTCTATGGATATATTGCTCGTATTGAGGTTGAGCAATATTATTACAATATTCTTCTATTTCATCCTTAACAAAAAACCACCAAGGAGACATGGTTTACAGAAGACCTACAAGAAGTGGGGATAACAAAGGAGGATATTCAGAAACTTGCGGAAGATCTAGAAGAAAGTGCAAGAGAACCATGGTTTCCAAAAAGGCCAAAATTAAAAACGAGCCAAACATGGAATGAAACAGGGAAGGAGCAGTGATACAGAAAGGAACATGGTTCTGGAATCTCATGCAACATGGAATGGAACAAGGAAGGGACGGCATAGAAATGAACATGGTTCTGGAATCTCATGCAAGTGGAAAAGTTTCTGGAACCTCACGAGCAAGCCGGAGGAATAGTGGGAATTTCAAAAGTGGGAGGATGCTTAACATTGGAGGCAGCAACTTCCTGAGGAACGTTCTACAAAAGAACATGGTTTTCACAAAAAGCCAAAATTAATAACTAAAAAAACATGGAATGGAGCGAGGAAGGAGCAGCATAGGAAAGAATACTGAAAGAGTTAAAGCCAAAGCGCAAATATTTGAAATAGCGTAATCCAGTGGTGGCGAACCTATGGCACGCGTGTCACAGCTGACACGTAGGAAAATTGTATTGGCACGCGAATTTCTCACGCGTGCCTTCTAAACTTTAAACTCAAACTTTCCACTTTTCTAAAACAAATTTTGAAATTTTTGAATTTAAAGAAAGTTCCTTAATCTACTTCAACATCAAAGGTGTAAAATATAAGCCGTGTTATATACAGTCTAATATAATAACTGATTTTCTATATCGGAAATTTTCATTCATTGTAAAAGTTACCTGGCATTTCAAAATGTGAAATTTAAAAAATATTGGCAGGCGGCCGGAAAAAGATTCGCCACCCCTGGCGTAGTCTGTATCTGGCTGTAAAGATAGCTACAAGAAGTTCCTGGCTTCGCTCATTAGTTCAAGTGGTTTGTATTACACTAGCTATAGCCCGCGGCTTCGCTCACTAGTTCAAGTAGTTTATATTAGTTTAGTTATAACCCACAGCTTCGCTCATTAGTTCAAGTTGTTTAAAGCTAGTTGTTTTGAGCTAGCTATTGCCCGCGGCTTCGCTCATTAGTTCAAGTAGTTTATATTAGACTATCCATAGCCCGCGGCTTCGCTCATTAGGTCAAGTAGTTTATATTACACTATATATAGTCCGCGAGCGAAGCCTCGGATTTAAATTAAAAACTTACCAGACACGCAAGATACATATTGTACCACATACCTTGGAGTAGTAGTTAGTTAAAGACTTTCTTTCGTACTACACCTCACGCAGGCAGCAGCCAAGGGTAGAAGGGAGCGTCTGCGCTGCACAAAATTATGCCCGACATAAGGGCGAGGCCACACGATGCGTTATCGTATGCCGGGGCGGTACCGCAAGTCGCAAGGCAAATTATTTGAATTATTTTTTCATATTTTGGATCGAGAGATATAACCTGCCATTGCACGTGCTCTGTCACTATTTAGACGTTAACAATGATCACGGTCCCTTTGTCCGCCGTGAAGCAACTTTCTTTCATCGCCGAACAAGTCTCACATCATCCACCAGTTTCGGCTTTTTACCAGTAACACTGCAATAAGTGGATCACGTTTAAAGCCTACATTTACATCAAGTCGAAATTCCTCCGATCTGCGTGCACAAAATCGGTCAGGGTATTGTTTCCCTGCTGGTTCACGATGAACACTACATTGTGACGTTCCTCAATGGTTACGGCAGGTCGATCCTGACGGTGCATGCCGCGGATCGACCTCGGCAGGCCGTAATATTGCTCGCATGAGAGCATTTCAGTAACATTGAGATCCTTACGAAACCGTTCTACGGCAACATGAAGCACAAAATCACCGCGGACGTGTTCGCATCCAACGGCTCGACTTTAAGAAGCTGAGGATTGTGAAGAATTAGGTGTTGACGATACAACAGCAGAGTGAGAACGAATCGAGGCGGTTGTGGAAGGACGTGACGGCAGGGTTGAAGTATAACGACATAGAGAAGGCGACGCAGGTCAAAACCGATTTGGAGCATAAGCAGAGGGAAGAGACCAAGGATAGGAATTCTAGGGTCGCGACCCACACTTTGGGAAACGCTGCACTATGCCATGTCACACGATGCGTTGGGCCGCCGTGCGGCGTCGCACCGTAGGCGCGCCGAGCTTGTGAACTGCGGGTCGAGGCAGGGAGGGGTGATGCGCTGCGATCGTTCCTGGTTCGACTGCGGTGCCGCACCGCCCGTGTGGCACCCTATAGCTCGAATTAATTTAAACGCACCGTTAACGCATCGTGTGGCCTCGCTCTAAGTGGCCCAAGAAGACACAACCGCGGACTCCTTAGCATGATTGCACAATCCACTACGCTTTACGCCGCCCCAACGTGGGCTAAAAGCATGGATGTGTAAAGGAATGTTAAGAAGCTAGCAGTAGTACAAAGAAAAGCCGATATTAGGGTTTGTAGCGCATATCAAACTATATCCGGAGAAGCCGGTCAGCTGGTCATCTCAACATGCTTGACAAGAAGCACGGTGCGACAAACTATCATCTAACACAATACCTCTCAGGTCACGGCTGCTTCCGGGGCTTCTTCTTAAAGTGCCTATTCTCTGTGGATGTTGGCTCTCACGTTGGTACAAATCACTCTATTCACTGCCGCTCTGAATAGAGGTCCATGTTCGTAAATTTTGCAGCCACGATATTCGTCTGTCTTCTGCTGACCTTCGACCCTCTATTATCCCCCGTAGGATGAGTTGAAGAAGGTGGTGTCTTTCACCTCGCATAACTACCTGCCTTTCACCTCCGTGACTAGGTGCATCAAATTCGAGCCACCAACCTTTGGGAATATTGTGGCGAGATAGACTCGTTGCGCCGTTCGAACCGGGAACGATAATGAGTTACATGATGGGTAAAAATTGGGCGAGAACCGACAGACTTGTCAAAAACATTATGTCCTCCAAAGAAGATGACGAGAAGCTGAAACGCCAAAGAAACAAATCGATAGCGCAACCAATCTAAATCACCAGCTAGCGAGCAAAATGCTCCAATTAAATTTACAACCATCATTCTGGAGATATGCTAAACGCGGATCCGTTATAATTGGCGGAGTTTTTAAGGGCCACTTATCTGCAGAGTTCCCAGCTGCCAAAAAGTCTTGTCTGTCTAGTCTTGTCTGTCTAGTCTGGTCTGTCTAGTCTTGTCTGTCTAATCTTATCTGCCTAGTTTTGTCTGTTTAGTCTTGTCTGTCTGTAGAATGCGTACTTTACCTCATTCTCCAATCCACTCTCCTCAGAATATGGAACCGTCTTATGAATTATACTTCCAGTTTTCTTAGCCTAAAATGAAGTTAAATGAAGATGGAATATAGCTATAATAAAATGTAACGGGTGTTCTACAGGAAGATATATTACTCCGCAATTTTCGCCATTTTGAGTTAGCTTAGTTAAGAAATTTTGATTTTTTTAGTTTTTTGCAATCTATTTTGCAACGATGCAAATTTTCCAGATGTCCTTAAAAAAATTGTAATATGCTAATTATTGCCTCATGCATATGCGAATGAGATGTTACTGATTGAAGAGATGTTAATGATAATCTTGATGTTCATTCGAAAAACGTAATATGCTAATTATTGTTCTATACCTACATATACCAATTAGATGTCACTGATAATTATGTTAATGGTAATGATAATCTTGATGTTCATGATGCAAAAATCGTAATATGGCAATTAATGTCTTCTACAATAGCCAATAAGATGTGATTGATAATTGTGTTAATGAAAATAATAATATTGATATTAAAATCGAAATAATGTCCAAAATCGTAATCAATGATGTAATAATCAATGAACATATTCATTTGTGAACATGTTACGAAATAAGTCATAAAAAGATCTAAAATTTGATGAATGAGTGCAATTAGCGATGCTAATGAAAGCAATCGATATTTTATTTGTTCCATGATTTTCAACCCTCATCTTCTTCTTCTTTTAAAATTTTGGTACAATGTGGATACCGGGTATTAACCCTTCAAACACTGCGGCCTAGTGGCCCATTATATTTTGCCCACATTTTTCACTTATAGGCCCAAAAACCTAGATGTTATTATAAATTGCGCTAATTAATTACACATTTGTTTTCCCCTCATTAAAATGACCCTCATGTTTTATTCTTTGCAGTGGTATATTTTCCCGTAGAACACCCTTTATAAATCAAATATTCTTACCTGACATATGGTATTGGAACAAATATAACCCATAACGGCGATTTCTGCAAAGCACATGAGAGCAATATTTGTAGTATAAAGAATCAACAAAGTGTTAGATTCGTCTCCAGTAATGAAATTTTGAATGACCGAGAAAATAGATACAAGTAGAGAAATGAAAACTTGCAAGGTACTGAATAAAATCTGCACCGAATAAGCGCTATTTAAATCTTGGCTAATCGCGCACAACTTGTAATGTTTCTTCCTAATGCCTTCGATCACCTCGACGACTTTTCCATTGAAAAATAATACTTTGGGAAACCTAGAAAAATTAAATGAAAATCGTTACGGTATATGTGTATTAGTCTTTTACTTGGGGTTAATAGAATTTTTCTTCTTATCCACGTTCTCAAGATATAGAAAATTGCTTTTGACGTTCTTCAGAGTCGTCATCACTTTCATAACATTGTCCAATTTCAGATTGATAAAAGTAAACCGTTGCGTGATGAGAACATTTAAAACGCAGAATTGGATGATCATGTAAATCGTAACTATTTTCGCGCAAGTGTTAAAAAAAGCTACAATTGCTGAATGAATGAGGTTTTTCTTCCAGTCTAAATTCACTTCCAACATAAATACCACCAGCATCCATAGATTTATGAAAATTAATAGAAGTGTTAAGTAAATTGATGTTTTCCTGTAAGACTTTTGTATATCTACAGGTAAAAGAAGCTTATGCAATATGATGTCTAATTTATTTATACAGTTAATAACATTAAGAATCTGAAAAGAAAAATCTGTTAGTTTACTGGTAAGTAAATTGGCGTTTTTGAAGTAACAGGTCTTTAGGCGCGACTTGGGATTAAGTCAGATCTTTTTTCAAACGGATGACCTTGACTGACGAATATAAGGTTAGATTGAGTCATTGATTGAGTCAGAGTCGATGTTACTTTTTGACTTGTTACTTCAAAATTGAGAAATTTATTACATTCCCAGTTACTAGGCCAGGGATGGCGAATCTTTTAGAGTAGTGGGTCCAATTTTGTTCAAAATATTTGCACCATTTGTTTACACTTTTAAAGGCTTCTTACAGTTTAAATTTCCTTCTTGTTTTTAGCTTCTACTTTTGAAAGTAAACAGCAAGAAGTAAAAGTAAAAAAAAAATGAGGTGATACTATGAATTACCGCACCAGGTGACACCATGCTCAATCGGCAGTCGATCCTGCATTGAGTCCTTAAATGAGCAAGGAGAAAAGAAAGTCTCATATACCCGTGTATTTAATGAGAAATCTGTTGTTTATTTTCAGATAATTTCTTAATATTCGGTTCATATTTCGTATTTATTAATTTAACACATTTCCTAGTTAGTTCATTTCCAAGTTTATTTCTATTTTTATATTTTACAAAATTAATCTAAGAAAATGATGAAATTTTTTTCACATGAATATCTTGACCCAAACATCGATAAAAGAGCATTAGCAAGTTTCTTCATTTATATAAAATTATTTGGTAAAGAATCCAATACGCTTAATATAACATTTTCTAATTTTTAGGGTTCCGTACCGAAAACGGAATCCTTATAGGATCACTTTGTTGTCCGTCTGTCTATGTGTCTGTCTGTCTATCTGTCTGTCAAAACCATTTTTGTCAGGAACGCGTAGAGGTAACAAGTTGAAATTTTTATCAAATACTCGGGTCTGCCGTCTCTTTCAGCTGTGAAAAAATCAAACTTGTAAGTCAACGCGATCAAAAGATATGACCGTTTATGTCGCATATTTTGTGATTTCACAAGGGAATCAAAACCTATAGGGTACTTCCCGTTGACCTAGAATCATGAAATTTGACGTAGCGGTGTCTTATAGCACATGTAAAGGGAAAAATCTGAAAACAGTAAATATGTAGTTTAATTACAAGAAAAATGCGAATTTACTATTAGAAACTTATGAAAATACACTAATGTTGTCGTAGTGGTATTGTCAGGCCCCAGAAGCATATGGGTTGCATACAGTTAGGTCCTCCTCGGTTAGGTCCGAAGGTTAAAAGTATGTGTTGGCACCAATCTGTTTATTCCGAATTTTCTTTGTTTATATTCGTTATGCATTTCATCACGTACGCTCTATATACATAATATATACAGGGTATATATTATGTCTAAATTTTGCGTGTTTATTACCGACATGCGACATACTCAAGTCCCGTAACATCCTGTATATATTATATTTCGTCTAATTTTTCTTTATAATCTACATAATATGTTGATAATCTACATAATAATACTATACTATAATCTACATAATCTACATAATCTGTTGTAGATAATATGATTTAAGTATATTATACTTAAATCACGTACGCCCTATATTTTTTGGTAGTCAATTGCCCAAAAGGAGTCAATTGAACAATTTAATGTTAAGAGTATCGAAATAGATCTAGAAATAGTTAATATATTAGTTTATATTAGATCTAGAAATAGTTAGATCATAATATAAATTAGTGAATAAGTGTAATACTAAAATAAAGTTTTCTTTTTATAAGTTTAAAAATATTCGCGTTAATTAAAAAAAAATACCCTGTATACCTTTATACAGGGTATATAGGTATACAGGCAAAATTGAGCAGTAAAAACAAATAGTGAAGTTCCAGAACCCCTAAACACTCATAGTGAATGGGGGATGTATGGTAATAAAATATAGGGTAGAATTCCATCGTACGACAGCGACATCTTGAGGTTATGCTTGCAGCGGTACTAAGATGGTCGTGATTTCAGGAGGGCCACTTGTCAAGTTAACTGAATGTGCTTGCTACGTCCTCCACGAAAAAAAAGATACCTTGCTTACAAGATTGTACGGAACCCTCGGTGCGCGAGTCACAACTTGCACTTGGCCGGTTTTTTTAAGTAATATACAGTCTCCAAATTGATTTGATTGATTTATAGAAGCGGATAAAATTGAGGTTTAAGGAGATATAAATTCGCGAGTTAAAGCTTAATTTTATTCGCTAGTGTATAGAAACTTTTCTTTAATTTTGCTTCCATTTTCTGTTTTTTTTTTTAAGAGAAGCATGTCGTCGGTCCATTATTGTATTGTTGTCGTGACAACGAGGAAATTGTTGATTTGTGCGTCAAAACTTTGTTTAGAGTATTGTGTTTAATTATTTTGTGTTCTACTAATCATAAATGGATACATCCTAAGAATTATTGTTAAATGTTGACGCAATTGCCGAAAGATTAGTCACGCGGAAATCAAGACATTTATACAAAAAATCTGTAATAAGGTTTGTTATTGGATATCCAAAAAGAACTTCAGCGAAGTCAACCTTTAGGGTTGTGTTTACGCAGCCCATAAGTGGATTTTTTTGATGCGTTGCTATGGATACTTTTATTTCACTAGCGAAATAAAATTTTTATTTAAGTAGTTTTATTGATCCGCATCCGCAATCTAAGGAATTAAACGTGGCTTTTTAAGATAACATTGGAAATAATAATAAAAAATTGATAAAAATTATTACACATATTTGGAAAAATGTTATTCTTTATGAGTTCACTGTAAGACAGTTTCAGCTTGTTTTTATATGCGTAAAAACAATCTGCAATCATTTTATTGTGAGCAGTTAGTAAAATCTTTTGGTTGTATTGTATTAATTAATTATCAAAGATCATGAAGAGGAATTGCTTGCAGATTCACAGCTAATTAAAGGATTCAAACACTTTTAGATGTAATTTAAATATTGTTATTTTTCTTCTTATATCCACTTTGAAAAACACAAAAAATAAAAAATTTGGAACATCGTTTCGTACCCCCATCAAACCATTCGCGTACCCCTTGGGGTACGCGTACTACTCTTTGGAAAACACTGCCTTAATTGGATAGTCATCTGTGGATGCGTTTCGATTTTCTATCTTATCAGTTCATTCAATAACCTGCTAAGTTCATGTCTCTCTCACAAAATGTCAAAATTATAAACATCTAACCCTAAACACCACATGGGTTTTTAAGTGAGTGGTTTACAAATTATTGTTCATGGAAGAAAAGCTGTGCTGATGAGAGATAAATCTCGAAACGCGTCCACAGATGGCTATCCACTTAAGGTATCGGAAAGACATGATTAAAAGGTTATGATAAAGGTTATGTTAAAAATGATAAAAAAGGTTAAAAACAATGTTATTTTTATGGTTTTTGTTGAGTGCCAGGAAGGTGGACTGAAAGCTATTAAATAACTTACAAATTTCAGGTGAGATTTGTTTTGGTAGTCCTAAAAACACTCAATAATTGTTATAGAGCTCCGGAAAGGCTTAAGTTTTGGAGAATCGTAAAATTTCCTTGCTTTACGAAAGCATTTGACCGCATAAGACTCACTGAAGTTGTGAAACTTCTCAAAAAGAAAAACGTGCACCCGGATATTTCAAGCATTGTTGCGGAGTTTAATACTAACAACTGGACCCAAATACAAGTAAAAGGCAGAAAGATACGCAGACTACCCATGCAAACTGGAATAAGACAAGGCGATAGCCTAAGCCCCATCCTCTTCAACTTGATTATGGACGAACTTATAACGTAAGTAAAAAAGGTTGGAAAGGGATACTCACTAGGGGACAATGAACTAAAAGTAATTTGCTACGCGGACGATACCATGCTGGTCTCAGAAGATTAAGAGAACCTACAGGGAATGCTCTATCAGTTCGAAAAGACAGCTGGCAAATATAATATGGAGATATCGGTAGCAAAATCAAAAGCGTTAACCATCTCAAAAGAGCCCAGAAGATGTAAATTGGCTATATACAATAAAAGTAGAACAGGTTATGTTGTTGCCGGCGCGAGTGGCGTAGTGGTGACGCTCGTGGCCTCATGTTAGAGCGCTAACTGACGAGTATAGAGGTCCGAGTTCTATTCCCAGCGACGGCCGCATTTGTTCCAGAAAGACAAATGTGAAAAATGGCAATTAGCGCAATTTACTATAACAACAGGTTTTCTGGGCCTAAGTGCATGTGATAGAATACAATAGGCTACCAATAGGCCGCAGTGTTCGAAGGGTCGGCAAACCCGGTAATCACATCGAACCAAACTTAAAAAAAAAAAAGAACAGGTTATGAGTTTCAAATATCTTGGCGTCAACATCACGAGCAGCAGAAACCTCCAACAAGAAGTAAAAAGGCTCAAACAACCAAAGCAGCTTCAATATCAGGATTCCTTAAAGATATAATATGGCGAGACAAGCACATGTCCATTGAAAGCAAAGTCCGCATATATAAGACCTGTGTGAGACCCGTTATGACCTAACCTGTAGAAACAAGAGCCGAAAACTCCACAACAAAAAGGATTATCCGTACAGCAGAGATGAGGTCTCTAAGATCCATAGCAGTCTACATACTAAGGAACCACAAAAGAAACGAAAACATCCGAGAACTTTGCGATATCCAAGACATAGTGAGATGGTCCCTAAACGGACGTCGCGAATAGAGAGATCATGTTGAACGGATGGACGATAATAGATTGCCAAAAATTGCAAGGGATGGTCTCCCAAGATCCAGGAGACCACCAGGACGTCCACCCATACGTTGGTATGAAAGCTGGAATTCATCATCCCAGCTACAACTCAATGAAATTAGAGAACAAGGCAGATGCCTTACAAAAAGGAAGAAGAAGAAGACTAAAGTTTCCGCTTGAAATTTCTCGACGAATTATTGAAACTTTCCACATCGAAATTGAAACAATTTACACATCGAATTGTTCGTGTTGTCGAGTAGTTTGTATGCGCCGAAAATAATTTCGTTTCTGTTTATCGTTCTTGAGAAAATCGAAAAAAACCGAAAAACCATTTTTTTTTTGGTTGACATTTTTTTTTGGAAATTTTTTTCGTGAATTTTTTTTTTGTTACCCGGAGGAAATCGATGTGCGGAAAACGATTTTCCAGTTTATTTCGCTCTAAAGTTACAAATAAACAAGTTTTATATATTTTTTCGGTGTACACCATCTCGAAATCTCCAACATTTCCGACTGATTTGATCGCTGTCATAACTTTTGAACGGCTAACCACAGAGACTTCTAGTCTTCACCAATCGATTCACCGTCCCAAAATTAGTCCGAAAACGTTTATCATATTCCTCGTGAAGCTTTTGAGTAGGAAATACCATCGCCACGGGAAGTCGATACCGCGGAAACGCCGAAATGAGAGAAAATTGATTTTTTCAAAATCGTTATTTTTGAGTTACAGTAAAATTTAAAGACGTTTCTGAAAGCATTTTTGCTGCTGATTACAAATATGCAAATTATATTTCGCTAGCACCTTTCGTTCGCTATCGCCTGCCAAAATTGACGATATTTTTATCAAATTTTGGCGCTCGAGTAGATATCCTGGAAAGTGATGAATGCCCCGCGGATAATCTGTGCGTGTTAATAGGAAAATTACCTTCTGAAAACGATGCCGCAATTTGTTTTTGATTATCTCAAACCGTTTCTGAGACATGGACATGCCAAATCGAGAATCGGGTAAATTTCAGTTTGAAATATCTCGATGAATTATTAATTAATCTTTCGGGACAATTTACACATAGACTTGTTTGTCTTATCGGGTAGTTTCTGTGTACCGAAAATAATTTTGCAGCTGCTTACCGTTCTTGAGAAAATCGGAAAAAACCGAAATAGCACATTTTTTTCGAGCGAAATGATGAAAATTTTTTCTTGACGAATTTTTTTGGAATTTTGTTTCGTAATTTATTTTTGGTTTCTCGAAGGAAATCGAAGTGCTGAAAACGATTTTCTAATTTATTTTGCTCTAAAGTTACAAATAAACAAGTTATAGCTTATATATTGGGTATTTTGAGCATTTGAATCGAATAAATTGGAAAATCGTGTTCAGCACTTCCATTTCCTTCGAATAAACTGAAAAAAAGACCCTCAAATTTTCTAAAGAAATCCATCGTTTTGATCGGGAAAAAAGTTGCATTCTCTACGATCCTCTCGGAAACAACAATTCCCAGCGAAATCATTTTCGGCCCACTGAAACTAGACGACAAGAAGAGAAAATCGTTGTGCAAAATGTTTGGAAATATTGTATTTTTTTATTGGGAAATTCTGAAACCAAATTTTTTTAAATACATACATGTAAATACATATAAATAATTGCTGAATAATGACGTAAGTGGTCATGAAGTTCTTAAAAGTGTCAACCTTTTGGCGCTAGTGCTGTTGCGCTGGAGCGAATATAATTAGTTAATTAATATCGCGTCCCTACCATGTCAAACTATCGAATGTGAAAAAGTCGTTTTTTCATATTTCATATGGTTTGATAGTGTGATATATTGAAAATCCTTCATGTTCGATACTTTATCAAAGACATTTCCAGCGCTCCTTTGGGGCAGGGGTGAGGAACGTCCGGCCCGCGGGCCGCATAGGCCCACGAAGTCATTTGATTTGGCCCGCGAGTGAATACGTTCATGTTGTAGTGATAATACGCTCACTGTTTAGGTTTCTCAAAATTTCTTCTTTATGGTTTTGTTGTGATTTCTTCAGTTTGTCGTGCGCTAACGTGAGTGATTTAGAAATTAAAACTTATATGGTGTGATATCCTACAAATGGAGAGTATAAAGAAAAGTGGATGCAGAATGTCGGTCTTTCAAGAAAAATGTATGGGTACATGATTATTATTTTTTTGTTGAGGTGAAAGGCAAGCCTGTGTGCCTAGTTTGTCGGGATAGGCAACTGGGGATGACTTAGCACAAGATATTAAAAACACACTGAAGGGTTCTGCAGAAGATTTCCAATTTTCCTCTCTGGTTTGTGACGAGACAACGGACATGATAAATACGGCTCAACTGGCCGTTTTCGTTCGTAGAATAAATGCAGAGTTTGACACGCGAGAAGAACTGCTGTTACTGGAAGCCATGCATGGCGCTACAACAGGTGAGGACTTGTATGAGAGACTTGTTCTATCAATGAAGAAACTTGAGCTAACCTTTGAAAAGTTAAGTGGTCTTACTACAAATGGCGCTCCAGTCATAGTTAGATCGCAGAAAGGGTTAATTGCAATTGTAAAGAAAGAAATTAATCGTCTCAGTCTTGACCCAAACGATTTAATTATATGCCACTGCATCATACATCAAGAAAGTCTCTGTTCACAGTCGTTGCGGCTCGACAATGTGATCTCAACAGTAGTGTCATGTATTAATTTTATCAAAAGCAGAGGCCTTAATAGCCGCCAATTTAAGGAATTTCTGAATGACCTTAACTCTGAGTATAGCAAGAGTGAAGGGAGTGAGTGAAGGGAAAGCCTGTCAGGGAACTCAGTGATAGCAAGTGGCTGTGTGATCTAGCGTTCATGGTGGACATTATTAGCTTCTTAGCTCCCTACTTTCAAATGTAAAGTCATTTGAAGCTAAATTAAAGCTGTGGAAAGTGCAACTCGAAAGGAATAACACGGTGCATTTCCATACGCTGGAAGGGCAAAAGCCTTCCACGACACTTGAGTATGCTGGTGAATATGCGAGACTAATTGAAGCATTTAATGAAAGATCCAAAGACATGAAAATTGAGCAAATTGAATTGAACATCTTTGTTACACCGTTCAATGTGGAAGCTGCTGATGTGCCTGATAACCTCCAACACGAAATCATTCAGCTGCAAACTAATGTTGAGCTGAAAGTTAGATACAACAATCTCCTACTGCTTGAGTTCTATAAACGTTAGATACGCAATGATGAATTTCCTATTTTGAGGCGACATGCATTGAAATATGCATATGTATTTGGCACAACTTACTGTTGCGAGCAGTTCTTTTCTAAACTTACGATCGCAAAGAATCGACTGCGTTCCAGATTGACCGACGTAAACCTGGAAAATCAGTTCCGAGTAAGCACATTATCAATATCAGCTAATTTCACACGACTCGGCAAATAAAGGCAGTTCCAGCCATCACATTAGGATTAGGATGAGTTAATTATGCTTGATTTTATTAAAAATGAATATATTTTAATTTTATTTGTTTATTTATAATATATATATATATATATATATATATATATGTATATATATATACAAAGAGTAAATTTTATAAAAATTACTACGCAAACGGTAGAATTCGGGTAATACGATTAACAGAAAAAACTCAAATTCTTCTTAAGTCGACGTTTCGATTTATTGATTAAATCTTTTTCAAGACCTACAAAAATATTACAGAAAATTACAAAAAACAAAGTAACAGATATTATTGATTACTTACAAAGAAGGTAATGAACAATTAATTAAGACGTGTAACATCCTATAACTTGACCAACAATGTGGGTTACATAATCGTTGCTGTAAAACGAGCCATGGTGAATTTTAATTTCGGTGTTTGAAATTTAATATTTAGTCTACAAAATGTCGGACACCAACCCGATCGGCACAGCACGAGGAAACCAACAAAACCTTTTCGTTCTCTTCAAATAAATTAAAGTTGAAAAAAAAAAAAAAATATTTTTTTCAATTGAGCTGCGAAGGTGCGCATTGGGAAAGATCGTGACATTAGAAGGACACAGGAGTCACAAGCACACAGGAAAAAGAATATTTAACTAATGTTTGAAGACATACAGTTCGAAAAAAATTTTTTTTTTTTTTTTGTTTTGTTTGAAACCGTCACTGCGTCGCAGTTTCCCAGACAATCTGGACGATCCCTAGATCTTCTTAGAAAAACAGGAGCTCAACGACCCCCCTTTTAAGGAAATTGTATAACAGTAGAACCACTAGAGACCACGAAAACCGCAGCACAAATAGAAAATAAATAGCAAAACAGAAACCACCCATCAAGTTAACTGTGTCTAGACGTCGCCCAAGTCATGAGCCAAACATACATATTGCTCAACCCGTCCATGTCCTTCCTTGAGTTCATGGCTGCACCGGCGTTATGAATGAAACACATTTCCAAGAAAAGTCTCTTAGATAAGCTTGGCTCCCTTGCAAGAACTTTCAGGTCGTCATAATTGACCCTATGGTCCTTGTCATTGCAATGTGTTGCTAAGGCGCAAGAGTGGGGTTTTAGTCTGCAATCACTTCTGTGATTGGCTAGTCTGGATGACAATCTTTGGCCGGTCTGACCAACGTACACAAGCTCACACTCGGCACACGGAATGCGATAGATTACATTTGATTGCATTAACGTGGGGGTTGAATCTTTAAGGCGACTGAAAGATCTGCTGATGGTGTTATAACATTTATCCGCTATAATAGCTGGGCTATTGTTCTTGAAAATTGATTTTATTCTGGGGGAAAGTGATTCTACAAAATGTAAGCTCTTGAATATTTTCGTGTTGTCCTCTGCGACCACCTCAGCGACAGGTTGTCTTGTAGGATTGGAGAACAACAACTTCCTAAGTACTGTTGTGGGATAGTTGTTCTTCTTTAGGATATTAAACAATCTCTCTAAACTATCATTACGAAGATCTGGATGTACAATCTTGAATATCCTCGTCTTAAGACCCAAAACTACATTCAGCTTGTGCTGAAAAGGAGCACAGGAAAAATAATTCAGGTATCTGCCCGAACTGGTAGGTTTCTGGTACCAATCTAAATTAATGCGGTTGTCATTTGTCCTGATAATCAGGGTGTCTAAAAAGGGTAGAGTGTTATTATTTTCAGATTCAATTGTGAAGGTAAGACGTTCGTTATATGAGTTGAAGGTTCTTAGGACCTCAGCTTTGGACCCTTGCGGGATGGCACAGACAATATCATCCACATATTGCCACAAAAATGGGATTTCGAAATTAAGTTTGTCCAAAGAAACCTTAATTAAAGTGTTCATAACAATCTCCGCTGCCACCGGAGATAAGCGCGATCCCATGGGGGTTCCGAAAATCTGAAGGAAAAACTTATTTTCAAACGAAAAATACGTCGTATCAAAAATGAATCCAATAAGTTCCAAAAAAACCTTGCGGGGTATTTTGCAAGATGGGCGAATCAACTCCCAATTTGATTTGATAATATCCAAAAATAACTTTGACGGTATATTGGTGAAAAGCGATGACACGTCTAGAGACACCAATTCATGACCATCGGGTACTTGGTAATTGTTTAAGGCAGTGGCGAATTGAAAAGAGTCTTTAATTCTGAACACGTTGTAGTCAGCGAAGGACGTGTAAAGAATATTCGAAATGAACCTAGCCAACTTTTCGGAGTGAGATTGAACTGAAGAAACAATGGGCCTTAATGGAAAATTTTCTTTATGGATCTTAGGTAAGCCGTAGATTTTAGGGGGCATAGCATTGTGTACAATTAAGGTTTTGTAGTTTGGTCTATGTAACCTTTGCTTTTAAGTTTCTTAACCAATTCATTGTTTCTTCGTTCAAACCCACAGGTGGGGTCTCTATCTAAGGGAGCATAAGTGGCTGCATCTGACAGAAGGTCGACAATCCTGGATCGGTAATCCTCTTTCTTCAAAATGACAGTTGCATTGCCTTTATCGGCTTTGAGAACCAGTAGTTCTGGATGTGTTTTAAGGAACCGATCACATGACCGTCGAGGGTCTGGCAGTGCCGCCCTAAAGTTCTCCAGTTTATTAATATGATTCGAAACCACATAAGTAGCTTCAGCTCTACACAAATCTTTTTTGGAAGTGGGTACCTCTTCAAGCAAGTTTTCAATGTCAGCCAAGATGTCGTATAAGGGGAAATTCTTAGGGTTATATGGCAAATTGAACTTAGGGCCTAGCGCCAGAAAATTTTTGACTTCTTTGGGGATCGTGACATCGGAAAGGTTTTTTATCCACTTCTCTGGAGGGTCGTTTTTACCAATTACAGACTTTCTAATTAAATTATCAAGTTTCATTATGTTTTTTTGCTTAGTTTTGTTGAAAATAAAATTGTACCGGTTAATTTGCCTATTGTTGAAATCTTGAAAAACACTACGGGGAAGTGTCGCCCTAGCGTTACGTATACAATTATGAAGTTGAAAATTTAAAGATCTAATAATTGAATTGGTGTGATTGATTTCGAAATTAATTAATTTACTCTTTAACCTTTCATTGAGTCGCAGAGCCTGGTGGTTTAGTTTCCTAGTCTGGTCGGTGATGAGATAATCCAGAGATTTGATGTTGTTCTTGATGTGTGCGGGGGTGATGTCGCGCCTTCTGCATTCCATGAGGAAAACCATCCTATTCCGGTAAGATGCTAACTTCCTAACAGAATTGCTCCATCGCTTCAGGACGTTTTTTGTATTTTCGCCGTAGGTTACATGGATGTTATCGTAATATCCCATTACTATAAATATAAAGAGTGGGGGTAATAACAATCGTTATTAGTTAAAGAGTAAATTTTATAAAAATTACTACGCAAACGGTAGAATTCGGGTAATACGATTAACAGAAAAAACTCAAATTCTTCTTAAGTCGACGTTTCGATTTATTGATTAAATCTTTTTCAAGACCTACAAAAATATTACACAAAATTACAAAAAACAAAGTAACAGATGTTATTGATTACTTACAAAGAAGGTAATGAACAATTAATTAAGACGTGTAACATCCTATAACTTGACCAACAATGTGGGTTACATAATCGTTGCTGTAAAACGAGCCATGGTGAATTTTAATTTCGGTGTTTGAAATTTAATATTTAGTCTACAAAATGTCGGACACCAACCCGATCGGCACAGCACGAGGAAACCAACAAAACCTTTTCGTTCTCTTCAAATAAATTAAAGTTGAAAAAAAAAAAAAAAAATTTTTTTTTCAATTGAGCTGCGAAGGTGCGCATTGGGAAAGATCGTGACATTAGAAGGACACAGGAGTCACAAGCACACAGGAAAAAGAATATTTAACTAATGTTTGAAGACATACAGTTCGAAATTTTTTTTTTTTTTTTTTTTTGAAACCGTCACTGTGTCGCAGTTTCCCAGTTTCGCAGTTTCCCATGCTTTAGGGGCTACAGATTCGAGGTTTTGCCACAAGACAAGAGCCGGGTATTGAATATGAAAAAACGACTATTTCACATTCGATAGTTTGACATGGTAGGGACGATATAGTCAATAACATTAAGTATCTGAAATGGAAAATCCTCAAAGCATGTATCTTTTGATGTTAGTAGTATCTTTTCTAAAGGGCCTCCCACAATTCTCTCAAGATTTGAATTTCTCGCGATTTGTGCAATTAATTGTTGCTACCAAGAAAAAAGATACAGCGCAAAAATTCAGGGAAACTGCATCAATTAGTGATCGTGTAGGTTCCATCCTTCAACAAGACGCTCGACACAAAATATCGAAGCAATTAGTGAAAGTGTTGCTGGGAGTCCAGGAACCTCAATTCGGTACCGTGGCCAAGATTTGGACATTTAGAGAAAATGTCTTCAGCGTATTCTCACGGTAGTTTTGCATCTTCATGCTCACAAAGTCACAAAAGACTCAAAAACTGAAGCCTACTGATCAAGCGCAGCGAAAAGAGTTCGTTGAATAGATTATGGAACAACAACAAGTGGATGCTTATTTGTCGAACACAATCATCTTCAGTACACATTTGTTTTCACAAAAATTAGTGATAAAAACATCAAGAGTAAGTATGGATAAAAAGGTCCTTTGATAACAATGCGGCTGTTGCGACACGGTTGCGACCGAAAAACGCAGCATCATGCATTTCGGCTTAAGAAGCGCTATTGGTGCACTTACATATGCCGCTGTAGAATCACGAACCGCAGCGGTTGAAACGCAACGCACAGCCGCATTGGTGTGAGGTGACCTTTACCACGTAGTAGCGGTCGCAATCATCATTTTCGTTAAAGTAATTAATAATTTTGAAATTAAAAACAAACCATGCTTATGTTCATTATTGCAATATTCAAATTTCCGGTTTTTAATGCAACAACAGAAATAAATTGAAATCTGTAATTATACTGCATTTTATTAATATCTCCTAATGATGATTTTCCATGCAAGTAATAAATTATATAAAACCCTTGTTTTAACACTCCTCATTCATTAATATCCATACTGCAGTCTGCACGTAATATTTAAAAAAAAAAGTTTTATAAACATGAACCGGTATTTATTTATATTCTTTCTCATTTCTCCAAGAGTAAGTAAAACGCAGTTTTGATAATTCTTTGCATTAAAGTCCATTTCATTTCAGTTTGTAGATTTGAGAAAAATACACTTACAAAGCCTGGAGATTTGCAGCAACAATAATATTCATCCGATAAAAATGGATATTAAACTGAAAGAAATTTCAGAGATCTTTTACATAGATGTAAATTTATCTTTGACTATTCCTTACGGAAATAATTTGAAAGTAAGTTTACACATTGTTCATTACAATTTATTTCTACATTTAGTTGTGCATTACAATTTTTCATTACAATTACAAAAAAAGCAAAGCTGCACTGATGGCGGAAAAATCTCGAAACGCGTCTGTAGATCGTTATTCACTTACTTAAATAGAAAGAAATGATCTTAAAAACCATTTTATTTATCTAGTGCTCATTTAGTGACATGAAAGTGTACGGGGGCTAGTAATAACATGCAAATGTCCGTTGTATAATTCAATATTCCGCGTGGTATTAGCCAGTTGTTTCAAAATAGGATTTGTATTGTCGTTTTAATAAGACTTAATATTATAGAGCTACGAACAGGTTGAATAATATATTTAAATATTCAGCCTGCATTTCATCTTTAATAATTTTGAACGAAAATATTTAATATTTCAGTATGCTATCACGTTGTATGCAGCCCAGAAGGAAGGTGCATTTGTTAAGGTGCTTCAATTGAAAGGCGCGAATCCTTGTACGGGTGCCAATAGATATTTGGGGCAATTGTGGTATGATATTGAAAGAGCCGCTCATGTAGCTCAAGTCGGAACCTGCCCGATTCCCAAAGTAATCACTAACTTGTTTTTGCTTTTGCTTTTCGTGAAAAAATATTTTGTTTTTAGGGACGCTACGTCTTTGAGCACCATCCGCTAGATTTAAAAAGAATGACATTTCAAGCTCTCCCGACGGGATTAATGAAAATGGTTTTTACTCATTACGATGCTAAAACTAACGTTCTAGTTTTCTGTTTAAATTGCTTAGCCAGAGTTACATAATATCTTACACAATTATATCAATTAATATCTTATAAAGCATACACATATATTAATATTTGGTATGTGAATGTTAATTGCAAGTTTATGGTTTAATTAATCAATTGAATTTACAATATGTATTATTCATGTGCACAAAATAAACAGAATTCATAAACAGAAATGACAAATTGAAGAGTTTTTCAACGTTCGGAATGCATCTATTCACATTTGAACGATATCGAGATTATGAATAACGACAGAATAGTATATTACGTAACGAGGGTTGTAAGAAGCATATTACGTACGAGTATACGACCGTAATATAGCGGAGAGTGCGTAATAGCGGGGAGTTCGTAATTCCGCGAACATGTAATTGCCTTACAACTCGAGTTATGTACTATACTTCATCCACGACCTAATTTGTTTCTGTTTAATTAGAAAAATAGGTATGATGTAACAAATTTATTTCTTATAAGGTTATGTTTATTTAATTATCGTTATTTAATATTATAATAGACAAACAGTTGTATTTTCATATATAACTGTTACTCGACATTATTTAACGTGAAAGATGACTTGGGTTAAACTGGAATAAAATTGCTCATAGATATAGGCAACCCAATGTACGCAATGTCAATTTCCGTTGGTTTGAATTGGGCACGGGGGGGGGCGCTGAACGTATGAACACGTAGTAGCAGCTCTCAACCAATCAACGAATAGAAAACCAAACTGATAAAAACTGATTAAAGTGGACGGAAAGTGGACACACATAGCTTAACCGAACTTCGAACGAAGCAGACGTTAAACTGAACAATTTATTTAGACAAAATAAATTCCAAAACCCAAACGAAAAACATGAATCCAATCATGCAAACCAGCGCCATCGGAACCGCCGCCTCCAAGGAAATCAAGGACTACAACTTCCTGGACTCCATCAGCGAGGACGGCCTGAAGAAGCTATTTAATCAAATAGCGAAAAGGATGAAGACCACCGCCGCCGAACAACCCCAGGACACCGCCGCGACCAGAACGACCGCCGCCGAGAGGACCAATGACGCCGAACCGAAGAGACCAACTGAAGCCGCCCCGAGGAGAGCCACCGAAGGCGCCCCGAGGAGGAAACACACACCGATGGACACGGACAACACCACCGAGGCCGCCCCCAAGCGCAAAACCGACCCGGAGGACGAGGAAACTTTCCGGTTTCCCAAGAAAACCGCAAAGCTGACGAGCCCAACCACGTCAAGCCTGCGAGGACCGCAGGTGAGTATGAACAGTTACGCATGCTTAAATACAAGGGACAGTGACGACGACGACGACGACGAAGACGAAGTCACTGAGACCGAAACCCCCACCGAAAACAACGTCAACAACAAAACTCCCATCGTGCTACGAAACAAGGACAAATGGGCAGGGCTTTCAAAGAAGCTAAACAGAAACAACATCAACTACACCAGGGCAACGACTACCAGGGACGGGATAAGAATCCAGCCCCAAACCATAACTGACTACCGGAACATGTACAAGTTGATGAAAGAAGAAGACTACGAATTCCACACGCACCAACTAAGCACGGAAAGGAACCTGAAGGTCGTAGTGAAGGGAGTTCCCTGCGGCCTGACGGAGGAGGAAATCAAAGAGAGCCTCTACGACAACGGATACCCGGCCATAAAAGTGACCAGGATGAAAGGAAGAGAAGCCACGCCAATCCAAATGGTCCTGATAGAAATTGGGAAGGAATACAAATCCATCTACCAAATGGATAGATTCTGCGGATTGAGCGTGAAAATGGAACCGCTGAAAACACGAGGAGAAACCGTACAATGTCACCGATGCCAGCTGTTCGGCCACGTGCAGAGGCACTGCAACTCCGAATACAGATGCATGAAATGCGGACAGAACCACAGCACGCACCTGTGCGAGAAACCGCTAACACTGCCGCCGAAATGCGCAAACTGCGGAGGCGAACACCCCTCTATATGGAGAAACTGCCCGGCGAGACCGGAAATAGCTAGACAAACGGAACAAAGACAGCAGGAAACGAGACCCCACCGAGACAAACAACCCAAACACCGAGACAAACAGCCCAAAACAGATACAAAAAGCCCAAACACCGACAACCAGCCAAATACCGAAACCGATAAGAAGAAGCAACAACCCCAACCCGGAGACAAAACCTTCAACCAGCCGAAACAAAAGGAATAGCAACGAAGTAATCAGATCTGAACTGACGGAAATGATGCTCGACTTTGCCGAAATGGGACACAGCAAAGAGGAAACAGAAAAGTTCACTAGAAGAATCACAACCATCATGCTCACACTCAACAATGACCACTAGAACAACTAGAGACAATCTGAAACTTACATTCTGGAACGCAAACGGAATACAATACAAGAAACAGGAACTAGTAGCACACCTAAACGAACACAACGTCGACGTGGCCCTGATCAACGAGACGCACCTCAGACGTTGCAACCAACTGAACATAGCAAACTACCAAGTCTATAGAAAAGACAGAAGCGAGAAAGCCGGAGGTGGAGTCGCCATCGTCAACAAAAGAAACATAAAACACCACGAAGTGCCGGAAGTAGAAACAACCACGGACACGGAAACGGTAGGAGTAGAAGTACAGACAACCGACGGACCCATAGCCCTCTACGCACTGTACTCGCCGCCACAGAAACAAATATACGCCGACGACCTGGACAAAATATTCGACAGAAATATAGGTACCATAGCCGCAGGTGACTACAACGCAAAGAACTCGAAATGGAATTGCAGAGTGACAAACACCAAGGGCCGACAATTACTAAGGTACACGGAAAACGGGAAGTTACAAGTAATTGCACCGAACGAACCAACACACTTTCCAGGAGTTCAGCGAATGCCGGATATTTTGGATATAGCCGTCATGAAAAACATCACAGCAAACGTGGAAATAATCTGCATCAAGGACTTGAGCTCAGATCACAACTCAGTGCACATAAATCTCCAAGCGAATACGGCCAGGAAAACAATCGAGAAAACTATCACAAATTGGAACAAATTCAAAGATAGTGCTGCTTTTATTTCGTTTTCTATCGTCCGTGCTGCTTCTTCTAGGCACTGGCGGCTTGTAATTTCTGTACAAGTGACGTTCGTCAGATACGTCACTTGTACAGAAATTACAAGCCGCCCGTGCCTAGAAGAAGCAGCACGGACGATAGAAAACGAAATAAAAGCAGCACTCGAGGCCGCCACAAGGAAACGGACAACCAACACGACAACCGCCCTCCCACAGGAAATCAGAAACCTACTAAGAGAAAAGCGCAAAGCTAACAAAGTATTCCAACGGACTCCAACAAACCAACTGAAAGCGGCACTGCGCGAACAGCACAACGCCGAATGGGAAGACAAACTAGAACGCATCAACGAAACAATAGAGGAACCGTGGAAATTTGCCAAGAATCTGAGAAACAAGGAGAGGAGAACGATTCCGCCACTGAAAACAACAAACGACACTGTAGCAAGCACGGACGAGGAGAAAACGGAGGTATTCGCAAAGGCGCTTGCACAACAGTTTAAACCGAACGCCGGCACACACCCACTCTGCAAAAGGCAAAAAAATACACGAAACCGTACTGAGTTTACTAAACAGCAGTGTAGAAAACACGGAAATAGAGGAAACAACACCCGAGGAAATAAAAGGAATAATTAAAAACTTAAAAACAAGAAAGCACCAGGCTGCGATAACATCAACAACGCCGCGCTAAAAAACCTAACACCGAACGCAATAGACAGAATAACACAAATCATAAACGCCGCACTGAAACTTGGAGTGTTTCCGATCCAATGGAAACACGCAACAACGATTCTAATCCCGAAACCGAACAAACCCCGAAACCTCACCTCCAGTTACAGACCAATAAGTCTGCTGACAGGTCTCAGTAAAATCACAGAAAAAGTAATTCACAAAAGACTGACAGAAATAACTGAAGACAAACGTATTCTACCGGACGAACAATACGGCTTCAGGACAGAGCACTCTACCACCTTTCAGATGACAAGAATAACAGAAGCAATAATCGACGCTTTCAACAAAGGGTTAGCCACGGGAGCCGTCTTTCTGGACGTCTCTAAGGCTTTCGACAAGGTATGGCACCTAGGTTTAATATACAAACTGCACCAATTTAAAATCCCAACAGCAATGATCAGACTAGTGACTTCCTTTATCTGTAACAGAACGTTCCAAGTAAAAATAAACGACAGCATCTCCTCAACACAGACAATGACAGCCGGTGTCCCACAAGGATCTGTCCTGGGCCCCCTTCTTTACAGCATCTACACCGCAGACATCCCAAAACTAAAGGACACAGAAATTGCGGATGACACGGCAATTTTCACAAGAGGATTCTCGAGCGAGGCCATAACAAAACGACTACAAAATCACCTGGAAAGGATCAACGACTGGTGTAACACCTGGAGGATTAAACTAAACTCAGAAAAAACGCAGGCAATTATCTTCACGAAGAAAAAATTTAAGCACGAACCCAGTAGCTGCTTGAAAATCAACAACACGGACATAAAATGGCAAAACCGAATTAAATATCTAGGCGTAATCCTAGATAAAGCTCTTACATTTTCAGAACACATCGATCAGACAGCGAAAAAAGCAAAACAAATTAAAGGCTACCTCTACCCGCTCTTGAACAGGAAAAGCAATCTGAACATAAGGAACAAACTACAAATCTACAAGTCCATAATATGGCCGACAATGACGTACTCATGGACGTGCTGGATACAATCCAAAGAACGGAAAATCTACAAACTTCAAATCATCCAGAATTAAACTCTGAGAGAAATAACAGATTCGCCATGGTACATGACCAATGAGCAGCTGCACAGCGATCTAAACATGGAGACAATCAAGCAACACATAGAAAAACTAGCAACGAAAAGCTTCGAACGCATGAAAACACATGATAACCCAACAATCAACAACGCAGCAAACTACAACATCAACGTGAAATGGAAACATCCAAAACCTCAACAACATAAGTAATCACTGATCTTTCTTTTTCACAGGAAAGCCCAAGCCCACATCCCCGAACCCAGCGGATTACCCAGGAACAAAAAGAGGCAGGAACAACAAGAACAAACCCGAGAGACGCAGCAACCACTACGAGGACGAACAAGGAACCACCACGAGGACGAAGGACGAACCAGGAACCACCAGGAGGGTGAACCAGAAACCAACACCAGGACGAACCCAGGACCAACAACGAGCAGAAGAAAAAAAAAACAACAAAAACAAAACAAAACAAAAAAACAGAGAAAAAAAAAAGAAAGAAAAGGAAACCGGTCGTTAGTGGAACACAACAGAACAACAAACAAGCAAACCGACAAACAAGCAAACCGACAAACAAACAAACAAACCGACACAAAAAAAAAACAGGGACAGGGACAAACAACAAGGCGACGGAACAGCGGAGCGAAGGCTCAATGACCGTCGAAAAGCAAAGGACACATGACGGAAAGTGGATGCAAAGTGAATGGAAAGTGGACGCATTTAAAAGTTTGATCACGTTTTGATGAGTCATTGATTCCTTACAAGTATGAAATCGTGCGTGAACGTAGATTTCATATACAACTTCAGGAATCATAGGATTCCATGTGAAGGGTTGTGCGGATTCTCGTACAACGACTGTTCAATTTACTAACAAAGCAACCAACATCAATCCCGTGAACCATCAATTCTATAGCTGACCACTCTGTTCTTAAACTGAAGTTTGTGACCGGCTTCACTGTTGCTTGGAGGTGTTTCTGTTATCGTAGATCTCCTGCAAACTTTAGCCTTGTTGGGGTTTGTTGATTCCATATTTTACAGAAATTATTTGGCTGCCTGCGGCTTCAACTTTATTTTTTTGGGGGTGTAGGGTGATTATTCAGTATTTAGACTAAATAAGCCAATCAAAATGTGCCGAATGTATCACGTGTTCAATGACTCATCCAGACAGGATGAAACAGGAAAATGCTAACTCGGTGGTTCTAACTTTCCCACGATTCTATACTTGCACATATTCAATGACTCATCCAAATTTCTCAGAATACATCGAATAAATTCAAACTCGCATCCAGATAAGTTGAAACACGAAACTGGCAGCGTTTCCTATCTCAAGATGTAGATATGTCATTCTCACGCGCGTTTACAAGTTTAAAACACGAAATTGATTAGACTGTGTTTCTTATTGCGGCAGTTATATTATTGTTTATATATAGTATTGTTTATATATTTTATCGAGGTTAAATCGCCCGTTCCTATCTAAGCGCGCGTTACATAAATGTTTACTGTCGTAGTTGTTGTAGAAAATAATCGTATGTTATTTCTTTGATATACATTTAAAATCTTCAAATTTAAATACTAAACTGATTACGTAAACTGAAAAAGAAACAATATATTCAATTTATCACTAAAAATTAAATTTAATAGTAGAGATACTTTTTTATTTATATTAAAAATTTAAATAATTAATACGATCGATGTCATTGACAAGTTTAAGAGAAGAAGCCGTAATATATTTGCAATCAATTTTGCATATACGATTGCCCGCTACCAACTACGCAACTTATTTTCTCCGCTTGTCTAGTCTTGTCTGTCTAGTCTTGTCTAGTCTTGTCTAGTCTTGTCTTTCTAAACCCCATAATCTCATTTGAATCAAACCCCTATCTGCAAATACGTTCTCCCCTCATTTTGAATTTTCCCACTATCCGCCGCGCTTGCTAATTACCGCGCCATCTATACATACTCGCTCGGCCACGTTGAGAACTATTTTGTATAGGATTTCCCATACGGAGGGGTAGGCCAAATTTTACATGTAATTCCCCATAAGGCGGGGGAGTACATGTAAATGCCTGATTTCGGCCTGATTCGGCCTGAAACAAATCAATGTGATACCTAATAACAATAATGTATTTTTAGACTTAGTGTTCTCCAATTCGCAAAACTTTCTGTCAGTAAATGTTGCAACTGATCCATTACTACCAAACAATCCACATCATGTAGCTTTAGACTGTGACTTAGTACTACCAAATAGACATGAAAGTATGAAATTTGAGTGTTACTACTATGATTTTAAATATTCTGATTTCATTGGTTTAAATAATTACTTTGCAGCTATAAACTGGGATATGTTCTTGAATGATAATATTGAATCAGCAACTAAGATATTTTATCATATTTTCAATAATGCGTTAGCAAATTTTGTACCTCATCGTAGATTCAAAACTTCAAATGATCCAGCATGGTTTAATTTCGAATTAAAGTCACTCATAGGAGAAAAGAAAGCATGCCATAAAAAATATAAAGAGACTTTTGATATTAACTATTACATTCTATTTTGTAACTTGAGAACTAGGTGCAAAAATTTATCCAAATTATGTTATGACAGCTACATAGCTTTGGTTGACAATAACATCTCAACTAATCCTAGATATTTTTTTTAAGTACATCAATTCCTTAAGAAATGGTAACGGAATTCCTAATATTTTGACATATAAAGATGAAGTAGCCAGCTGTGGCACAGATATTGTAAATTTATTTGCTAAACACTTTGATAGTGTATATAGCAATACTGTGTTTGGTGCTGATTATAAAAATTTAAATTCAACTAATGCTGTATCGATTCCTCCATTGAAAATTAGCCATCTGGAAGTTTTTAATGGGATTATGAAATTAAAAGACAATTTGAGTCCCAGACCAGATGGGATTCCCTCATATGTATTGAAAAAGGGCGTTTATTCCTTGAGTAAACTATTGGAAATTTTATTTAATTTGTTCCTTAAAAATCAAATATTTCTCACCATCTGGCGAAATAGCTATATTACACCAATTTTCAAAAATGGTTCTAAAAAAAAATCGAGAAGTATAGACAAATAAGTAAACTTTCCGCTATACCCAAATTATTTGAGCAACAATTAGTAAATCATATTTCCTTTTATTGTAAAAGTTTAATAATTGAACAACAACACGGTTTTGTTAGTGGTAGATCAACGGTAGCAAACTTATTATTATATCAAAATGATATTATCCATGGACTGGAACAACATGGTCAAATAGACTCAGTTTATACCGACTTAAGCAAAGCTTTTGATAAAGTGGACCACAACTTATTGATCAGCAAGTTGTCCGCAGCTGGCTTTCCGCCATGGTTGACAAACTGGCTACATAGTTATCTTTATTTTTTTTACAACTACATAACTACATACACTTTTAACTATATAGTTATCTTTAATTTGTCAAAATTAAGAATTTTGTATCAAATTCAGTTCTTGTCACATCCGGTGTTCCACAGGGGTCACATTTGGGTCCAGTTCCGGCACGTACGCCTGGTCGGACAGGCGATCGCCTTACGGCGTCATATTTTTAGGACGGCATATTTTTGTAGCAGCGAATTTTTCGTGAGTTTCCACCGGTTCTTAGTTCTACCTGCTACTTCTAAATAAAAGATGTCATCAAAAGAAATTCAAAAATCACAAAAGAAATCACAAAAGATGAGATCAAAGATTTTTTTTTTAAATTATTGAATTTTTGGCAAAATTTAATCCATTTATTAGTGAGCAAAAAATCTCAATTGTTCTCATTATTTGAGCAAAGAAATTCAAAATAACATAATAAATTTATTGGAAGAGAAAGTACGTGTTACTATTATTTCCAATATTATTTCCCAAATATTACAGCATTATTTTTGATTGCACTCCAGATGTTAGTAGAATTGAACAAATGTCTCTTGTTATTCGCGTTCTAAATAAAGATAGTGAAGATTTTGTTCCTAATGAATATTTCATCAAATTTTTACCTGTGGAATCAGCAACTGGGGAGAGTGTAACGGATTTAATTTTGCAAGAATTAGATTAAATTAGGTCTCAAAATTAAAAATATACGTGGCCAGCTATACGGTAATGGTCCAAACATGAAAGGTATGTATTCTGGTGTGCAAAAACGAATCTTAGATAAGAATCCTAAGACGTTTTTCGTAACCTGTTCCTGCCATTCTTTAAATTTCGTTATAAACGACGCAGTCAAAAAATCTGGTGAACTAAGTAATTTTTTTCAATTATTCAAAAATTGTTTCTATTCTTTTCTAGTTCTAGCGTAAATTTGTTTCTGATGGAATTTCGTATAAATAGTTTTGGGCAAATAATTTGTAAAAGCTAATGAAATGGAAATAAATGCGGATTTTGAAAGCAGGCTTTCAATTAGAATTAGACTAAAAGCAAATTATTTATTCACGAAGGAACAGATAAACAAATAGAAAATCTGTCTAAAAAATTTAACACTAGGGAAAGACATGTAAATTTATTATATTTGGAAGAGGGGGTTAAAGGTCATTATATATATATATATATATATATATATATATATATATATATATATATATTAAAGATATTTGGCGACTTGTAAGAAGAACGATAAAAAATATTTTTGTGATGGCTGTCTAACCTTTTTTTCAAGGGAGTCATCTTTCAATCAACATAAATTGAATGACGAAATATACACTATTATGCCGAAAGAGACATTGTTAAATACAGGAGAGGTGATATGGTCCCGGGGGATATATTAAAATTCCAAAATTACGATAGAAAAATGCGTATACCCTTTGTTGTATACGCAGATTTTGAATCAATATTAAAACCGATTAATACATGCTCACCAAACCCCGACAATAGCTATACCAACCAAACACATATACACGTACCGTACAGTTTTGCCTATAATATAAAATGTTCATTTGTTGATTCATTGAATAAATTCATCACTTATACCGGAGAAGATTGCCTGAAATTATTTTGCTGTAACACCTGCTGTTGAACACTTAATCAAAGTTTTTCATTATCTCTTAAATATTTGTACTAATTCTGTTACAGAAAGATTTACACAATTGGAAAATCATAATAAAATTTTTGGATTTTATAAGATATTCCATCATTAGCGCAAAAAAATTCAGACGCCGCATTCGTGTGAGGTGACCTTTACCACGTTGCAACGGTCGCAATCATCCTTTTCGTCAAAGTAATTAAGAATTCTGTTCATTATTTCAATATTAAAACTTCCGGTTTTTAATGCAATGACACAAATCAATTGAAATCTTTCCTATCTGTTTAAAAAAAAATAAAATCCGTAATTATACTACTTTGTATTCATATCTTCTAATGATGATTTTCCATGGAAATAATAAATTATATAAAATCCTTGTTTTAATTTCTTCATTCATTAATAATCCATACTGCAGTCTGCACGTAATATTAAAAAATAAAACAAATCAGTTTTATAAATATGAACCGGTATTTATTTATATTCTTTCTCATTTCTCGAAGAGTAAGTAAAACGCAGTTTTGATACTTCTTTGCATTAAAGTCCATTTCATTTCAGTTTGTTGATTTGACAAAAATACATTTACAAACATTGGAGACATGCAGCAACAATAATAATAATCCGATAAAAATGTATGTTAAAATGAAAGAAATTTCAGAGATCTTTTACATAGATGCAAATGTATCTACAACTATTCCTTTCGGAAATAATTTGAAAGTAGGTTTATACATTGTTCATTCCAATTTATAATTCAAAACTGCAAAGCGGTATTGATGAGAGATTAATCTCGAAAGGCGTCTGCAAATCGCTATTCACTTAATGTAAATAGAAATATATGATCTTAAAAACCATATTATTTATCTAGTACTCGTTTAGTGACATGAAAGTGTACGGGGGCTAGTAATAACATGCAAATGTCTGTTGTATAATTAAATATCCCGCGTGGTATTAGCCAGTTGTTTCAAAATTGGATTTGTATTGTCGTTTCATTGCATTTCATCTTTAATAATTTTGAACGAAAATATTTAATATTTCAGTATAATATGAAGTTGTATGTAGCCCAGAAGGAAGGTGCGTTTGTTAAGGTGTTTCAATTGAAAGGCATAAATCCTTGTATGGCTGCCAATAAATATTTGGGGCAATTATGGTATGATATTGAAAGAGCCGCTCATATAGTTCAAGTCGGAAACTGCCCGGTGCCCAAAGTAATCACAAACTTGTTATTTGCTTTTGCTTTTCGTGAAAAATGATTTTGTTTTTAGGGACGCTATGTCGTTGAGCACCATCCCCTAGATATAAACAGAATGACGTTTCAGACTATCCCGACGGGATTAATTAAATTAGTTTTAATACATTACGATGCTAAAACTAACGCTCTAGTTTTCTGTTTAAATTGCATAGCCAGAGTTACATAATATCTTACAAAATTATATTAATTAATATTTTATAAAGCATACAAATATATTAATTTTTGGTATGTGAATGTTAATTGCAAGTTTATGTTTTAATTAATCAGTTGAATTTACAATATGTATTCTCAATGTGCACAAAATAAACAGAATTCCTTGCAGAAAATTTGATTGCCGAAACGACAAATTGAAGAGTTTTTCAACGTTCGGAATGAATCTATTTACATTTTAACGAAATCGAGATTAAGAATAACGACAGAATATTATATTACGTAACGAGAATTGTAAGAAGCATATTACGTACGAGCGGAGCAGTTACAGAAATTCCGCGAGTACGTAATTGCCTTACAACTCGAGTTATGTACTATACTTTATCTATGACCACACTAATTTGTTTCTGTTTAATAAGAAAAATATTTTTGATGTAACAAATTTATTTCTTAATAGGTTATGTTTATTTAATTATCTTTATTTAACATTATATTAAATAAACAGTTGTATTTTCATATATAACTGTTACTAGACATTATTTCACTTGAAAGAAATGAAAAGAAATACATTCTTAATGGTTACATACCTTATTGTTTAGAACTTATTTGGGTTGAACTAGAATAAGAATGCTCATAGATATAGGCAACCCAATGTACGCAATGTCAATTTCCGTTGGTTTGAATTGTGGCACGGGGGGCGCTGAAGGTATGGGCACGTAGTAGCAGCTCTCAACCAATAAACGAATCGTAAACCAAACGCACGTGTGTGTTATCAATCGTAACTTAACATTAATCGCGGACTGTTGCATACGTGTGTGTTATGATGTATTTGCATAGTCCACGAACTGTACAATAATGGGCTTTTACAAAAGTGGTCGTAGATAAACTTAATTACAATTTGTTGTGTACCGAAAACTTTAATGATTGTTCGTTTGTCCTCCTCCAAATAATATGTTGGGCAAGTGGGTGGGCAAGTGGGTGATCAGTAGAGAGGCAATTAAACAATAACTAGTACGTGTGAACATCTTCAACTTAACATCTCTCTGCTCCCAGCCATTAAAGTGTTAAGTCCTGCGCACTAGTCTATAGTCAGTTTTAATATACACTGTTCACATTTAATAAACTTGCGTGCGTAGAAATCGGCCCACAGCAAACGTTTGGCTATAACTATTTGTGAGATAAAATTAATTTTTTATTACATTCAATTAACGTGATTGCGAAATATTTTTCCATGATAATAATTGCCGTTGCAAAATGTCAGGATCATAAATTATATTTTTATTTAACGTGATATTGGTCATTACTAGACATCGGATTATATGCACTAACAACATGCCAAAATAAGCATGCAAATATGCACTAATAATGGGCGAAATATGCACAAAAAATAGGCGAAATATGCACAAAATATACAGTTGTAGTTCTTGTGACAATATACAATTAAATATTTTTTTCTATTTTGCGTCTGTAATGGACTCATAACAGCACTCATATTCGTGTGGTTATGGCTGGCCGAGTGCTGTTATGAGTTAATTTTTTCAAGGTTGGCACTGAAATTCAGAGCTGTCAGTGTAAAATTTTCGGCGAGATAGTTTATGTGATGTGTGGAAATCGCGAATACACACATTTAATTAATTAATGTTAATAACAGAACTCGGCGAGCCATAACCACACGCATATGAGTGCTGTTATGAGTCCATTACAGACGCAAAATAGAAAATGGTATATTAAAGGATGAGTTCAGTACGCACGATTTTTCAGCACGCGTCCAAGTTTAGAAAACGACGAGGGTAGCGAGGATGAAAAACTATATATTTTTTCCTATTTTGCGTATGTACTCATAAAACTCATGTACTCGTAAAAATTTCGGCGAGATGGTTTTGAGTTTATGTGATGTGTGGAAATCGCGAATACACAAATTTAATTAATGCTGATAACAGCACTCGGCGAGCCATAACCGCAAGCATATGCGTGCTCTTATGAGTCCATTACAGACGCAAAATAGAAAATAGTATATCAAAGGATGAGTAAGCGATGAGTGAGCGCGATTTTTCAGCACGCGTCCAAGTCTAAACATGGACGCGAGATTTTCTAGAGCAAACTTGTGAGGTTTGTCACTTAATATTAATTTGTACGTTGAAAATGACCACTCTACGTCAACTGACGTTACTAGACAGAACCTGAAATTTGCCGACATTTCTGCAAAAACCTCTTCAGGCAGAGTTTGGCTGGTGCCTTTTATAAATGCATTTACCTTGTTTATTCCTTCAATGCCTGGGTTTTTATATAGAACAGCATTTGATTTACCACGGACCTTTTCCGATAGTGAACTCGGAAGGTCGTTGCTCTGTAGAATCATTTTTTCCAATATTTCCAAGGACTTGCAATTTCCAAGAACGGAGGAAGGTTTTTAGTTTCTAGAGTCTCAATTGCGTCGGGAATATTGCTGAAATGTGTTACAATTAGAGCAATATTTTGTTTGATTAAAGGATCCTGAAATGCCAGCTGGCTTGAATTAATTGCAATAGTTTGTGAACTGTCGAATTGTCCAACTTTTATTTTATGGCCTCACAATTCTAAGCATAAAACAATACAGTTTTCAACCATGTTCTCCACCACGTTAATATTGGTTCTGGAGTCAGTTTGGCAGTCGTCCTTTATATTTTTGTATGCGCGATGGTTCTTTTAAAAAACAATTTATTTGTAGAGGAAATCAATTTATTGACATTCCCTAATTCTTTCCTGATCTCTTCCGCAAGTGGAAAGTAGACAGCTGATGCGAAGTAAGTTTGGGTAAAACACTTTCAGAGTCTCGTCCATGAAAGAATCCAAAAATAGTGATTTGATGGAATCATTTATGAACCGGGCGATAGTTGAATATTTTTTTTTCTATGACCTTGCAGGCAAGCAAATGGGGACTAGAGGGCTCTTTGGATAATTTTCCAACAATCAAATTCACTATATAACGTCCACATGAATCTGTCGTTTCATCGGCTGAGATCCACATTAAATTGTTCGAAGATCAGTGCGTACTTTACTTATCACTTCTTCGTAGATTGTTGGCAGGTAGTTTTTTCGAATCGTGGATTCTTCGTTGGATTCTTCGTGGAATGGTTAAAATACCTGGGATTCGTCATAGACGGAGGATTAAACTTTTCAGCACCATACGTCAAAAACCGGAAGCTGATGCCAAACGTCGGAGGTCCAAAATGCAGCAAACGCAGGCTGTTTAGCTCAGTGACCCACTCCATCATGTTGTACGGGGCTCCTGTGTGGGCTAACGCACTGACAGAAAGAAGGAAGCCGCAACTGGCTAAGGTACAAAGAAAAATGGCACTACGGGTTTGCAGTGCATACAGGACCGTATCTAGAGACGCAGCTCTTGTAATCGCCGGTATCGTCCCCATCGAGCTGACTGCGCAAGAACGCATGGCTTGCTACCTAGCAGGCCGAGACAAAGTGACAAAAGAAACAGCCCGGCAAAATACTCGTAAAGAATGGCAAAGAAAATGGGAGCATACAGAAAGGGGTCAATAGACCAGATTATTAATCCCAGACCCAATCAAATGGAAAGACAGAAAGCACGGAGAACCCAACTTCCACCTGACACAGATTCTCACGGAACATGGATGTTTCAAGGACTACTTTCACAGCATTGGCAGAACAATAGAAGCACAGTGTGAGTACTACGAAGAGACGACAGCGTGTACCAGACCCTATTCGTCTGCGACAGATGGGAACACGAACGAACAACGATAATGCAGGACGGACTGTTAGAACCAAGAACAAAAACAGACTACATGTTAAGAACAGAAAAAAACTGGGACAAAATGAACAAAGCGGTAAAAGACATAATGACCCAAAAGGAGGAACACGATAAGCTAAGACAAGCCGCACAGATGAGGCATCTAAACATATCCACTGGATAGAATAGGACATACACCCTGCAGTAATGCGAAGAGCGGGCCCGGGGTGTCATGTTTTATGTTCTGTATTATTATTATTATATAATAAATGAATACAAAAAAAAGTCGGGTTGCCGTGTGTGAGATGCCAGCGCGGCATGTCACTGGCTGCGACCAGCCACCGTTCCCGCCTAATACAAAACACATTTAACAACTGAAATAAGCATTATAAATGAAAAAGTACTAAAATATGCAATAATGCTATAAAAATAGCGTTCTATGCATTTGCAAATGCAAACATGCATATGCATATAATCCGATGTCTAGTCATCACCCTCAGCCGTCATTGTGAAATGTCAAGAGCGTCATTGCTAAATTTCAACATCATAAATTGTATTTTTTATTACATTCAATTAACATGATTGCGGAATATTTTCCCATTATAATAATTGCTGTGGTGAAATGTTAGGATCATAAATCTTTGTTAAATGTTATAATCATAAAAAATTATTTTTTATTATCTTCAGTTAATGTGATATTCCTATAAGTCATCACCCTCAGGCGTCTTTTTTTAAATGTCAAGATCATATTTTTTATTATCTTCAATTAACTTGATATTCGCAATCACCTTAGACGTCTTTGTTAAATGTCAAAATAATAAATTTTATTTTTTATTACCTTCAATTAGCGGGATATTCGTCATCACCCCAGGCGGCTTTGCTAAATGTCAAGATCAAAAATTATATTTTTTACATTCAGGACTGTCCCCCCCCCGCTCCCACCTCTAGCCGCCACACATTGGGACGCATTACGAATTTACGGCGACAAAAATAAAATTCAGTTCATTTCAATTTTTGTCTCACATATTACCTTATGATGACATTTTGATGATTCTAATATAAAATTAGTCTTTATTAGATTTACACGATTAATTAAAAATGCAAATTTAAGTGGAAAAAATATATGCAACATTTTTTTACAAATTCGGATAATTCCAGAGGCACAATTGTACATAAAATTATAATTGAGTCCACATAAAAATTATTATTAGCAAAGTTTTGCTTAGATATACTGTGCCCTCCACTGCCATCTAGACCCCACTTGTAACTAATTTCAACACAGTTGTTAGTTTTACCATGTTTTACATGGATATTATTAGTTTTCCACACTTTAACGAAGAAAACTCATAAAAACTTTCATCTCTTAATACAAAAAATAGTTCATTTCTGTTCAACGTTCTCTTGCAAATCGTGGTCATCACGACTACCTGAAAAAAAAGGTGTAAATCTCAGTAAGGTGAAACGATGTGGACGGGATTTTTGCTTTTCTAGAATTGTCAATGTTTGTTTTGTTCTAAAAAATATTTAATTTAATGGACCTATGCGGAACTTTTTTTAAAAATCAATTTATTTCAGTTTATCACAAAAAAAAATTAATTTACGATAGTCGTTAACAAAACTTTTTTTTAACCGTATTGATTAAAACTTTCTACAAATTTGATATTATTACATGTAAATACATACTTAAAGCTATATTTAAAAGTTCACCATATTTTCTCCATATTTAAAAGTTCACCATTTTTTAACACAAATGCAAAACCGACGTAGTTATTTAGTTAAAAATCCAGCGCAACTAATTCCTTTTTGTTACCTAATGGACGAGAGCGATGTTTCACATGTTCCCACAACCAATGGAATTGGTTTTTCGCATTTATTTGTTTATAGTATTATGGATGGGTTATCTAACAATATATTTTAAGTGATTTTGCTTAATTGTGAGCCATTGTAAAATTCTATTTTTGTCGCCGTAAATTCGTCATAGGTCCCTGTGTGCGCCCCCTTGACAGCCCCCCCCTCTAGCCGCCCCCGGAGGCCCCGTCTGAAGGTGCCCCCCGGCACCCGTCGGACCCCCCGCGGTCGTCCCCGGTGCCGGAGCCCCCGTCTACCAAAAGGACTCAGCCGTGTTCGTGGGGGTCGTCCACCGCTTGACAGCCCCCTCGCCGCCATAGGCCCCTCCGGAGGCCCCGTCAGAAGGCGCCCCCAGCCTCCGTCGGAGCCCCCGTATGTCGCCCCCGGAGCCACCGTCTGCCAAAAAGGTGCAAGAGTTTGGAATTTGGAGGAAATCGAAAGAAACCGAAAAAGCACATTTTTTTCTACCGAAATGATGGACGAATTTTTTGAATTTTTTTTTCGTGATTTTTTTTTTGGTTACCCGAAGGAAATCGAAGTGTTGAAAACGATTTTCTAGTTTATTTCGTTCTAAAATTACAAATAAACAAGTTATAGCCTATATCTTGGGTATTTTGAGCATTTGAAACGAATAAACTGGAAAATCGTGTTCAGCACTTCCATATCCTTTGAATAACCTGAAAAAAGACCCTAAAATTTCCCAAAGAAATCCATCGTTTTGATCTGGAGAAAAATAGCATTCTCTTCAATCCTCTCGGAAACAATAAATCTCAGCGAAATCAATTTCGGCCCACTGAAACTAGACGACAAGAAGAGAAAATAGATGTGCAAATTTTTTGGAAAGATTCTATTTTTATTGCAAAATTCTGAATTCAAATATTTTTAAATAATGTCAATGCATACATATAAATGCTGAATAATGCCGTAAGTGGTCATGAACAGTGTTCCCTCTAAGCTGTGCGCGTGTGCGCGCGCAAATAAATTTTAAACATAGCGCACATGAAAAATATTCGTGCGCACAATTTTTGTATTCGTACAGAAAATAAAATTGCAACTGCATATGAAATCCATATAAACAAAATTGTAATTGATAATCTATTATTGGCAATTAAAATGAACATATCATTACTTTCGGTTCGAGAAATAAATAACCACATGGCAAAATACGTTCATATTTCAGAAAGTTGGCGTAGTAAAAACTATGCTTTATGATTTTTGGAAGTGGTGAATGCTGTTGAAAAAACTGAAATAATAAATGAACTAAAATGGCACAATTTCATACTGTAATTGTTGATGAAAGCACATATATTTCAACAACCAAATGTTTAATTTTATATTTTAGGTTTAGAAAATCTAATCAAGTTTTTGGTAGGATAATCCAATTAAAGACATGTAATTCCTCTTACTACACATTTTATGAAGATAACCAAATTGATTTACAAAAGCTGGCTATGTTTACATCTGATGGCGCATCCGTAATGTTTAGAAAATGAAATGATGTAGCAGCTAAATTAATGCAGAATGTACCACATTTGGCACAACAACATTGTATTGCACACCGAGAAAATGTATGTATGTCGGATGCATGGAAAGAAGTAAAAGCCACGTTTATACATTATTCTTGAGATCAGCGACGAAAACAATAAAATTTAAAGAGATTATTGAAGCTTCACAAGATAACTCTACAGCTTTCCAAGCTATTAATGAGGTAAAGTTATGTTAGGTTAGTTTAGCTAAATGATGTGACACATTTTGCAATAAAAGCAATTATTACAAATTATGATTCATTAAATGAATATTTTAATCAAGATACAAATGATCCAATTTCCATAATTTGTTTAAAAAGTTAAACAACATTGAATTTAAAATAAATTTATAACTTTTGTCTTCAATTTTAGAACTCTTTAGAAGTGTACTACAATTACAATACAATTCTTTAAATTGCTGGACGAAATCATAATTTTCAGACGTAAATTCTGATCACAACCCTTTAATATGTAAACTTAGACTGCAAGTCGAGAAAGTATGCAAATCAAATAAAGTCAATCAAAAGTATGCAAAGTATGATCAAAGTATGCAAAATTACACGCACACCAAGGTTGGGCATGAGAAGAATAAATGATGACATAGTTAAAGAAAGATTATAGAAATGCTTCGATGAATGCGTAAATACTATAAAAGAAATATCGGAACCGGAAGGAAAATAGAACGCAATAAAAAAACTAATTTGCAACAACGAGTCTGGCTGATAAGAATGGTAAACTGGTCACGGAAACCTCGCACAAACTAGAGGTACGGCAGGAATACATTGAAACCCTGTTTAACGACACTTCTCGCTCAGAGCACCCCAATAACAATAACAACACGACAGAAAGCGGTCCAGAAATCACGAAAGACGAAGTAAGGAAAGCCATAGAACTAGCAAAGAATAATAAATCCGCAGGTCCAAACAACGTCAACACCGAAATGTTAAAGGTAATGTGCAATGCGAACACTGAGAACGATTATCTGGACATCCTAACTGCTCTCTTTAATAATATCTATAACACCGGAAACATGCCAGAGGACTGGTTGCACTCCATATTCGTCACGATACCCAAGAAACCAACTGCAAAGAACTGCGACGAACACAGATTAATAAGCCTAATGAACCACATAGTTAAAACCATGTCCATAGTTAAAACCATTCTAGCTTTCTTAAAATCATACATGCTAGAATCTATCAAAAATGCGAAGAATATCTAGGTGAAAGCCAATTCGGCTTCAGGAACGCACTGGGAACAAGAGAGGCTATTAAACAGGCATAGATACAAAATCATCAGAACTACATGTCATACAAATCATCTACATCAGAATAATAGCCAACATGTATTGGAATCAAACAGCGTCTGTAAAAGTAGATGACAACAACTCCGCAAAGATTAACATCCGTAGAGGCGTACGACAGGGATGCGTATTATCTCCGACTCTATTCAACCTGCATTCTGAGAAAATCTTCAAAGAAGCTCAAAGACACCAACGAAGGCATCAAGATGAATAGGGAGCTTATAAACAACATCCGATACGCCGACGATACCATCGTACTTGCTAGCAGTTTGGAAGGCTTACAAGAACTAATGACCAAGATTCACAGCACTAGCTCGGAATATGGCCTCGAGCTCAACAAAAGTAAAACAAAACACATGCTAAAAAGCCGAAATGCTTCAGATCATAGCGTTTTGATGCTAGAAGGAGAGATCATCGAACAAGTAGAGAAGTACCATTACCTGGGAACTATTGTCAACGACAACTGGGAGCACTCCGTAGAGTTGTACTGCAGAATAGAGAAGGCATTTAATAAACTCAAAACATTGCTATGCAGCAGCGACCTGACAGTACAACCAAAGGTCAGAATGGTCAGGTGTTACGTTATCTCTGTTCTGTTGTACGGCGCAGAAGCATGGACACTAACGGAAGCAACAGAAAGGAAGATAGAGGCGTTCGAGCTCTGGGTATATAGAAAGATGCTCCGCATATCCTGGCGGGATCACATTACGAATGAGGTAGTAATGCAAAGAATAGGCACGCAGAGGCAAGTTCTGAGCACAATCAAGAAGATAAAAACTGGCTATATTGGCCATATAATGAGAAACCAGAAATACCGCTTACTACAGCTGGTTCTGCAAGGAAGAGTAGATGGACACAGAGGCGCAGGTAGAAGAAGAAACTCGTGGCTAGGAAACCTGAGGCAGTGGTTCTCGCTCACTTCCACACAACTTTTCAGACAGGCTGTAGATAGAGCGGAAATTGCTATATTAATCGCCAACATCCTGAAGGGATAAGGCACGCAAAGAAGAAGAAGAAGAATTAAGTCTTTTTAAGACAATACAAATCTCATGTTGACAAACAATAGATATTTGTATGCTATTTACTAGACCTCAGTCCACGTTCGTGGCACTAAACAAGAACTACATAAATAACATTCTAAACGCGTCTGCAGATGACTATTCACTTGGGTTAAATAGAAAGATGTGATCTTAAAAACCATGTTATTTATCTGGTTCTAGCAACTATTTTCTTTAATGAAAAATAACAAAAATTCAGAAAGGTGAAGATTAACCGATCAACATATATCATAAAATTTATAAATTGCAACAGTTATTCAACCAAATATTGAAGACTTGAAAAACAAACGATGGCAAATATCTTCTAAGAAGTAGTAAGTATTAAACTCATTTTGTTTATTATAACTTTTATTTTAGTTTTTTTTTAAATATAGAATATTTACAGTTGCAGTGTAAAAAATAAAATAAATACATAAAATAATCATTCTAACAATCGTATTTTATTAATTTTTTTAACAGTAAAAACATGCGGCACCCAACTTAGTACAAAATAGAAAATGTGGCCCGCAATACCATATGAGTTTGACATGCCTGCTTTAGGCTACAGATTCGAGGTTTTGCCACAGGGCAAGAGCCAGGGTATTGAATATAAAAAACGCATACAAATAAAGCATATATCTTTTGATATTAGTAGTATCTTTTCTAAAGGGTCTCCCAAAATTTTCGCAAGATTTGAATTCCTCGCGATTTAGGAAATTAATTTTTGCTACCAAGAAAAAATATACAGCGCAGAAATTCAGGAAAACTGCATCAATTAGTGATAGAGTACGCTCCATTCTTCAACAAGTGGCTCAACACAAAATATCGAAGCAATTAGTGAAAGTGTTGCAGGGACCTCAATTCGGTACCGTGGCCAAGATTTGGACATTTAGAGAAACTGTCTACAGCGTATTCTCACTGTAAGTTTTTCTTCATGGTCACAAAGTCACAAAAGACTCAAAAACTGAAGCCTACTGATCAAGCGCAGCGAAAAGAGTTCGTAGAATAAATTATGGAACAACAACCAGTGGATGCTTATTTTTCGAACACAATCATCTTCAGTACGCATTTGTTTTCACAAAAATTAGTGATAAAAACATCAAGAGTAAGTATGGATAAAAAGGTCATTTGACCCCAATGCGGCTGTTGCGACACGGTTGCGAACGAAAAACGCAGCATCGTGCGTTTCGGCATAACAAGCGCTATTGGTGCACTTACATATGCCGCTGTAGAATCACCGCAGCGGTTGAAACGCAACGCACAGCCGCATTGGTGTGAGGTGACCTTCACCACGTACTAACGGTCGCAATCATCATTTTCGTTAAAGTAATTAAGTTAAGTTGAATTTTGAAATTCAAAACAAAACATGCTTATGTTCATTATTGCTATATTAAAATTTCCGGTTTTTAATGCACCAACAGAAATAAATTGAAATCTTTCCAATTTGTTTAAAAAAAATAAAATCCGTAATTATCCTACTTTTTATTTATATCTGCTAATGATGATTTTCCATGCAAGTAATAAATTATATAAAATCCCTGTTTTAACATTCCTCATTCATTAATAATCCATACTGTAGTCTGCACGTAATATTAATAAAAAAACAAATCAGTTTTATAAACATGAACGCGTATTTATTTATATTCTTTCTCATTTATCCAAGAGTAAGTAAAACGCAGTTTTGATAATTCTTTGTATTAAAATCCATTTCATTTCAGTTTGTAGATTTGAGAAAAATACGTTTTCAAAGCCTGGAGACATGCAACAAAAATAATAATCTTCCGATAAAAATGTATATTAAAATGAAAGAAATTTCAGAGATCGTTTACATAGATGTAAATGCATCTTTGACTATTCCTTTCGGAAATAATTTGAAAGTAGGTTTACACATTGTTCATAACAATTTATTTCTACATTTAGTTGTTCATTACAATTTATTCATTTCAATTACAAAAAAGCAAAGCTGCACTGACGGGGGTTAAACCACGAAACGCGTCTGCAGATCGATTCACTTAATCTAAATAGAAAGAAATGATCTTAAAAACCATTTTATTTATCTATTGCTCATTTAGTGACATAAATGTGTACGTGGGCTAGTTATAACATGCAAATATCTGTTGTATAATTCAATATCCCGCGTGGTATTAACCAGTTGTTTCAAAATAGAATTATTATTGTCGTTTTAATTAGACTTAATATTATAGAGCTATTTATATATTCAGCCTGCATTTCATCTTTAATAATTTTGAACGAAAATATTTAATATTTCAGTATAATATCTCGTTGTATGTAGCCCAGAAGGAAGGTGCGTTTGTTAAGGTGTTTCAATTGAAAGGCGTAAATCCATGTATGGCTGCCAATAAATATTTGGGGCAATTATGGTATGATATTGAAAGAGCCGCTCACATAGTTCAAGTCGGAAACTGCCCGGTGCCCAAAGTAATCACAAACTTGTTATTTGCTTTTGCTTTTCGTGAAAAATGATTTTGTTTTTAGGGACGCTATGTCGTTGAGCACCATCCCCTAGATATAAACAGAATGACCTTTCAGACTATCCCGACGGGATTAATTAAATTAGTTTATATTCTTCACGATGCTAAAACTAACGCTCTAGTTTTCTGTTTAAATTGCATATCCAGAGTTACATAATATCTTACATAATTATATTAATTAATATCTTATAAAGCATACAAATATATTAATTTTTGGTATGTGAATGTTAATTGCAAGTTTATGTTTTAATTAATCAATTGAATTTACAATATGTATTCTAAATGTGCACAAAATAAACAGAATTCCTTGCAGAAAATTTGATTGCCGAAACGACAAATTGAGAGTTTTTCAACATTCGGGATGCATCTATTTACATCTGAACGATATCGAGATTATAAATAACGACAGGTATATTACGTATATTACGTAACGAGAGTTGTAAGAAGCATATTACGTACGAGCAGAACAGTAATTCCGCAAGTACGTAATTGCCTTACAACTCGAGTTATGTACTATACTTTATCTACGACCCCACAGATTTGTTTCTGTTTAATAAGAAAAATATGTTTGATGTAACAAATTTATTTCTTAATAGATTATGTTTATTTAATTATCATTATTTGACATTATAATAAACAAACAGTTGTATTTTCGTATATAACTGTTACTAGACATTATTTCACTTGAAAGAAATGAAAAGAAATGCATTCTTAATGGTTACAGACCTTATTATTTAGTACTTATTTGGGTTAAACTATTACTCATAGATATAGGCAACCCAATGTACCCAATGTCAATTTCCGTTAGATTGAATTGTAGCACGGGGGCGCTGAACGTATGAGCACGTAGTAGCAGCTCTCAACCAATCAACGAATCGTAAACCAAACGCACGTGTGTGTTATCAATAATAACTTAACTTTAATCGCGGACTGTTACATACGTGTGTTATGATGTATTTACATAGTCCACGAACTGTACAATAATGGGCATTTACAATGGTGGTCGTAGATAAACTTAATTACAATTTGTTGTGTAGCGAAAACTATAATGACTGTTTGTTTGAACTTCTCCAAATAATATGTTGGGCAAATAGGTGGACAAGTGGGTGATCAGTTGAGAGGTAATTAAATGATAATTAGTACGTGTTAACAGCGTCAACTTTTCATCTCTCTGCTTCCAGCCATCAAAGTGTTAAGTCCTGCTCACTAGTCTATAGTCCGTTTTTATATACGCTGTTCACATTTAATTAACTTGCGTGCATAGAAATCGGCCCACGGCAAACGTTTGGCTTTAACTATTCGTGCGATAAAATTAATAAATAACAATTTAATATGCCTTTTTAATTTTGCCAACTATGGACCGCAAAGAACTTTCTGGTTTTTCTTCTTATCTCCTCCCAGAAGCTATTCATGCGTTCGCTACTTTTCTTTCTCTCCTCATCGGAAATGATCCGTTTGGGCCTCCTCATTGCTGATTTCTCCTGAAATGCTTTTATACTGTCTACTCTCCTTCTAAACTCTCTTCTGTTGTGGGCCATATGTAGTGTGATTCCGCACTTCCGCCGCATCCCATTTCATCTCATCTACCCATTTAGATGTCGCCTTTAATCCCATGATGTAGTTGAAGATCCTTTTGGTCAGTCTGCATACATCCATTCTTAGTAGGTGTCCTTGGAACTTCAACCTCCGCTTCCGCATTATGTCCGTGACCTTCGTCGTCCGAGTTCTTTCCTCATCCTCCAAGTTTAATCAGTAGTTTTCTGTTGTCCGAGTATTTTCCGCAAGAACCTCCTTTCTTTCTTTCCAAATTCTTGATACTCCTCCTTTTTATTTAAAATAAGACACTCCAAGGCGTACAGTCCTTCAGGTTCTAATACCGATTTATTGCGTCATATGTGATTTTGGCCTTGTAGGATAAAGCCCGTTAGTTGTACCTGTTTTGCGTTAGCTTGAAGGCCAGGTCTAGTTTTCTGGCTCTTCCTTTATTTGCCTCCTTATCTAGTCCGTTGCGTTGGATCCCTTCCCCCAGGTATTTAAACTTCTCTAATCTCTTTATCTTCCTATGATGTACTTCCATGCACCTCTCATTTTGATGCTTGTACTCCATATATTCTGTCTTTCCATAGGAGATTTAAAGACCTGTTTTTACTGCGATTTAATCAAGACACTCAGGCATCGATTATTGGCTAAGGTAGTAAGGTCATTGGCAAAAGCTAAACATTTGATATACAATGTTTTTCATTTTCCTCCCAAGACGAATTCCTCTTATTCTTTCCTAATTCAAGGCCTCTTCACAGGTTTTCATTATTTTTTCCATTAAGATGTTAGTAGGGAAAGATGATTTGTTCTGGATCCTCCACCTCCACTACTCCTTTTTAATCAGCTTTTTAACATCTTTTAGTCAAAATGCTAATTAAAGTGGACGGAAAGTGGACGGTGGACGGAAAAAGTGGATGGAAAGTGGACGGTGGACGAAAAAAAAGTGGATACTGTACGGAAAAAAGTGGACGGTAGACGGAAAAAAGTGGACGGTGGACGGTGGACGGAAAAAAGTGGACGGTGGACGGAAAAAGTGGACGGAAAGTGTATGGATAGAATGCGGCTTCTCGTACAACGGCTGTTCAATTTACTAATAAAGCTATCTACATCAATCCCTGAACCATCAATTCTATAGCTGACACAAGCTTGGATGATGTTCTGTGCTGGTGGGAGTCGGGGGGTGGGGGTAGTGGAGGTGGAGGATCCAGAACGAATCATCTTTCCCTACTAATGTTGAAGAGCATTGTGGATATTCCATCTCCCTGTCCGAATCCTGTCTTAATTTCAAACGGATCAGAAATTTCTTCAAAGAACTTGATTTTTAAGGTGGTATTCGTCAGTGTTTGTTTGATGATTTCTCTCGTTTTTTTTGTCAATTCCAAACTTTCAATCGTAAGCCTTTTCAAAGTCGACAAAGAAGACCATAGTGTTCTGGCTCCCTAGAGCAGATTGCTTTTCATATTGAATATCTGCTCGGCGCATGATCTTCCTTTTCGGAAACCAGCTTGGTATTCTCCAATGAGGTGATTAGCTTGTTCTTCCACTCTGCTCAACAGACTTTAGATAGTAGCTTATAAGCGATTGGAAGTAGATTAATTATTTGGGTCCGTTCGATTACCTTTCTTATGAAGTGGATGTATAAGCGCACTTTTCCAGTCATTTGGAATCTATCCCGTTTTCCATATTTCTTCTATAAGGTGATGGATTCTTTTTGCAGCGATCTCTCTTCCGATGTTCTACATTTCTGCCACAATGCCATCTTCCCAGGGTGCTTTGTTATCCTTGAGATCCTTGATTATCAGTTTTATCTTATCCAGACTTGGTGGTTTGGAATCTGTATTCTCGTGAATTTGGTTCCTGGTGTCCAATCTCTCTAGAAGTTCTTCGCATTCTTCCTATTTCAAGCTTCTCAACTCTTTTTCCCACGCAGCCCTCCTCTCTTCTCTGCACATGTCCAAGCCACCTTAGCCTGGTTTCATGAACCTTCTTTCCCATGAGCCCCGCTTTCACTGTTCCTCTGATGTGATCATTCCTTATTCTATCCTTCCTTGTTCCCCCGCTCATCCACCTCAACATTCTTATTTCTGCCACTTCCATCGTTCTCTCATGTGCTTTTGTAATCGGCCAAGTTTCCGCTCTGTAGAGTAAAGCAGGCCTCACCACAGATTTGTAGAACTTTCCTTTTCATCTGCAGGTGATCTTCTTGTCACACAGTACTCCACTCAATTTCTTCTAGTTCATCCATTCGCTATTTACCCTGTGTTGTATTTCAGACTGAAGCCCTCCATCACTTTGAATATTTGACCACAGATACTTATACTTCTTGGTCTGTGGCAGTTCTTCTTCCTGCAGGTTAATAACATAGATCATGAGCTTCCTTCATGTAGATATATTCAGTTTTCACCCTGCTGATCCTCATTCCCCTTTCTTCTAGGGCTTTCCTCCACTCTTCGAGCCTCTCTTGAAGTTTCTCTCGGGTCAGTTCACAGAGTACAACCCCGTCGGAGAACATCCTGCTCCATGGCGCTGCTTTCCTCACATCCTTCCTCATATCATTTGCAGGGCAAAGAGATATGGGCTGAGAGCAGATCCCTGGTATAGGCCTACTCTCGCTGGGAATTCCGTTGTTGCAGCCACACTGCTCTTAACTTGTGTTATCACACCTTCGAACATTTTTTCACCAGTCTCACATACTTTTCTAGTACACCTTTACTTCTCATACATCTCCATATCACTCTGTCATACGCCTTCTCCGGATCAATAAAGGCCATATGTAAATCGACCTGCACCTCCCTGTGTCTCTCAATCATTTGCCTTAGTGTAAATATTGCGTCAGTTGTTCCTCTTCCTGGCATAAATCCAAACTGTTCTTCCCCTACTTCCGTTTACCGACGCAACCTTGTCTCCATGATCCTATCCCATGTCTTCATTGAATGAATTACTGCATGATTTGGGGTGCAATTTTTATGGGAGCACGAACCGGCACTGCTTCCATCATTAGGGACGCTGGTGGTCACGGGAGAGGAGATTTAATGCGTGCATTGAGGGTTCAACAATAAAAGAGAGGGTTTTCTTTTCAAGAAAAACCTGAAGCTAGACAAGTCACCGCCAGGTCACATAGCCCTCCAAAAGGCGAATACCTACAGACTACAGATGGCCGTCCAAGCTGCTAAAAGGCTGTGAGGCTGAAGAACGTATGTGGAATGGATGTAAAAATAGATTTGAAGGGAACGTTGGAGCGGCTGAGATAATATGGAAAGTGTGTGCATGAAGTGTGTTAGCGTATGGAGCGGAAGTCGCGAGGACTAGAGAGAAATCCTATCTCCGAGGACGTATCAACGTTATCGCGGAAATGCTGCCCATTGAGGTACTCGCCTAGGAGCGTAGATCGATGTACCAACGGCAGGGAGCTATAGACCCCAGATAAGTAAGGATCGAAGAGAGAGCAACCAGTCACAACCAATTGCAGACGATCTGGGATGCCTGTACCAACGGAGTCCCCCTTCCTTTGGTAGAGGCTCATCTCATTTCACATCTGCCATTGCATGAGACTAGTTCCGACATTGACTCATTCCGAAGGTGGAGATATAGGTGAACCTGTCACACAAGGAGCTCAACTCGACTTACTAGAGATGCGAGATTGAACATTAAGGAACAAACCATCAAATAAGCAAAAGGCATCTGTGGTGGCTACTACTATGGAGCGGTTTATGCCTAATATTGGTGGCCCCAGACAGTAGAGGAGAAAACTGATGGCATGTTATAATATATTAATAGACTCATTGAGAGCACCAACGTCCAAAATACGTATTACCCTGACGATAGCCAACCTCCGTAGAGAGAAGGCAACCTAAGAAGAAGGTACATCGAGGAGATATTAGCAGTTCATGTGGCATCTTACGTCGATTACATTGAAGAAGAATTTATCTTTATGCATGAGAATGCGAAGCCGTACGCCGCTAGAATCGTGCAAGATTACATTACAGAAATCGGTTTTCGGGTTATGGAGTGGCCAGCATTCAGCCCCGACCTAAACCCGATAGAACATTTATGGGATGAGCTTAAAAGAAGAATTTGGGATAACCTTCGTGCATTAACATCGATCCCAGAGCTTATTGTTGCAGTAGAAGAAATATAACTTTGGAGATCCCGGGTTCGCTCCCGGCAGCCAGTGTCGGCCGCATTTGTACAAGAAGACAAATGTGTAATAAATTAACGCCAATTTAAATAACTTCCAGGTTTCTGTGCCTAGGAAGTGAAAAATGTAGGCAAAATACAATAAACCACTTGAAGCTACCTAAACTATTTACTGTACCCATTATCTAAAAATGGAAATATTCAAGAATAATAAATGGCCTTTGTATTAAAGGGAAAACAACCACCGAAGAAATTTTCAAGAATACTAAAGGTGTTTGAAGAGGATCCACATTAGGCCAAACTTAAAAAAAGAGGATGAGATCCCCATGTCATCCTCTCCGAAGAAAGAGAGAAGAGGAAGAAATATAATGTGTAATGAACCATGGGATCTAAAGAAATACAATGTGTATGATAGGATTTAAAGAAATACTTCTTTCTATAGAGTCATGTAAGTAAAAATTGTACATGATTGAAAAGTAAAGGTGTGTCCAAAAAAATATGTCCCAATCATATGGAAACACAATAAATTCCCATTTATTTAGCTTATAATTAGATAGTTCAAATAATAATATGCGTCATAATTCACCAAACAAAATTGTAGAACAATTAATATGTCATTAAAAACAGCTCAACATACCGCAAACAACAACAGAAAACTATTATTTAACGTGTTTTCCTTTTATCAAACATTAATCCAAATGAATTATTTCGGAAATCAACGATACCAATGGAAATCAACATCGTGTGTAATCTAGTTTATATTATATTACTAGCTATAACCCGCGGCTCCGCTCGCGTGGATTTTTATATTATAGTTGTCTAGTCCTGTCTGTCTAGTCTTGTATGTCTAGTCTTGTCTGTCTAGTCTTGTCTGTCTAGTCTTGTCTGTCTAGTCTTGTCTGTCTAGTCTTGTCTGTCTAGTCTTGTCTGTCTAGTCTTGTATGTCTAGTATTGTCTGTCTAGTCTTGTCTGTCTAGTCTTGTCTGTCTATTCTTGTCTGTCTAGTTTTGTCTGTCTAGTCTTGTCTGTCTAGTCTTGTCTGTCAAGTCTTGTCTGTCTAGTCTTGTCTGTCTAGTCTTGTCTGTCTGTCCTCCTCGGTGGTGTAGTTGACAACATACCCGCCTTTCAATGCCGGAGACCCGGGTTCGAATCCTGGTCGGGGAGGCGACAACTAGGGCGGTTTTCATTAACCGTCCGGGCTGCCCACCCTGAATGAATGCAATATATGCGAAACCGGAGTGGCGCATACTAAAAGCCAAGGTGGAATAAAGGATTTGGTGAGAGTCTTGTCTGTCTAGTCTTGTCTGTCTAGTCTTGTCTGTTTAGTCTTGTCTGTCTAGTCTTGTCTGTCTAGTCTTGTCTGTCTAGTCTTGTCTGTCTAGTGTTGTCTGTCTAGTCTTGTCTGTCTAGTCTTGTCTGTCTAGTCTTGTCTGTCTAGTCTTGTCTGTCTAGTCTTGTCTGTCTAGTCTTGTCTGTCTAGTCTTGTCTGTCTAGTCTTGTCTGTGTAGTCTTGTCTGTCTAGTCTTGTCTGTCTAGTCTTGTCTGTCTAGTCTTGTCTGTCTAGTCTTGTCTGTCTAGTCTTGTCTGTCTAGTCTTGTCTGTCTAGTCTTGTCTGTCTAGTCTTGTCTGTCTAGTCTTGTCTGTCTAGTCTTGTCTGTCTAGTCTTGTCTGTCTAGTCTTGTCTGTCTAGTCTTGTCTGTCTAGTCTTGTCTGTCCAGGCTTGTCTGTCTAGTCTTGTCTGTCTAGTTTTGTCGGTCTAGACTTGTCTGTCTAGTATTGTCTGTCTAGTCTTGTATGTCTAGTATTGTCTGTCTAGTCTTGTCTGTCTAGTCTTGTCTGTCTAGTCTTGTCTGTCTAGTCTTGTCTGTCTAGTCTTGTCTGTCTAGTCTTGTCTGTCTAGTCTTGTCTGTCTAGTCTTGTCTGTCTAGTCTTGTCTGTCTAGTCTTGTCTGTCAAGTCTTGTCTGTCTAGTCTTGTCTGTCTAGTCTTGTCTGTCTAGTCTTGTCTGTCTAGTCTTGTTTGTCTAGTCTTGTCTGTCTAGTCTTGTCTGTGTAGTCTTGTCTGTCTAGTCTTGTCTGTCTAGTCTTGTCTGTATAGTCTTGTCTGTCTAGTCTTGTCTGTCTAGTCTAGTCTGTCAAGTCTTATCTGTATAGTCTTGTCTGTCTAGTCTTGTCTGTCTAGTCTTGTCTGTTTGGTCTTGTCTGTCTGGTCTTGTCTGTCTAGTCTTGTCTGTCTAGTCTTGTGTGTCTAGTCTTGTCTGTCTAGTTTTCTCTGTCCAGTCTTGTCTGTCTAGTCTTGTCTGTCTGGTCTTGTCTGTCTAGTCTTGTCTTGCCTATTTTGTGTGATATAAAAATTGTCACAAATACTTGTAAACTTGTTTCAATATACCTACTACCAATCCTAAAATAGATAAATACCTGGGAATAAATTTTAATAAATTACCTTATGTCTTGCTATCAAAGCAGATAAAATTGCCACAATCATATTAATGTAGTTAATATACATTTCTAAAATCTCAGCAATGTCGGCGATAATCCCATTTCCAAGTAAAAATTCGCCAGAACCAAGAACGTAAATGCTTATTGCGGAATATAATAGCATCAATATAATCGTGACAGTTAAACTGAAAGTTGTAGTTTTATATCCGTTTTTGTTCAAGGAAAAGGGACACAGTCCGAATAATTTCGTGCAGGCGTACAACGGTCGCAAAACGGCGTAAATCGTTCTTGGTCGCAGGCTTTTCATGTTAGGCGGGATTGGTTGTCGGACTTGGAATAATAATCCAGTTGATGACCATTAGGTCGGCAAATAAATGCTTCAATTAATGTTGTCAGTGACAAATAATATTTTCACTTAAGTTGCGGCAAAACACGGTGTTAGATCGTAATCGCCCACATCATTAATTCTAAATAAATCACCGTTGATCATTTTCCCTGCACGATTCCATTCAAAATGCCGTCGGTGTATGCCACACTTTACTCCATATCACAATTTGGAAGAATCTTTGGATTGGTAGCCTTTTCTCCGAAAATGGACAGATACGTCCCTTCAAAACTCTCCGCCATTTGGTGCTTCTTATATTTCTCATTGGTAACTGTTTTCTCGCTGGGCCTTTTGGTATGGCTACCAGTAAATTCCCTTTACGAAGACGCAGTTGAAGCTAAGGGTGAAGATCAGTACTTAATTGTTATGATTTCCGATACGATTGAAGCATATATGAGCACATTTACCATGTGCGTTTGTCATCTATACGCCTTTCTAAGAAGAAACAAAGTATGTACAAACAAATATCTCATTGTTGCTTTATATGTATGCAAGACCTAATAAGACCAGATAAGACAAGATTAGACAAGACCAGACAAAGTCAAACAATACCAGACAACATTAGATTTAATCAGTCAAAATCAGAAAAGGCCAAACAACAGATAAAACCAGGCAGTCAGATAACACCATATCAGATCAGATAAAACTCGATGAGATGAGACAAGACTAGACTAAGGCCGAGGCCGCACTACGGTTTTCTGCCGCGAGCGGTAACCGCTATAACTGTGAAACCGCTCAAGAAACACACAGTACGCTATGGATAAAATCAGTCGCGGGAAAAAAACCGCAAGTGAGGCCGCTTGTATTAGCTTACTAGAGTCACAGAATCAAGCGATTGAAAACCGCGGCGGTTTAGCCGTAGTGCGGCCTAGGCCTAAACTAGACAAAACCAGACAAGACCAGACAAGACCAGACAACACGCCCTAGAATTTCTGCCGGACATTTATGAAACACCTTGTCTATTATATCTTGAATTATACATATTTTATATTTAAGTATACCATTATATTGTTATTATATACAACAATATTATAAATCCATCGGTCGTTGTTTAACGGTCTTTATTAATCCTAAGTAACAATTCATTATTCTTGAAAATTTCTTCGGTGTTTGTTTTCCCTTTAATACAAAAGCCATTTATTATTCTTGAATATTTCCATTTTTAGATAATGGATACAGTAAACAGCTTAGGTAGCTTCGACAAAATGTTATCCAATATAGATATTGATGTGTCACAAATAACGAAGTATGGCCCTCATAAAATCGCGATTGGATTGGTCGTTATTGTAACATATTTCTGCACATATTTTTGGTTGGTGTGGCTGGTTGAACGCATCTCGATCCCACACCTTCTCATGTATTCAATGCCCATCGCTGTAACATTGTTCGTAGTTCTCCAATTCGCAGCAACAATGTCAATGCTCAGAAAACGCTTGCAAATACTTAATGGTTATTTCGATGATTGTCTGCGTAAAATTGAAGCTTCGACATTAGATGATAATATGACTGATTTTACCTTCAGCTTATTTCCAGATACTACAACGTATGTATATTCGTAATAATAATAGTACAGTATAATCTCGGTAATTCGGCCGTTGGTTAATCGGACAACAGGTTCAGTAATCCGACTGTCTGGAGACCCAGTGCCGGCATGTGCGCCTGGTCGGACAGGCGATCGCCTTACGGCGCCATATTTTTAGGGCGGCATATTGTTGTAGCAGCGAATTTTTCGTGAGTTTCCACCGCTTCTTAGTTCTATCTTCTATATAAAAGATGTCATCAAAAGAAATTCCAAAATCACAAAAGAAATCACAAAATATGAGATCAAAGAATTTTTTTTTAAATTATTGAATTTTTGGCAAAATTTAATCCATTTATTAGTGAGCATTTACACAGTTTCAAAAAATCCCCATTGTTCTCATTATTTAAGCAAAGAAATTCAAAATAACATAATAAATTTATTGGGAGAAAAAGTACGTGTTACTATTATTTCCAATATTATTTCCCAAATATTACAGCATTATTTTGGATTGCACTCTAGATGTTAGTAGAATTGAATTTATGTTTCTTGTTATTCGTGTTCTAAATAAAGATAGTGAAGAATTTGTTCCTAAAGAACATTTTATCAAATTTTTACCTGTAGAATCATCAACTAGGGAGAGTTTAACTGATTTAATTTTGCAAGAATTAGATAAATTAGGTCTAAAATGTCTTCTCTGTAAAATGAAAAATATACGTGGCCAGGTATACGACAATGGTCCAAACATGAAAGGTATGCATTCTGGTGTGCAAAAACGAATCTTAGATAAGAATCCTAAGGCCTTTCTCGTAACCTGTTCCTGCCATTCTTTAAATTTAGTTGTAAACGACGCAGCCAAAAAATCTGGTGAACTAAGTAATTTTTTTCAATTATAAAAAAATTGTTTCTATTCTTTTCTAGTTCTAGCGTAAATTTGTTTCTGATGGAATTTCGTATAAATAGTTTTGGGCAAATAATTTGTAAAAGCTAAAGAAATAGCTAATGAAATGGAAATAAATGCAGATTTTGAAAGCAGGCTTTCAATTAGAATTAGACGTAAAAGCAAACTATTTATTTACTAAGGAACAGATAAACAAATAGAAAATCTGTCTAAAAAATTTGACACTAAGGAAAGACGTTTAAATTTATTATATTTGGAAGAGGGGGTTAAAGGTCATTATATATATATATATATATATATATATATATATATATATATATATATATATATATATATATATATATATATATATATATATATATATATATATATATATATATATTAAAGATATTTGGCGACTTGTAAGAAGTCAAATATCATCGCATCACGATAAAAAATATTTATGTGATGGCTGTCTAACCTTTTTTTTCAACGGATGTGTCTTTCAATCAACATAAATTGAATGACTGCAACAAAATATACACTATTATTCCGACAAAAGACATTGTTAAAGACAGGAGAGGTGATATGGGATATATTAAAATTCCAAAATTACGATAGAAAAATGCGTTGTTGTATACGCAGATTTTGAATCAATATTAAAACCGATCGATACATGCTCACCAAACCCCGACAATAGCTATACCAACCAAACACATATACACGTACCGTACAGTTTTGCCTATAATATAAAATGTACATTTGATGATTTATTGAGTAAATTCATCACTTACACCGGAGAAGATTGCCTGAAATTATTTAGCTAGAACCTCTATGCGGTAACACCTGCTGTTGAACACGTAATCAAAGTTTTTCATTATCTCTTAAATATTTGTACTAATTCTGTTATAGAAAGATTTACACAATTGGAAAATCATAATAAAATTTTATACGATATTCCATCATTAGCGCAAAAAAATTCAGACGTTTTTCTTAAAAATTGTCAGGATTTACACATGTACCTAACAGACGATATAGAACCTTTAAATTTGTCTAACGAATTACAAATTGGAGCGGCGAAAGTTGTATTCGCCTTTGGCGGCATATTTTGACGTGCCGGCCCTGTGGACACCTATCGCGCTCTTCCCTTCCACGACTCTTTCTTATAATCCGGCGGTTGTCTGGTCCCATATGTGTCGGATTATCGAGATTTTGTACTGTAAACCCTGCGGCACTGGTAAGTTTTTTCGACTATAATAAATATTTAATTAATTAAATTTAATGCAATTTTTGTAATTTTTATAAAATATTTTTCTTGTATTATTTTTAGGAATGAAAATAACAAAATTGCTTATTCACTGGAAAATTTCGCAGAAACTATAAGTTACTTGCATTGTAAGTTGTTTCAAATCGGGGATGAGATTACCGAAGCGTTTTCTACCCAGATATTATTTATTATCATGCAATCTTTGGTAACCCTAGTTGCAACGGCTTTTTATTTAATCGGCCTTTTGTTGTCGGAACCTGATACAGCACCTGGGGTGTATGTCCATACGATTTCTGTCTGCATCTTCTGCATGACGCAAATTGTTACCGTCGTTGTACTTTCAATCGCCATTAATTTGGAAGTAAGTGATTATTATAATTGTCTTTATTGTTATTATTACTAGATTATTATAAAATATTGTTGCATTTAAGTTGGTTTTTGCCGATTTAAGGCCGATTCTCATATACGCGACACTCAGCTACGCGACGTCGCGCGACATCGCCTGTCAAATAATGATTACATTATTGTAAATGGGCACGTTCTCACTATGGCTACGCGACAGCTTCTACAAATCGCTATGCTGCGCGCTGTCGCTGGGATTATTTCGTGAGCATTCTTTTACGTTTTGTCGCTCGACGTCGCATAACGTTTGACCAGTTTCTTTATGATTTTAATGAAGGATTGTGTCAAAAACGACGTGTTTTAGAAAATGAGTGGAATGAACGACGAAAAAGAGAGAATTAATCGCTCTTGTGGCTAATTAAGTTGAACTGTATGACTTACAAAACAAAAATTACAGTAATCAACAACGGAAAGATCTGAGTTGATAGGAAATTTCTTTAAAATTAGAAAATTAATAGAATTTCAATTCATCCTCTTGCAATAGTTTGCAGAGAGTATGGAATTCTCCTTCTACTAGTCTTGTTCTTAAGATCTGATGCACTCAATATTTTCTTTTCTTCTTAATTCCTCTTTTCTTTTAATTTCTCATTTTTGGCTCACAAGACATGTGCTATGATGGCTACGACGAAAATGTTAACCTAAAATCTAACCTAACCTTTTATGGGGGAAAACCTTCATGCCTTGAGGAGTGTGGGACTCACCCGGCTTAGTGTTAGCACCGGTCCTACAAACTAAAAAGCACCCCTTTTTCGCCTGAGAGAGGGCGGAACCGCGCGAGCATTACTTCATCCTGTCTCCTATGTAGCGGCTCTGTGGTATTGTTCAGTTGATCCGCAACTTTTCAATTATCTTTTCATTTAACTTTCCTTGGGATTTCCACTATTTTCCAGTTTAGTAATTTCACTACTTTGGATTAATATCTGTTCACTATTTCACTTGAAATAAATTACTGTCTTTGTAAACAAATAGAAAACAGAAACATAACAATAAAACATAGGACTAACATAAAGTACACAAATAACATTAATATATAAATAAATTGTTTCTAAATCTAGTTATCCATAAAATTTAGAACTTTCAATAGTCATGAAGTACTCTGTCACTCTCACGGGCTCAAGAGGCGGACAGCATCCCACTCCGAAGGGCCGCGTAAAAACGCTCTTCCGATGTCTCTGCCGTTTCTGCATCTGCCTGTCGTTTGTTCCATCGTTGTTCTTTCTGTGGACCAAGCCACGCAATTCGTAAATGTGTGCCAAGCACTTTTTTATGCGGTGTAAATAGGTTCCAAAACATGACCTGTGAGTGCCTGCATCATATAGTGGTCCACCTCGCCATGCCTGCGCGAGTACCATAAAGCGATGTTTGGGATTATCTCGTGTGTCCATCTGCCCTTTGGATCCGCCTGCCACTCTCGTTGCCATGTCCTCAGTACTCTTTCCCGCTCTTCCTTCTTAACTCGGGCCTTGCATATTGGTTCTTCGTTGAGTTCCTTTTGCAGCTCGTGGATGCGCTTCTTCTCACTCGCTAGGAGATGCAAGGGGGGATGCCGGCTAGCACTAATTGTAAGACCGCCTCGGTCGTCACTGTGCGATATGCTGCAGTTACCGTAACAGCGGCCAGCTTCTGTACTGATATCATAGTCTGTCTGTTCCTCGCCACAGATAGGCCACCACATCACACAGGCGCAGCGTATAATAAGACCGAGTGCACCAAACTCATCAGCAACAGTCGCATGGAATGTTTTGCCCCCCCCACGTTCGGCATTAGCCGCGCCAGCGTATGTGCCTTCATCAACGCCTTCTCCGCCGTCTTTGCGATATGTTTGCTGAAATTCAGCTTTTCGTCAATTATAACCCCGAGGTATTTAAGGTTTTTTTTAACTTGTACTTCCCCTCCATGTATCCTTATTTTGGGTGCACGGATGGTACGTCTTCTACTGAGCAGTACCGTCTCGCTCTTGTTAACCGCAACTTCTAGACCAACACTCGCGAGCCAATGTAATGCAGTCGTCACCGCCTCCCACAAGACCATCTCTAACAATTCCGACGTTCGCGCCGTTGTTATAACATTGACTTCGTCCGCAAATCCCACCAAAGTTGCCCCCTCTGGCATGTTAACGCGTAGAAGGTCATCATACATAATGTTCCACAGAGTCGGCCCCAGTACCGAGCCCTGTGGGACGAAAGCGGTGATGTGGCGACTCCTCTGTTCCGCGGTTGTGTTGCGTACTAGTAGTCGGTCCGTTAAATAATTTCTAATCATCTCAACTAAATAACCAGGCATACCCTCTCGGCGCTGTAGCGCCCCGACTATAGCCGACCACCTCGCCGAAATGAAGGTGTTCCGTACATCAAGTGTAGTCATCACACAGGGCGTCGCGAAACGGCCTTTCATCTCGTTCGCCATACGCGCGATGTTCAGTATGGATTCCATTGCATCCATCATCGATCGGCCCAAGCGAAAGCCGAACTGTCTTTCGAATAATTCGCCTGTTTGTTCGATGGCCTCACAAGTATCATGCGCTCGAGAAGCTTGCCCGTCTTGTCTAGTATGCACAGCGGCCGGTAGGAGCCCGCTGTACTCTTGGGAATTAGGACCCGGCGCTGTCTCTTCCACCGCGAATAGCAGCTTTTCCCATGCAGGCTGGCGTTGTATGCTAGCAGGAGGACTTCATGTTTGTCACCCTTTGTCACGACTACATTTTTAACCCTCCTCTTGGTCCATCTATGTTGGGCATCATCCGTCCAAGAGCTATCGCATACACCGTTGCCTTGTTCACCACCGTTGTCCTGTTCGGCTAGTCTGAGGTTTCACTGAAGCTTCACCACAAGGTAACTCGCCGTAACTCGCAAGGTCAAGAGCCGATACGTCAGCTGTCCCCACTTTTCTGGTCAGTTCACGCAGCTTTCTTCTTCCAAGTTGCAGAACCACTTCGGTTTTATGGGGAGGAGAGCAAGCCCCTTTCCAACCAACCAACGGTCAGTCCCACTAATTGCCACGTTCATTATCGTTTTTGGCTTTTCTTCCGTTTTGACGACAGCGAAATAATCTGTGTACACGACGAATGTAACTGTGTCTGGCAGCCTCAGTTTCAGACGAAACATTAGTTGTTACACTTGCCAAGGCAGAAGAGGGAGAATCTTGCCTTTCTTATAACTAGAAAGTATAGTATTTTTTCTTATTTAAGATCGAGAAGTCACGCTGCCACGCGATATGTGGTCTGGATTTATCTGCTCCAATATAACCAAATCTAACCATATTATTTTGAAAGGGGTATAGTTTTTTTGAAAGTAGCAAGAGCCAGATTCTACCTCTTCCTCTTTGGCACGGATGATAACTAATATATACTTTGTTTCAGCACCTCATCATAAAATATGTTTCACGGTATCGGACCTAGAAGCGAGCCCAGCGGAAAACTTAGGGTTTCTGGTTCGGATATATCCGAACCGCAAAACCGCGGTTTTCTATGCAAAAACCGAAACCGCATACCGTCCTAAAAACCGTCCAAAACGATTATTAAAAATAAATATAAATAAATTACATTGAATTAGTGCTCTTTCAAACATTGCAATGGTACATTACATGGTACATTACATGGTACATGTGTTCGAGCAGTTTCAAAATCTTCATTTATTCGGAAAGCAAGGCCGGTTTCTCAACCATATCTTGCCAAAATGTTCTTCAGGTGGTATGACCTTAATTCAAAAGGAATACGAAATGATTTTAAAGTTTCAAGAATTAAAAGCAAATGGACCATAAATTAGTACTACGCTAGATGAGTGGACTCGATTGAGACGCCGAAGATACTTTTTTTACCGAAGAAACATTAATATTCATGGAGAAAACAATTTTTATTGCAATTTAGGCTTTCTGCGAATTGAAGGAACTTGTTCTGCGAATAATATCGTAATAAGTGTTGCAAAGCATTTTGATTCAATTAGTATCAGTTTCAGAAACGATATTGTGGGTGACTTGGATTAGAAAGTTGAAGTTCGTTGTGACGTCGCGACGCCGTTGTCAAAAATTTCGCAATGCGGTTTTTAGTCGCGCTTTACCACAAGCTTTTCCTTCACCAAAACATCAAATTTGCTTCGCTATCTGCAAAATTGCGAAAAATCATCACGAGTTCCCGAAATTCGACCTAGATTAGCAAGTTGAACTTTGCGGCGACGTCGCGATGCCGCTGTCAAAGATTTTTCAACGCGGTTTTCACTACCGCTTCCTGGCAAGCTTTCCCTTCCACAAAAATTGTTTCGCTAGCTTTAAAATTACGAAAACTACGGCGAGAAAACCAGCAATCGCATTAGGAAATTGAAATTTCCTGTGGCATCGCGACGCCGCCGTCAAAGATTTCGCAACGCGGTTTTCAGTCTCGCTTTCCGACCACGTTTTGCTCTAACAAAACCTAGAATTTGTTGCGGCAGCTGCGAAATTTCGAAAAAACGAATGCAACCAATCCTCGGTAGATCTATCTTTGACGGACCGTCGCGGCGATAGTTATCGAACGATTTCAACGCGGTTTTCAATTTCTGGTCGAAAAAATCTCAAAGTTTGATTGAGTCTGGGATTTATTGCCGTGGGATTATTATTGAGTAAGATACTACATATGACGATGCCCGGGTAATTAAAAAATGGTACAGATTGTCCTGCTGAATCAAAAAATTTCAATAACCACACAATTCATCTCGCTGTGTGCGACACTTTTTACAAGAAATCATCTCAAGTAGAAAACAGCTGCAGCAGTGAAGATGAAGATTTATTTCCTGAAGAATCGCATGAAGAAGATGTGGATCATTAGTATAACATCGAAAAAGATGCTGAAATTAAGAGTAATTTACAAAAGGGGAAGATAAGTTGTGAATTATTTGCGTTTATCTCCGATAAAATCAGTTTCCTACAACGAAAGCTCTGTTTGAAATGCAAATTGAATTAGCAATAGACATCAAGACAAGGTGGTCTTCTATTCAACCAATATAAGAAGAATTTATTCTTTTAAAAGTCGTAATATTACAGATTCTTAGATTCTTACAGACTCTATAACAGATTTAAATTCAGTGCATTTAATTGAAAATGTTAATTTTCAATTGTTATGAAACATTATGTCCAGTAAGCGTAGCAGTAACAGCAACAAATTAATTAGTTCTGATTTGGATTTCTTCGAGGATTTCTTGGAGTTCTTGATTAGTTCTGATAAGCAAAGCTTAAATGAAAAATATCAGAGAACGAAATAGAACGAATTGGCTAGATGCTTACTAGATTCTTCGAAAGTTCCAACAAAGGCTGTTTTAATATTGGCGGAAAATCTTTTTGAACGACTTTATTCGGACAACAATAAGGTTGAAGTCGAAGGTGAATGTTCGGCAAATTCAGAAAAATTAGAAGAAGTGACCAATCCAAACTATTTCTTGCAAGAGGAAGTACAAAAAGCTATTAAAGAAGTTTATTAAACAAAAATACTTATATGCAAACAAATCGCTATCCTAATTCTATGAAAAAGGAGTTTGCTAAGTATAAAAGAACTTCTGAGACTTCAAAAAGATTAAATATTTTGTTTCAAGCACTCTCTACAATTAAAGCTACATCCACCTACTCCGAAAGATCATTTTCCCCAAACGGCAACTTTTGTACAAAACTAAGATCTCGTTTAAATATCAGACACTACTACAAAAAATCTTAAAAACCGAACCCGAAACCCCAGTTTTTAATTTTCAAAAACCGAAAACCGCGGTTTTGAAAAAGTGCGGATATTCAGAAACCCTGGGAAAACTGCAATCAGCCTGAAGGTTTTTCCTTCAGCAGTCACTGTCAAGACACACAAGATTAGACAGACAAGTCTAGATAGAGAAGACGATCTATATTGGTACATTGGATTCTCTTCAATATACCACTTTTTTTAGTTCACATTCTAACATGTTGAAGGCGTTATAACTAATATAAATATGATATTTTTTCCTAATAATTTAAATTTTAATTATTGGGAATATTTTAATTAGGCAAGAATTTAACTTTTTTTTTTACTCAATCTCATATTGATTTTTTAAAATAGAAAAATTAGATTCAATTGATGTTTTCCAATAAAAAAAATCTCTAATTGGGATTATATATCATATATTATGTTATATATTATAGATATATCATATTATAATTTATTCTATTATATTATATGTTATATAACATATTTTTATTTTTAGTCGAAACGAACTGGGAAAATATTATTCAAAACTAAGGAATATATTAACCGAAAACAATTTCAGCAAAAGGTAATTAATTAGTAATTATACAATAATTATATATAGTATATAGTAGAGATGGGCATAATCGAGTGACAATAAGCGATCATTCTTCTTCTTCTTGTTTCGAATAGGTTTACTTTGGACCACGCTTGTTCTGTTAGGCTTTGATCTTTGCCCAGTATTGTCGCATCTTCTGCCGGTGTAACTCCATTCTCTCTTCTGTCCAGGGGGTACCTTTCCTTCGGGATTTTTCCTGAAATCCACGGACTTCCTTCAAGGTGCGTCTCACAGACTGTCTGTTTTGGAGATCTGTTATTCCCAGGTCTTTAATATCCTTTTCGGTTTCTGTCAACCACATTGTACGAACCTTCTTGTTTTGCCAGAATAGAGTGCTCTTAAGCTGCCTTATTATTCTTAAGAAGTTGAATGATCTGGCCAACTTCTCCCAATGAAGGGGGCAGTGAGTCTAGGTTTGGTGTGGTTTGTTTATAGTCGAAGTCTTAGCTGGGTGGGTTACAGTTGAGTATATTTTTAAAGTACTGAGCCAAAGTCCTGAGTGGCAGTTTTCCTTGTCGTTATAAGCCAGTATGCCTTGTGAGTCTCTGAAGTGGAGGCTTGGCGGAGCGTATTTTTTGGGTGTCTGCTTGAAGGTTCTAAAGAAACCTCTGGATTTATTCTTAGCAACGCTCTCTTCAATTTGGGTTAGTTGGTTTTGTGTTCGTTTAGTTCCTCGAATTATCTTGGCTGTAAACTATCTTTGTACCAAAAATTTATGCCAATTTTCCGTCTTTTTAAAATTCCACTTCACGCAGGCTCTGTCTGTCTTTTGGCTATTGCATTGTCACAGTCTTCAGTCCACCACGAATACTTCCTTCTTCTAGCGAGAGGGGCGAGTTCATTGGCCGCCTTGACAAGAGTCTCCTTCAGTTGGTCCCAGCTGTTTAGATCTGTTCAGTCTCTGACTTACTTCTTGACTGTTCTTGAGTCGCTTCTACGTCAAATCTTACCATTTTGGAGGTTCTGTGTAATCTAGTGTTTCTAGGCAGGAATCTTATTTTGATCTTTGAGAGGTAGTGGTCTGAGTCCAGATTGGCGCTTCTTAGTACCTTCACGTTTTGTATTTCCTTTTGGGATTTTCGTGAAATGGCTACATGATCTATCTGGAATTCACCCAGGTTGGTATTAGGTGAAATCCAAGTCTTCTGCTTCCTTGGCAAGTGTTTGAAGACTGTAGACTTCATGATCAACCCAAAAGTCCTACACAGATCCACCAATCGTTCTCCATTGCGGTTGGTTCTCTTATGCGCTGGATAATTGCCCACTATGTTTCTGTATTTTTTCTCTCTTCCCAATTGAGCATTGAAGTCACCAAGCAGTATGACGGTGTGTCTCTCTGGAAGTTTAGAGATAATTATCGTCTGTTTTCCCAGATTTAACAGTTCTGTCTCTGGATTGCGTCTGTTGTCCTGGTTGATTGGGGCATGTACATTGACTATACTGTAGCCCTTGTTTGCGCATTTGAGAGAGAGGATGGATGGATACACGACTGCTCGGGGAGGTAAAGTCGGCGACTGAATTCAGTATCCTGTGAATGATTATAAATCCTGTACCTAAGTGGGGTACTACGTTCTTCATCGCCCGCTGACCCACTTTTTCTTTGAGGATCCTGTAGCCTTGGGACTCGAAGGCATGTTCTCGTCCGTAAATCTGATTTCCTGTACTGCTGTCAGTATTATGTTGTTTAGCAGTGAGTTGGCGTTAAATATTGCAATGAAGCTTTGCCGTGTCTTGGTCTGAGTTTATGTCCGGTGATTTCAGGACGCTCCGACTCATCCTTAAAGCATGTTAGTGCAGACTCCCCAGAATCCGAAGGTCCGCTAACGCCACCATAGATGACGGTTGATTGGTTACCACCTGGGGTAGTGCATTTAGCGAAATTTTCCTTTGCTATTTTTAAACCGATCATTCTGAATATCATTCGAGTACTCGATTATTATTCATGTAGACCAGGGCTTCTTAAACTTTTTTCATTCGCGACCCCATTTACGATTGTGATTTTTTTTGGGACCCCATTATTTTTTATCGTGACTTATTGATTAGGTAACAATATAATTTTAGAATTAGTTTAGAAACATACAAAAGTTAAAAATTGCACATAAAGTTGTAAAAATGTATTTATTATAGTTTCGAAAATTATATGCCTATTTTTCATCAAAACAGCATTTTTTTGCAATAATGATAAATATTCGGAGTCTTTGTCCTTTCGAATATATTCGAGCGCAGTTAAGTGTTTAAATATATAAAAATTAAAGGAAAATTAGTTTTTAATGAGACGGATGTGCTTGTTTTTTACTGCATAACAAACTAAATCTTAGTATAATATTTGACACTGCTGGACGTAAAATCTCTTCAGCATTTTTTAGCGATAAACGAGATTGAGATTTGATGTATGTCAAAGCTGAAAAGTAATTTCGCATAAATATGTGGTGTTGAAAGGCAGAGAATATTTAATGTCATATCAGAGATTGTGGGAAATTCAGTTCTAGCTCCGATCCACAATTCAATTAAAGGATTTTTTGAAAAGTCTAGTTTTAGGTTTGAGTCACTCAAAAGCTCAGCAAATTCTTCTTGCGCTTTATATGGCAGGTGATCAATCTCATCAATGACAATCAAAAATGGTTTTTGAACCCAAGATAACTTTTTAAAATCAATATTGGATGTAAAATATTTACGAAACTGTGTTTCAGCGCTTTTAAGTGACCTATAATAATTTTTGCGATAAGTTTTGCAATGATTTTTCTCGGATATAAAATTGTCGATACTGGAAAACATTTCGAGCGAATTCTTTTCTACCTTTTCCAAATGTTGATTTTTTAATAAAACTTTCAATTTTATCATTTGAAGTAAATATATTACTATTTTTTCCTTGAAGAGACAAGTTTGGATCGTTTAATTTCTCGAAAATATCTGATCACATTTTTGTTCGGTTAAAAATATTTCGATTTTGTCCTTTAATAATCCATCTTATTTCTGCATGTAATAATAAATTTGTATAGTGGGAATCCGTATCCTTGCCGAGATTTGAAAATAAGCGGCTGTTAAAAGCATCAGAGTTCAGTTCTGGTGCTATATTTTTTTGCTGCGAGGGCCTCCCGATGAATAAGGCAGTAAGTTAAAGTTATATGATCATAATGAGCAGCTTGCAAAAATGATTTAAAACCAATATTTTGGTCCGTCATCGCTTTTGCACCATCCGTGCATACTCCGCAGCAATTTTTCCATTCTAACCTTTCAGCTTTTAACAATTCGTCAACTGTACAATATATGTCTTTCCCTCTAGTATAGTCTTTCAAAGGACGACAAAATAACAATTAAACATACCTGACATATACTAACAACTGATCTAATTTAGTAATATCAGTTGTTTCGTCCAACTGAATTGAAATTTTTGGGCTTTCTTTAATTTGCACTAATTGTTCTAAGTTGCACTAATTGATCCTTGTTAATTTGAAGAAATTCTATTCGCGACAGTGTCGTTTAAGATCAAACAAATAGGTTGTTCATTACCATTACAATTTTTAAATGTAAAGGCAAATTGAAGAAAAGACTCATTATATTTTCTTTTTCGCACATTAGATGCCTGTTTGTCAATAATAAATCCTGCTTGTGTAGACTTTGTAGCATTGTCTTCTGCAACATTACCTTTCTTACTTAAGTTCAGCCATTTATCCATTGCCCAAAAATGAATTTGAACCAACCAAACCTCCCCCCCCCTGGCTACGCCTATTCAACACTGGACAACAGGCGAAAACACAGTCACACTACAGCACTGAAATATATACTGACGTTAGTATATATTTCTAAAAAAAAAAACAACGAAAAACAAACCACAAGACGGCGGCACAGCTGGGCCAAAGCTCAAGACCGCCAGACCAGCATAGGACACATGACATGACGTATATATTTCAGTGCACTACAGTCAATGTTGCTGAATCGTTGTCTCTAGGGTTGCCAACTTTAACTACAGTTAGTGTTGATGAATCGTTGTCTCAGAAGCCCGCCATTTTCAAACTCTCACATATGAATTTAAATATTTTACATTAAAATCTCGCGACCCCAAGATTTTGCTAAGCGACCCCATTTGGGGTCGCGACCCATAGTTTAAGAAGCCCTGACGTAGACGAATTATGAATGATCACTCGAGCTTTAGCTGAATCATTCGATTATTTTGGATCATTCTCAGGAATAGTTATTTGAGCTACAATAAAAGCTCCAATAAATACTTGGAGATGCCGGGGATTGAACCCGGGGCCTTTCACATGCAAAGCGAACGCTCTACCACTGAGCTACATCCCCATTTCATAACAATTATTTTTATAAAAAGTAGGTAACATGATCACTATCGTCAATATTCTTTAAATCTATATTTACAAGTTGTAAATTTCAATTTTTCCAACATAAATTAATTTTAGCTACTTTTTAGCTCTACTTTTCGTTTCAACTTATACATAACAGCGTCGATTTTGAAGCTTGCCGAGGATTTTCCGTAGATGGAGAATTATTATTAACGGTATGTTAACAATACTTTTTATAACTTTTGTTGAATCAGCAAGGAGTAAATCTGAATTATTTTTATACAAAAACTGTCTTATCTCACAATTATTATATCTCACAATTGTTTCAAAATAGTAGTGTACGATACAAGTGTGCACAAAAGCCCTTCTTCACACAGGTGTATCATACATTATTATATAATATATTGTAATAAGAAATGTTAGTAAAATATGTCAATTTTCAGATATTGGGTTCAATGACAACATATTTACTAATAGTAATCCAATTCCAAATGAACATGATACAATCTGAAAGCACAATTGTGGGCTCCAGTGAAGACACCTTATCAAACAGAATAATCAACCCATAAAATACCTCACCTAGCACATCACAATTTATTTCAAACCGCAATGGCTTATTAATAATTACTGTGAGCCTGTAACCCAAATCCCAGCACGGAATTTCATAAGTTTAATTTTCACATGCACTAAACCCTCAAGACCATTCAAGCAAACAAAACCTTATTTAAAATCATCGAGCTCTCAATTTGGATTTGATTCTTGCGCCGAATAGAACAGCTTTATTGTGTGTAAAATGTTTCTACTCGTATTTGTCCTCTTCATCATTTCAACACATTCGTATTTCACAAGATTTGTATACATGTGTTATCGCTTTAAATATCTAAATCTGTAGATTATTTCAATGATTATGATCCAATTGAAGAAATACAACACGCCATTTGTAAAATAGCCACCGAAGAAATTCAAGCTTCTGCAAATGCGACAATTACACGACAGCTAAATGGCATTTGCACTTCAAGTAATATTATTTGAATTTTCCAAGCTTAATATAATTTTTATTTTTAATTACAGAAAAATTAAATCTCAAATTTAAAAAAATTGAGGAATGGTTTGTGAAAGAATTGCAAGTAGTTAAACGGATGTTAATCTCTAAAGGAGTAATTTCTGGAAAACCTTCACGGCTAATTAAAGCGGAGAGTCTTTCTATACTTTCTGAACAATGAGATTTTTCAAGAATCTGCAAGATCTGCAGAAATGTCGAAATTTAATCTAACTACACACGACGGAGAATTTTATTGCTATTGGAATATAAAAGCAGATAGAATATTCAATAAGATAAAGAAATTAGTAGCGGCACATTTTACTCTTCAGGTAATCGTTAAACATTAACTTTAATCTCAGTTTAATGTCGCATCAACTTCACCGCGTTACCATATTTCTATTTTTCCTTTGTAATATATTTCTATTATTCCTTTGTTTATAGCAATAGCTGTAGCGGTGGGCGAGTGTTCCCTACCTTTTTTTTTCTTCAGTGAACTGTAGGTAATAATCGGTCTTACCACTGCTGTGTAAGACCATAGGACCATTTTTTGTTTTAGTCCCCACGTTTTCCCAAAAAGCTTACGGCAGATCCAAAAGGCCGCTGTGGCTTTTGAGAGCGTTTTGTTCAGATGCGAGTTCCAAGTGAGTTTCTTATCCAAGGTTACACCTAGATATTTCACCTCCTCGGAGAACTCTAACGTCTGACCGTCAATGCTCGGAGCTTTCAAATTCAGCTTCCTATTTCTGGTAAAGGGGACCATTAGTGTTTTGCTCGGGTTGACACTAAAGCCCTCCTTCTTGCTCCAACAGTTGATGATATTAAGTGCACTCTGTGCAAGGTTCATGATTGTAATCACCAAACTTACCCTTTATTATGAAAGCAACATCGTCTGAATAACTAGATCATCTAGGAGATCATCAACGACCAGGCACCACAGCAGAGGCGATAACACCCCCCCCCCCCCTTGTGTACAGCCTCTCGCCCCCCCCCTTGTGTACAGCCTCTCCCCCCCCCCTTGTATACAGCCTCTCCCCCCTTGTGTACAGCCTCTCTCCCCCCCCTTGTGTACAGACTCTCTCCCCCCCCCCTTGTGTACAGACTCTCTCTCCCCCCCTTGTGTACAGCCTCTCTCCCCCCCCTTGTGTACAGACTCTCTCCCCCCCCCCTTGTGTACAGACTCTCTCCCCCCCCTTGTGTACAGCCGTCCTCGTTGATCGCCTCAGTGCGGCAGTAATTTTACGATTGGTCAGGATGTCTTGAATCCACTCAATGATAGGGTCTTCGATCCCTTTGTTGGTGGCTGCATTCTTTATTGATAAACGGGTTGTGTTATCAAACGCTCCCTCTATATCTATAAAGATACCTACTGCAATTTCTTTGCAGTCCAGTGCTGCTTCCAATGTGATCGTGAACTCGTGTAGAGCGTCCACTGTAGATTTGCCTGGCTGATAAGCGTATTGGTGCTTATGGAGAGGACTTCTTTTGAGAGGTCCGCACCATATGTGATTGTCCACAATTTTTTCCACTGTTTTCAGGAGGAAGGAAGTGAGGCTAATTGGTTGTAAGACTTGCCAGGTCTTGAAGCCTACGCCCTGCCATAAGGATGAATATTACCTTGGCCTCTTTCCATTCCAGTGGTATGTACGCCAGTCGAAAGCTGGCCTTAAATATTTCAGCAATGCATGGGGCTATGGTTTCGATCCCCTTCTGCAGCATTATTATTACTTTAAAAAGCTTAAAACTGTTCACAGCCCATGCGACTTTTTAAACAGTAAACATGGTTTTTGGCATGTTCTTGCAGATTTTGGTTGGGCGCTTCATCCGCGTTATCCCTTCACCAGTTATAGTTGATTTAGAGCCGGGAAAGTGCGTCTGCAGTAAAACGCTTAGACTTCCTCTAAATCTTTGGTATACTTACCACTCGGTGTCTTAATAAGCCCGATTTCATTTGAGTGGTCCTTTGCCAAAACCTTTTGCAGCCTTGCCGTTGGGGCAAATTATTCAATACCCTCACAAAAGTCACGCCAGGTTTTCCTTTTCGACCTTCTCAATTCTTTATTGTATTCAGTAAGTACTACTCTGTAGCCTTCCCAGTTGTCTGTTCTTTTCGCACCAAATTATAAATATAATAAATTATTCGCACCACTTTATTCCAAAAAGGAACAGCCCTTGATTTCTGCCTCTTTTTGATAGGACTACTAGTCTCATAGGCGTGTGTTAGAACGCCTTTTAGATGAAACGATGCTGCTTCCAGCTCGTCTGCTGTGTTTATTTTAAGGCGGAGACCTTCGGTTTCCTGTCTGAGGATCTCCCAATCAGTTCACCTAGGGTTCCTGCGCTCTATTACCACATTGTGTACCTCACCTAAGTGGAACTCTTTGGTGGTCTGACCATCTTTTTGGGGAATCTTTTGGTGGTCACATTGACATGGACGGCTCGTCGAGTACTCGCCAATCTTTGATTAACTCTGTTGTAAAAGCATCAGCTAGAGTCAAATCTAAAACCTCCTGTCTGATTGCATTTACAAAGGTGAGTTTACTGCCCTTATTAACGATCTCCACATAGTTAGTACATAAGTATTCGAGTAATTGCTTACCTCTATTATTTATATCCGTGCTGCCCCACACCGTATGATGTGCATTGGCATCGCAGCCCAGAATATAGTGCTTGTTGTCCTTTTTACACCAGTCCAAACATCTCAAGGCCCTAGGCCTAGAAGAGGATGATGGATGCAGATTATGTGGCTCAGCAGAGGAAACCCCCATACATCTGTTCAAAGACTGCGGAGCATTACTCCGCAAGAGACAGATGTACCTTGGGGCTCACTGCTTGAACACAGAGGAGCTGCAGGCCTTGAATCCCACCCAGATCCTGAGATTCCTAAAGGAATCAGCATTAGAGGAGGCGCTCTAAATGGGTAAGTACACCAACACTTGGAGGAGGAGGGTGGGGTACAATAGATCTATAAAGGTCGCAGTACAAATCGTCACCACCATATCTACAGTCTACAATCTACACCAATCCACGAGGCGTATAGTTTCCTCTGGTGGAGGGTTGTCCATATCACCCTTAAAATAATATGCCTCTTGTCCCCTTTCGTCGGGATCTCGACGACTGCCACTGCCGGGTCCCCTGAGATGAATTCTGTAACGGGTACAAAATTAATATCCTTCCTGAGCATCAGCTCTGCTCTTGGTTTAGAACAGCTAGTGTGATAAACCAGCTTACATATGTTAGTAGGTAGGCCCCCTGACAAGTCCCTGGTTAATCCTTGGTTCTTGCAGAAACCCAATACCAACATTTACCTGTTTAAAGGCCATGTGTAGGGCGCTGGTCGTCGCTTTGCAGTGGTGCAGGTTTATTTGCTGACACCATACATAACATAACTCCTCATTCTTTTATTAGGCTTTAGTCGCCGGACTTCTTAGGCTTCCTAAACTTCGACATTATTTTTATGGTGGTGTCTTCTGACCCCTTCCCAACGCCGGATGGGGAAGTGCTGGGCTGTGATTCCTTGCACCCTACGGCATTCTATCAACGAGATCTGTCCAAAGTCATAATTGACCTTGGACCCGAGCTCCCTGATTTTTCCTGCCGACACGTTCTCCAGCGATAGGTTAGGTTAGGTTAGGTTTAGATTTCAAGCGTAGAGCCTTTAGGATTCCTAATTAGAAGCCTCCACGTGGAGGTTTTGAGGTCGTTCTGACCTTCTAATAGAGCTAGAATCCTTTCAGACTACTCCTCTATGCTACTTGTGAAGTAGCCGATGAAGACTTCGTCGCGCGGCATCTCTGCCGCTTCAATAATCTTCAGCTCGGATCCCTCCCATGGTTGGAGCTGGGCCTCAAAGCCCATCACCCATTCAGCCGTCTCTTGATTCGCACAAGTCAGTTCTAACCATCCTGGACGCTGGTGCGCCTGTAAGAAAGCGGGATTTTCCCTCTCCCCACTCACAATAGCATACAGGATGACCTTCTGGACCGCTTTGATTTGGTCCTCCATCATTAGGCTTTCGGGGTAGCCTTTACAGGTAATTCCTACCTTTACGGAGTTGACCAGTTGGCTGTAGATAGCCGTACCAGCGCCGACTGTAGGCATCTTGCGCCTTACAGTTGCCTTATTTGCCTCCGCTCGCTGAGCCATAGACACTTCCTGCCTTTTGGCCCGCTTGCTTAGTCTCTGTCCAGGACTGCTCCCAACAGAACGCTGACGCTAGTTGGATTCTGAGGGTTTGAGCTTGATAGGCACTAAAGCCTTATCCCTAGCCTCTTCCTCGGTTAACCCCCTCTGAGAACTTCATCCTTTTTCTAGCAGCGCCGCTCATCCGCTGCTTCTTTGAGTCTTTTGTTTTCAAACCCTTAATATTGTCAGCGAGTTCCTCGTCGCTGCACAATATCTCCTTTGTTTGCACCCCCGTGCTTTCCATAGGCATTTCTGCGCTTTTGGCGAGGTCTTCAGCCCCTGGTTTGGGTAAGCTTGAGGAGTTACCCAATCCTTTAAAGTTTTTAGTCGTTTTTTCATTTTTGTTCCCACGAGTAGCTAGGGAAATAACAGAGCCCCGCATTACTACAAGCAGGCTAATTGAAACAGGAGTTCGCCATTTTCCTAAGTTCGACCTACTAACGAACAACGCTTTCCTGTGCCCACGCAGCTATCGGCATAGACTGCTCCACCATTAGCTTGGAGACAATGATTATTGTGGGTATCATACCACTTGACCACTTGACCGAAGGTCATCTGACAGCAGAGAGCCCGGCATATCGAAACTATAGTCTATAGCCTTACTATAGTCTATATTATATTACTATCTATAACCCGCGGCTTCGCTCGCGTGGATTTTTATATCATAGTTGTCTAGTCTTGTCGGTCTAGTCTTGCCTGTCTAGTCTTGTCTTTCTAGTCTTGTCTGTCTAGTCTTGTCTGTCTAGTCTTGTCTGTCTAGTGTTGTCTGTCTAGTCTTGTCTGTCTAGTGTTGTCTGTCTAGTGTTGTCTGTCTAGTCTTGTCTGTCTAGTCATGTCTGTCTAGTCTTGTCTGTCTTGCGATACCAGGGTGGCGCATACTAAAAGCCAAGATGGAATAGGGGTTTAGTGAGAGCTTCCCCCGAACCACGATAATTTAGTATTCTCTGTCTAGTCTTGTCTGTCTAGTCTTGCCTGTCTAGTCTTGTCTGTCTAGTCTTGTCTGTCTAGTCTTGTCTGTCTAGTCTTGTCTGTCTAGTCTTGTCTGTCTAGTCTTGTCTGTCTAGTCTTGTCTGTCTAGTCTTGTCTGTCTAGTCTTGTCTGTCTAGTCTTGTCTGTCTAGTCTTGTCTGTCTAGTCTTGTCTGTCTAGTCTTGTCTGTCTAGTCTTGTCTGTCTAGTCTTGTCTGTCTAGTCTTGTCTGTCTAGTCTTGTCTGTCTAGTCTTGTCTGTCTAGTCTTGTCTGTATAGTCTTGTCTGTCTAGTCTTGTCTGTCTAGTCTTGTCTGTCTAGTCTTGTCTGTCTAGTCTTGTCTGTCTAGTCTTGTCTGTCTAGTCTTGTCTGTCTAGTCTTGTCTGTCTAGTCTTGTCTGTCTAGTCTTGTCTGTCTAGTCTTGTCTGTCTAGTCTTGTCTGTCTAGTCTTGTCTGTCTAGTCTTGTCTGTCTAGTCTTGTCTGTCTAGTCTTGTCTGTCTAGTCTTGTCTGTCTAGTCTTGTCTGTATAGTCTTGTCTGTCTAGTCTTGTCTGTCTAGTCTTGTCTGTCTAGTCTTGTCTGTCTAGTCTTGTCTGTCTAGTCTTGTCTGTATAGTCTTGTCTGTCTAGTCTTGTCTGTCTAGTCTTGTCTGTCTAGTCTTGTCTGTATAGTCTTGTCTGTCTAGTCTTGTCTGTCTAGTCTTGTCTGTCTAGTCTTGTCTGTCTAGTCTTGTCTGTCTAGTCTTGTCTGTCTAGTCTTGTCTGTCTAGTCTTGTCTGTCTAGTCTTGTCTGTCTAGTCTTGTCTGTCTAGTCTTGTCTGTCTAGTCTTGTCTGTCTAGTCTTGTCTGTCTAGTCTTGTCTGTCTAGTCTTGTCTGTCTAGTCTTGTCTGTCTAGTCTTGTCTGTCTAGTCTTGTCTGTCTAGTCTTGTCTGTCTAGTCTTGTCTGTCTAGTCTTGTCTGTCTAGTCTTGTCTGTCTAGTCTTGTCTGTCTAGTCTTGTCTGTCTAGTCTTGTCTGTCTAGTCTTGTCTGTCTAGTCTTGTCTGTCTAGTCTTGTCTGTCTAGTCTTGTCTGTCTAGTCTTGTCTGTCTAGTCTTGTCTGTCTAGTCTTGTCTGTCTAGTCTTGTCTGTCTAGTCTTGTCTGTCTAGTCTTGTCTGTCTAGTCTTGTCTGTCTAGTCTTGTCTGTCTAGTCTTGTCTGTCTAGTCTTGTCTGTCTAGTCTTGTCTGTCTAGTCTTGTCTGTCTAGTCTTGTCTGTCTAGTCTTGTCTGTCTAGTCTTGTCTGTCTAGTCTTGTCTGTCTAGTCTTGTCTGTCTAGTCTTGTCTGTCTAGTCTTGTCTGTCTAGTCTTGTCTGTCTAGTCTTGTCTGTCTAGTCTTGTCTGTCTAGTCTTGTCTGTCTAGTCTTGTCTGTCTAGTCTTGTCTGTCTAGTCTTGTCTGTCTAGTCTTGTCTGTCTAGTCTTGTCTGTCTAGTCTTGTCTGTCTAGTCTTGTCTGTCTAGTCTTGTCTGTCTAGTCTTGTCTGTCTAGTCTTGTCTGTCTAGTCTTGTCTGTCTAGTCTTGTCTGTCTAGTCTTGTCTGTCTAGTCTTGTCTGTCTAGTCTTGTCTGTCTAGTCTTGTCTGTCTAGTCTTGTCTGTCTAGTCTTGTCTGTCTAGTCTTGTCTGTCTAGTCTTGTCTGTCTAGTCTTGTCTGTCTAGTCTTGTCTGTCTAGTCTTGTCTGTCTAGTCTTGTCTGTCTAGTCTTGTCTGTCTAGTCTTGTCTGTCTAGTCTTGTCTGTCTAGTCTTGTCTGTCTAGTCTTGTCTGTCTAGTCTTGTCTGTCTAGTCTTGTCTGTCTAGTCTTGTCTGTCTAGTCTTGTCTGTCTAGTCTTGTCTGTCTAGTCTTGTCTGTCTAGTCTTGTCTGTCTAGTCTTGTCTGTCTAGTCTTGTCTGTCTAGTCTTGTCTGTCTAGTCTTGTCTGTCTAGTCTTGTCTGTCTAGTCTTGTCTGTCTAGTCTTGTCTGTCTAGTCTTGTCTGTCTAGTCTTGTCTGTCTAGTCTTGTCTGTCTAGTCTTGTCTGTCTAGTCTTGTCTGTCTAGTCTTGTCTGTCTAGTCTTGTCTGTCTAGTCTTGTCTGTCTAGTCTTGTCTGTCTAGTCTTGTCTGTCTAGTCTTGTCTGTCTAGTCTTGTCTGTCTAGTCTTGTCTGTCTAGTCTTGTCTGTCTAGTCTTGTCTGTCTAGTCTTGTCTGTCTAGTCTTGTCTGTCTAGTCTTGTCTGTCTAGTCTTGTCTGTCTAGTATTGTTTTGTCTTGTCTACTTTGTGTGGTATAAAAAATGTCACAAATACTAGTAAACTTGTTTCAATATACCTACTACTAATCCTGAAATAGATAAATGCCTGGAAATAAATTTGAATTAATTACCTTATGTCTTGATATCAAAGCAGATAAAATTGCCACAATCATATTAATGTAGTTAATATACATTTCTAAAATCTCAGCAATGTCGGCGATAATCCCATTTCCAAGTAATAATTCACCAGAAGCAAGAACGTAAATGCTCATTGCGCAATATAATAGCATCAATATAATCGCGACAGTTAAACTGAAAGTTGTAGTTTTATATCCGTTTTTGTTCAAGGAAAAGGGACACAGTCCGAATAATTTCGTGCAGGCGAACAACGGTCGCAAAACGGCGTAAATCGTTCTTGGTCGCAGGCTTTCCATGTTCGCCGAGATTGCTTGTCGGACTTGGAATAATAATCCAATTGATGACCATTAGGTCGAAAAATAAATGCGTCAATTAATGTTGTCAGTGACAAATAATATTTTCACTTAAGTTGCGGCAAAACACGGTGTTAGATCGTAATCGCCCACATCGTTAATTCTAAATAAATCACCGTTGATCAATTTCCCTGAACTATTCCATTCAAAATGCCGTCGGTGTATGCCACCCTTTACTCCATATCTCAATTCGGAAGAATCTTCGGCTTGGTAGCCTTTGCTCCGAAAATCGACGGATACGTCCCTTCAAAACTCTCCGCCATTTGGTGCTTCTTATACTTCTCATTGGTAACTCTTTTCTCGCTGGGCCTTTTGTTTTGGCTACCAGTAACTTCTCTTTACGAAGACGAAACTAAAGCTGACGGTGAAGATCAGCACATCATTGTTATGATTGCCGATACGATTGAAGCATATGTTAGTACATTTACCATGTGCGCCTGTCATCTATACGCCTTTCTAAGAAGAAACAAAGTATGTACAGACAAATATCTCATTGGTGGTTTATATGTATGCAAGATCTAATACGACCAGATAAGACAAGATTAGACAAGACCAAACAAAGTCGAGCAATACCAGACAACATTAGATTAAATCAGTCAAGATCAGAAAAGACCAAACAGGAACGGATAAAACCTGGCAAGGTGAGAGAGACCATATCAGATTAGATAAAACCAGACAAGACGAGACATGGCTAGACAGGAACAGACAAGATTAGACAAGACCAGACAAGACTAGACAGCACTAGAGAAGATCAGACAATACCAGACAACACACCCTAGAATTTCTGCCGGAGATTTATGAAACACCCTATATATTATATCTTGAATTATATATATTTTTGATTTAAGTATCCATTATATTGTTATTATATACAAGATTAACTGTTATAAATATGTAGGTTGTTGTTTAACGGTCTTTAGTAATCCTAAGTACCAATTCATTATTCTTGAATATTTCTTCGGTGGTTGTTTTTCCTCTAATACAAAGGCTATTTATTATTCTTGAACATTTCCATTTTTAGATAATGGGTATAGTAAACAGCTTAGGTAGCTTCGACAAAATGTTATCCAATATAGATATTGATGTGTCACGAATATCGAAGTATAGCCCTCATAAAATCGCGATTGGATTGGTCCTCATAGTAATATATTTCTTTACATATTTTTCGTTGGAGTTGCTGTTCTTGAAATGCAACTCGATCGCACACGTTTTCATGTATTCAATGCCTATTGGTGTAACATCGTTCGTGGTTCTCCAATTCGCAGCAACAATGTCAATGCTCAGAAAACGCTTGCAAATACTTAATGGTTATTTCGATGATTGTCTGCGTAAAATTGGAGCTTCAACATTAGATGATAATATGGCTGATTTTACCTGCAGCTTATTTTCAGATAGTACAACGTATGTATAATCATAATAATAATAATATAGTACAATCTCGATAATTCGGCCGTTGGTTAATCGGACGACACGTTCAGTAATCCGGCGGTCTGAAGACCGCTCGCGCTCTGGCATCGCACCACTCTTTCTTGTAATCCGGCAATTGTCTAGTCCCATATGTGTCATTATATCGAGATTGTACTGTAATAATAATGACCTGTATTCATAATAATAATAAAGTGTTATAAACCCTCCGGCACTGGCATTTTTTTCGACTATAATGAATATTTGTCCGGACTCATAGACCGTATGCGAGCACCGCAGGGTTAATGTAATTTTTTGTAAACAATTTTCTTGTATTTTTTCAGGAACGAAAATAACAAAATTGATTATTCACTGGAAAATTTCGCAGAAACTATAAGTTACTTGCATTGTAAGTTACATCAAATCGGGGATGAGATTACCGAAGCGTTTTCTACTCAGATATTGTTTATTATCGTGCAATCTTTGGTAACGCTTATTGCAACGGCTTTTTATTTAGTCAGCATTCTGTTGTCGGAATCTGATGCAGGATCCTGGATGTATGTTTATACGATTTATGTCTGCATCTTCTGCCTGACACAGATTGTTACCGTCGTTGTACTTTCAATCGCCATTAATTTGGAAGTAAGTAATTATTATAATTTCTATTAATCTCGCTTTATTATACTACACCTATAAAGAGCTAGCGACCTTATGTCTTGAAGCTCTGAACATTACATAAGTTGTGGGAATAAAAATATATGCAAATACAAACACAAACGTAAACACAAAATAAGTAAATATCATGGGCGTAACCAGGATTTAGTTTTGGGGGGGGGGGGGGGTTAAGACCAGGATTTAGTTTCGGGGGGGGGGTTTTAAGAAAATATAGTAACAGAAATGCACCAATTTTAACAGGTTTGCATATTTCGGGGGGGGAGTTGAGCCCACATTATTAAAACTTCACCCTGGCGTCTTCGGATGCAAAGAGCACGGCTAAGCTGTTCTGAAATTGTACGACAGATGGATACTTCATTTCATAAGGCCTAATTCATTTTATAATCCTCGAAACAAATATGAGCTGCCCCCCCTCCCTAGTTCAGATCCTGGGTACGCCCTTGCCGAAAGCTATAAAATATCCGAGAAATTTCACATGATATTTGTTTCTGGTAGTCCTAAATAGACTCATTAGTGTTATAGAGACCCGGAAAGGTTGAATATATTTATGTATTTAAGCTGTGTTCCGTCTTCATTAAGTTCCTAGCATTTTAGATGCGTATAACGACACGCTACTCCTCTTCTGTGAAAACGACAGCAGATAATCAGATAATAAAATAAGATCCCTGGATCCTTAACTGTCTGAATTTAAAGTAATTTCTGAATTAAAAAAAATCCTGTGTCAAGGCTATCGGCCACGAAGATTCCAAAATGACAATTTCGATAGATAAATGTATGCGCTAGAATTGAAAGATTTTGGAATACATCTGTTGCAGTTTTTTGCATCTGAATTTCGTTTTTCAATTTACATGGGTTTAAATGGAGAACGTGGGTGGAGGTTTGCAAAAAAAATTCCTCCGCAAAAACGGTTCGCTTTGTAAAGATGAAAATGACAGACTTCTTAGAAGAAAATCTGCTTTATCGAACAGTGTAAAATACATGTTCGGCAGAGTTCACAAAGTTCGACAAAAAAAAAATTCTTAAGAATTTCAACACAAATTTCTGAATTAAAAAAAATCCTATGTCAAGACTATAGGCTACGAAGATTCCAAAATGACAATTTCGATAGATAAATGTATGGACTAGAATTGAAAGATTTTTGAATACATCTGTTGCAGTTTTTTGTATCTGAATTTCGTTTTTCAATTTACATGTGTTTAAATGGAGAACGTGGTTGGAGGTTTTCAAAAAAAAATTCCTCCGCAAAAACGGTTCGCTTTGAAAAGATGACAATGACAGACTTTTTAGAAGAAAATCTGCATTATCGAACAGTGTAAAATACATGTTCGGCAGAGTTCAGAAAGTTGGGTTAGGTTAGGTTATGTTAATGTACCGCAATTGGAAATATTTAGTTTCAGCTGATTTTGTTCAGACCAAGCAACCAGTAAGTCGATGTTGTATTGAAAGGTTATTGCATCAGAATTGCTGTTAATAGAAGAATACAGCGTTACATCATCCGTAAAGGGCAATGCTGGACACATTTTAAGGCAGTTAACAAAATATCGATAAACAGCACAAAGAACAAAATACCCAGATTTTGAACCTTGCGTGATATACCTTTGATATGAAAGAATTAGATTTAAAACCATTATAGAAAACGTAGTTTAGATGACGAATGTTTTTGATAGTTCAGTGCGGATAGTTCCATTTGTGATAGTCAATTTCTGTGGAACGTCGAGTTGTTTTGTTCGTGTTCGTCCAAATAATGAGTTCATAGTAAAGGATCGGTCTGCAAATGGTTTTGTAAATTGTCGTCGCAGTCTTCGTGATTACGGAAGAGTTTTGATCTTTTGATTATTTCCTGTTTGCGATTTTTTACACGAGTGTTAAATTTTAATGCTCCGTCGAATGTAATGCCTAAATATTTAATTGCAAGTGTGGGGTTAAATATAGTAGGCCAACCTTAATATGTGGAAAGTAGAGATGAGCATGGGATCCCATCGTACCATCCCATCCCACCGTCGCATGGGTTGGGATGAGCGGTATGAACGTCGCGTGGTATGGGATTGGACGACAATTTTTTATGGGACGGAGTGGGATGAGTTTTGATAATCTAGTTCGTCCCTAATAATTGCTTATCGTGCCAACACGCAAATTTTCCATAATACATCCAGCCCAGGAGATGTAGTTCCTAAAAAATCTTCCGATCCGTTTGCCACGAAAAAGAATTATTGTCAGATAAAGAAATTACGGAAAAATTAAATTCTAACGAATTATTAAGAAAGTCTGAACCGAAAAGAAAGTCTGCTGTATGGGAAAAATGGGATGAATGGGACGGGCCGTGCGACCGGGATGGGATGAAAGTTTTTGGTTTGTGGTTTTGTGGAATTTGTGTAGATTTGTGGACAGTGGGAAGAAAATGTGATGGGATGGGACAGTGACAGGGACCCGACCCACGGGATGGGATCTGGAACGAAAAACTCGTCCCATGCTAATCTCTAGTGGAGAGTTGATCGATATGCGGTGGAAAGCTAAGATGAGTTCACATTTAGTAGGGAAAGGTTTTTTGGGTCTAGTCTCCATTTGTCGAACCAATCATTTGTAAATGACTAAGTTTTTGATTGTTTTTGGTAGAGATTTGGCATGTGGAATGAGGACCGTGTCGTCGGAATATTTCAGAATGTAGGGAAAGATTGGGACAGTTGAGGTCCATATTAAAGACTGACGTGTCGTGACAGAACGAGTTGTACAGTAGGGGTGATATTGGTGAACCTTGGGCAACACCTTGAAGAGGGAACTAACAAAAGTTAGAGTGTTGCTCTGTCTCTTCTTGTTTTCCCCACTATTGTTCTCAGTGTTTTCATTTCGGCCACGCTTAGCTTCTTTTTCGCTTTGTTGGTGTCTTCTGTGCCGTACGTCATGATCGGTCTGATACAAGTCTTGTAGATTCTAATTTTGCTATCTTTGCACATGTACGGGTTTGCCCAGACTATATCTCGTAGGGATATAGACTTTAATAGGGTAGGGTATAGACTTTAATACATAACTTTCTGTCACGCAAGAAGTCTTTTATAGTGAAAAGAAGATATGAGAGGACGTTTAATCTGTGCAGTTTGAAAAGCAGTCCGTCGTACCAAACTGTGTCAAAAGCTTTGTTCATGTCGAGGAAAAGGGCGGCGGATTGTTGAGTAAGAAGGTGAGAGTTTTGGTGTTTTCAAGCAAATCCAAATGCAGCATTTCAGGATTTGTTCAAAATAATTTATTCTGTAAAGCACCCACGACCCAGTTCAAGAAATGAGGAGCCAGATTAACAAAGCATCCGCACTATCAGGATCCCTACGAGATATAGTCTGGGCAAACCCATACATGTGCAAAGATAGCAAAATTAGAATCTACAAGACTTGTATCAGACCGATCATGACGTACGGCACAGAAGACACCAACAAAGCGAAAAAAATGCTAAGCGTGGCCGAAATGAAAACACTGAGAACAATAGTGGGGAAAACAAGAAGAGACAGAGCAAGAAATACAGATATCAGAGAACAATGCGAAATAGAAGACATTGTGAGAGGGGGAAGACAACCTAAGAGGCAGTGGTACAACCATGTAAGACGGATGGACGAGAACAGACTTCCAAAAATAGTCCTACAAAACAACCCGCCCGGCTCAAGACCTCCCGGGAGACCACCTAAAATATGGAGAGATAATTGGCAATCTACCTGTCAGGAAAAGATGCAGAAGCGGCTCCAGAATTAACCGATCGACAGATCTTTAAAGAAGTAGAAGAAGAAGAATTTATTCTGTAAAATTGTAAAAAATATTCTGTTCATCCTTACCAGTAAATACTTACGCCTTCAACCGTCTAAGAGGACGCCTGCAACAAAAAACGACGTCTACGATGACACCTTTAACCTTCTACGAAGACGCAGGCAAAAATAACGTCTACGATGACACCTTCAACCGTCTAAAATAACGCTTGCAACAGAAAACGACGTCTACGATGACGTCTTATACCGTCTACAACGCCTCTATCGACTGGTTAACCTTCCGGATCGACTCATATTGATAAGTGCAAGCTGGTTTTGGATAGGAAACCGCCTCTCAACAAACGACGTCTACGAAGACGCCTTGCAACTAACTTGCAAAAACGAAGTCTACGATGACGTCTTCAACCTTCTACGAGAACGCCTGCAATAGCAACGACGTCTACGGTGACGTCTTCAAGCGTATACGAGGACGCCTTCAACAGCAACCTCAAGAACAGCAACAAATATGTAGCGTTGTCACTGGCAAGGTGGTGATGTAGCGACAATGGGTCGTTCACAGTAAATCCTTATTAATTCCTTATTACATTATTCTTAGTACAAAAAGTAATTAGTAAAAAAGTAATTAGTGGACGGATAATCACACGAACGAATTCCAAGTTTAAATATAAACATTCTTTCTATTTTGCGCCTTTTATGCCATTTTTAAATAAAAAATCGCCAATACCTACATATTGAGAAAATTGTATCGCACTCGGCGAGCCATAACCGCATGCATATAAGTACTGTTATGAGTCCATTACAGACGCAAAATAGAAAAACATTCTATTTGGATGCTACAAATTCAATAATGGATATTTTACCCGGATTTGTAGAAACATACTCAAAATGAACGGTTCCTCATACCTGAAAGGTAACCACATATGTGTGTGACCACATTTTCATTGAGACAAAGCGGGACAAATGGGATAAAATGAGAATTATAATTTAGTTATTAAAGCCGAAAGCGGAAGGTTGACAATTTCACGCGAGAAAGAAATTGACAAACAATATTATAAACAATATTTTTTATTACTCATGCGAGGGGATTTATCTTACAAGTTAGGGATCCTGGGGCCATCAAAAAAAAATAGAACCAAAAATGAAGAATTTTCTTTTTCAATTGCCTCCGGTGGTGTGGATTCGTCATAAGAACTCTCCTCAGTATCACCATACAATTGACACTAATTTTAAAACGTTTTCTTTAATTTTTATTTTGTAATGAAAAAAAATTCTGACACTTCACGTCACTTTTTTTATATCGAGGCTTGCTAGTTTTTATTTTATTTTTATTTATTTGTTTTTTTTTTAATATAACCTAGCGATATTGAATATTTGCGTGCGTAACCCAGATTATGTGGAAAGACAATCCGAAATGGCATTTCTCGTATTAAAAAACGTGCGTCAGGAAGTACTTCGCGCGCATGAGGAATACAAAATTAAATGATAAATGACCGTATCTTCTAAAAGAAGTCAGAAATTTTTATAATAACGGGATGGAATATCTAGAAGAATGGACAGTTCGATTCGAGGATATAAAAAATTTTCATGGGGTGACATTAAAAAAGGAGATTTTATGGGAATATGTTGAAAAATCTTATATTATATATTACAGTGCATTTAAAATAAGAAATGTTATTTTCTAAAAAGCGGGACATTTTTAAAAATCGGCGGGACGCGGGACTGTCCTCCAAAAAGCGGGACTGTCACGCAAAATCGGGACGTGTGGTCACTTTACTGAAAGGGCATATAAATACCGCCACCCCCCGACATACAGGGAAATTATCTCAGTTACTTTAATCGCATGGAAGAGAGTTCAGCTAGAAGTTCAAACCTCCCCGAAATGAGCAAAATATAACACCAATATTCTAATGAAATAAGGAGAAACGAGAGGCGACTCTCTTCAAGAGATCATGGTAGATGTAGAGCAGGGGTTCCCAAAGTTCGTCCCGCGGGCCAAATGCGGCCCGCGAAGGGTGAAGGAGAATTATTTTTTTAATAAAAAATAAATAAGTAAATAGTAAAATAAATAAATATTACAAAGAAGTCAATACAATATTTTAATATTTTTAAAAAAATCATACAGAGCTTTAACCATAAGCGTTTGTATTAATAAAATATTGTTTAGTTTATATTTAAAAAAATATTTTAGTATTTCTAGTCTAGTTATTACACATTTGTACAGAAATATAATATTGTAGTCTCAAATAGATACAGAACTGTTAATCATTTAAAACATGCAATTTGAATTGATATAATTACAGGAAAATATCGATGCTAAGAATTCTTATCGAAACAATTCCTTAATTCATTTTTTATAAAGGATTCATGCGTGAATTATCCGAAAATACGCTTAACAAATGTTTTCATTATTTGGGAGCACATATATTGCGAAAAAACTGTTTCAATTATGAGCATAAATAAGTCGAAATTAAGATCAAAATTGAGTGATAATCATTTACAAGCAGTATTAAGGATACATTCGACGAACATATCAGGGGTCGTCCATTTTTGTTTTAATAAATATATAATTAAAGATTTATATTTATTTATATTAAATTTGGTATACTAATAAAAAAAAAAATAGTTCGTGGTTATTGAAAAAATCGTGGTTATTGTTTTGATTTTATTACGATTTTCTATGGCCCGCCAGAAATTCGGTAATATTAAATTGGCCCGCCTAAGAAAAACTTTGGGAACCCCTGATGTAGAGTTTAGGAAACCTTGTGTGTCAGTTTTAGAAAGTAAATTGGCGCATTTCTGTTATTCTATTTTCTTCAAACATATATTCTATAACGACAGACATACAAACTTGTTGGTTCCATACAATTCATTATTTAATAAAAAAAAAAATTTCGTCAAGCATTTTTTAGAAATTAGAAAAATATCTCATATCGATAGCATTTAGCTATCGAATTTTGAAGTTGATTTTTTGAAATGCTTAGCATATTTGACACGTTGTGATTAACGAGATTGCATTCATTTTATTGATCCATTTTCATGTTTTATAAAATATTTTCCTTTTTAGTCGAAACAAACTGGGAAAATATTATTCAAAACTAAGGAATATATTAACCGAAAACAATTTCAGCAAAAGGTAAATTAGTAATTATACAATAATTATTTATAGTAGAGATGCGCACAATCGAGTGACATGATCATTCGATTATTATAAAACATTCGAGTACTCGATTATTACTCATGTAGGAATGTTGAATGATCACTCCAACTAAATAATTCGATTATTTTGGATAATTCTCGTGAATTTTTATTTTGACCTACAATAAAAACTTGGAGATGCCGGGGATCGAACCCGGGGCCTTTCACATGCAAAGCGAACGCTCTACCACTGAGCTACATCCCCGCTCTATTACATTCAAAAACTTTTTTAGTAAGTAATATGATACGTGTCGTCCATATTTTTAAAGTCTAGTATATTTTGCAACTAGGAAGTTGTCAATTGGTCATGAGAGCAAAATTGAACACACGATCAAGTGCACACATTCGCTCGAGAGGGCAATTGACAATACCGCCAGTGTTACAAATAATATTTGTTAATACTCATGCGAGGGGACATATCGAGGAATAACGTAAGTGTGGGATCCAGGGGCCATACAAAAAAATAGAATTAAAACTGAAGAATTTGCTTTTCCAATTGTCTCCGGTGGTGTTGATTCGTCATAAGAACTCTCATCTGTCTCCGGTATTACCATATATAATAATTATTACCATATAAATAATTTACACTCATTTTAAAACGTTTTCTTTAATTTTTATTTTGTAATGAAAAAATATTTCTGTCACTTCACGCCACTTTTTGAACCTTGATTGTGTATTTTTTACTTACTTAATTGTTTTTTTTAATGTTCTTTGCGATATTGAATATTGCGTGAGTAGGGATAGATGATGCGTTCTAGGCCAACCTCAACCTCCGACAGTGCGCATGCGCGACGACCTTGACATGACCTTGACTTGACCTTGACTTGACCTTGACTTGACCTTGACTTGACCTTGACTTGACCTTGACTTGACCTTGACTTGACCTTGACTTGACCTTGACTTGACCCCAAGTCAAGGTCAAGTCAGGGTCAAGTCAGGGTCAAGTCAAGGTCAAGTCAAGGTCAAGTCAAGGTCAAGTCAAGGTCAAGTCAAGGTCAAGTCAAGGTCAAGTCAAGGTCAAGTCAAGGTCAAGTCAAGGTCAAGTCAAGGTCAGGTCAAGTCAAGTCAAGGTCAAGTCAAGGTCAAGTCAAGGTCATGTCAAGGTCGTCGCGCATGCGCACTGTCGGAGGTTGAGGTTGGCCTAGAACGCATCATCTATCCCTACTTGCGTGCGTTAAGTGGTAAGTTATGTGATAATACAACAAAAAATGGCATTTCTCACACTAAAAAACGTGCGCCAAGATAGTATTTTTAACGCATGAGTAATAAAATAGTATATTGTGCAACTAGTGCAAGTTGTAAATTGCCCCCGTGAGCAAATTGGTTTCCTTTCATTCGCTAGAGAGGGCAATTGACAATACCGTACAGTATCGAGAGTTGTAGATAATCTAAATTAGTGATACCGGAGACTGATGAAAGTTCTTATAACGAATCCACACCACCGGAGATAATTGAAAAATCAAATTTTTCATTTTGGATTCTTTTTTTTTAATCACCCCTGGACCCTGAACGGATGAGAAATAAAAATTCTTATCCGTTCAGGGTCAAGGGGCATATTAAAAAAAAATCCCCAGTCTCTCAAAAAATTATCTCCAGTGGTGTGGATTCGTCATAAGAACTTTCATCAGTCTCCGGTATCACCAATTGAAAAAGATGCATTAAAAAGAAAAATAACTAAAATAAACACGATCAAAACCTCAATATTAAAAAAGTGAAAAAGTGTCCTCTCGAGCGAAATCACTTCGTTCGTGCGCCCAATTTCGCTCTCGTGTGCAATTGACAACTTACCGCACTAGTTAGCACAATATACGCAATAAAAAACGGGCGCCAAAATAGTACTTATCCTGCATGAGTAATAAAATTATATTTAAAATGTAAATTCCAATTTTCAAACATAAATAAATTATTTTTTAGCTTTACTTTTCGTTTCAACTTATACATAACAGGGTCGATTTTGAAGCTTGCCGAGGATTTCCCGTAGATGGAAAATTATTATTAACGGTATGTTAACAATTCCTTTTATAATTATTATTATCTTAATTTTTTAGAAAAATAATTGTTTGCCTCATATTATTTATTGAAAAATAAATAAAACAACCAAACTACAATTGTCATTTACAAATACAATTGTATTTGTGCCATTGTACATACCCGGAAACGACGTTAGCAGAATATAGACTTAACGTTATTTCCTTTAGAAAAAGAGTCTATACTCTGTCCGGCGAGAAAATGCATCCCGTCTCGACGAGTTTAGCATTGTTCTGCGCATACCACCATTTTTCTTAACTCAAACTAATCTGCGCGTTCCTTGGCGCATTCCTTGCCCCTCATACATCAGCGCATTACAGCTGCATTCTCTCGCCGGACAGAGTTGGTAATATGATTACTCTCAGAATATAGTTATATTTTAAATATATATAGTTATATGATAACCTAGTTTTTCTTTTGAATATTTTTATGAAATCTTGGAACTGTTAATGAGCGACATCTATGTAGATATGATTTCACCCAGGGGTTTTTTAACTCCTGTAGTCTGAGGACCCGCTTTTCAACAAAAATTTTTTGCGAAACCCCTCTTGAACAACTTTGTTTCTGCGGAAACCACCCAACCTTAGGCATTTCATTTTGTTCTTCAGACTTAATTTCCGGCTCAATAACCTTATAGGCACTACGTTATAAGTATTGGTAAAAATGTCTCTCATATTATTTTAATAAATGTTCATTTTCATTAGGATATAGAATAAAAATTCATAAAATGAATAGAAATAGTAGGAAAAAGAACTACAAAGTTTACAATATATCATTGCCTTGAACTCTTTCCAACCATTTGTTTACATCTTGCGGTCTCGCGGACCCCCAGCAATGGCTACGCGGACGCCTAGGCGTCCGCGGACCCCAGTTTAAGAACCTATGATTTAACCTAACCTTGCTTCCGTCAGCCAACGTCATTTCCGGGTGAAAAAAAATCTAAATTATTCCCAAGTCATGCCTAAAGAATTTATACTTAAAAAAATTGACAACATATTTGTAACTTGTTTAGTTATTGGGAATGGAAAAATAACAAAAATAAATAAATATGTACATTATAATAAATTCATAATTTCCAATAATTTAACAAATTATGAATACTAGAGATGATAAAAACTATCATTTCATATTTGTAACTGCATTGTAATTTATGTAAATTTGAAACAATACTTTGTGCACTTTTGAAAGTGCATTTCATGTTTCACACCGCAAAGGTTGCGCCATAATATTCATATCCAGATTTCATGTTTTACTTGAATTTATTTCATTATTATTAGATCTTTATTCGTTTTTACAAAAACAGATAATACAGCTATGATAACAGACATATTACTATACATTGTCAAGATTTAGAATGGCCAGATGGTGGGTTCGATAGGGCATTGTTGCGAATTGTTCATGTTGGAACACTCATGAACAGGAAATGTCCGTGACGAATTGACACAATGTCCGCTTTCTTCTTTCTCTGCAGGAGAGAATGTGATATTTTCCAGCTGGTAAGTTGCAGAGGCGGCATACGCAGACTTCCTCTGCTTGATGATATTGTCAGTTGACGCATAGGAGGTGATGAAAGTCGAACGCTGGGCCATCGGTATATCTCGCAATCATGAACACCATATTTTTCTTTTCTTTTTCCTATCTGTAAGCGTCCTTAGTTGAGAGGGTGACACCTTCGAAACTTGAATATTTCCCCATTGGAATAGCTTGGCTAGCTGGAATGTGAAGGTATTTGATGTGTTTTTAGAAAGGCGCATTGCATATTGCAGATATCTTGCTTTAATTTAATCTAGCTCTAGCAGGTAGTTAGATGTTAGTAATGAACATATAGTTTTAAAGCAAAAGGTTATCGCCGGCCAGAGTTTCATGTTAAATAATTTTGCTGCAGTGGCTAGACTTAGGGCTTGTATGTTCCTGAGGGATCCGATGGTTGGAGCTGCTTGTTTACTTTTTTCTTTAATGTGTTTGGAAAAGGTTAGCTTCTTCTGGAGGAATACTCCTAGGTATTCATAACTATTGACGAATTCCAGCTGGTCTTCTCCCATATCAACTTTGTCGCACTTTCGGAGCCGACCGCTTTTTCTGATTTTTATTGCTTTGCTTTTCTCGTAGTTTATAGACAATTTGTTTAGGAGGCACCATGTGTTTAGATGCTTGCTGGGCATCATTCCAGCTTGCCTGGGTTGCTGTAAGGTCCTTGGAATATATGACAAGTCGTGGGCGTACATTGGGCTTGAATTTATATTGCATTTAATATTATAATAAGAAATTCCATTAATGCCATTTATAAGTAATTTTTGAATTAATAAATGTACTTACTAATTAATAATAATGAAACAATATTTATAATAAAAAAGTTAGTAAATTGTTTGTAAATTTTCAGATATTGGGTTCAATGACAACATATTTACTAATAGTAATCCAATTCCAAATGAACATGATACAATCTAAAAGCACAATTATGGGCTCCAGTGAAGACACCTTATCCAACAGAATAATCAATCCATAAAATACCTCACCTAGCTCATTACAATTTATTTCAAAACTCAATGGCTTATTAATAATTACAGTGAGCCAGTAACCCAAATCCCAGCACGGCATTTCACAAGTTTAATTTTCACATGCACTAAACCCTCAAGACCAATCAAGCAAACAAAATCTTATTTAAAATCATCGAGCTCTCAATTTGCATTTCGTTCTCACGCCGAATAGAACAACTCTATTGTGTGTAAAATGTTTCTACTCGTATTTGTCCTCTTCGTCATTTCAACACATTGCAAAGGTTTGTAAACATGTGTTATCTGAATATCGCTTTAAATATCTAAATCTGTAGATTACTTCAACGATTATGATCCAATTGAAGAAATACAACACGCCGTTTGTAAAATAGCCACCGAAGAAATTCAAGCTTCTGCAAATGCGACAATTACACGACAGCTAAAGGGCATTTGCACTTCAAGTAATGTTATTTGAATTTTGGAAGCTTAATATAAATTTTATTTTTAATTACAGAAGAATTAAATATTAAATTGGAAAAACTTGAGAAACGGTTTGTGGAAGAATTGCAGGTAGTTAAGCGGCTGTTAATCTCGAAAGGAGTAATTTCTGCAAAACCTTCACCTTCACCGCTAATTAAAGCGAAGAATATGGAAAAGAACAATGAGATTTTTCAAGAATCTGCAAGATCTGCAGAAATTTCGAAATTTAATCTAACCACACACGACGGTGAATTTTATTACTATTGGAATATAGAGGCAGACAGAATATTCGAAGATAAAGAAATTATTAGCAGTACCTTCTACTCTTCAGGTAATCGTTATATAAATCGTTTAATAAAAAACGCGTTTGCAGATGGCTATTCACTTAATTTAAATAGAAAGAAATGATCTTAAAAACAACGTTGTCTAATGCTGTTAGTGACATGAAAATAAACTGGGACTAGTAATAACATGCAACTGTCTATTGTATAAATTAGCCAGGAAGTAGTTGTTTCAACATGAGATTTGTTCATAGTCTTAATAAGACTTAATATTATAGAGCTACGAACAGGTTGAATATATTTATATATTCAAGCTATTGAATAGTTATTGATTTAATTATATTTAAGAGATGTTCTTGGGAACAAACACATACAATATTTATATTTTTAGGTCGTTTATATTTTCTACAATTCATCCCATTCCATCAAGGAACAAAATATGTGAGTATCGAGTTGAAATCTGTCGGTGTGGTGCGAAAAATGCATCGATTCATAATCATCGACCAAGAGGATTCCAAATACGATATAAGCTCTCAGACGTTGGGGCATCATAATTTCGCCAATTTTTACCGAATTTTACGAGTGAAAATCGCAAGGTTTATAAAAAACGACAAACTGATAATAAAACTGATTTTGCACATAAATTAAACTAGGATTTGGAAATTCAAAACGAAATTTGTAAACTCTTAATTAATATTATTAAGATAAAAATCATTTCTACAAATGTAAAATGCACGCATAAATAAATTCAACAAAATTATTATATAAATATAACATTTCTAGAAGGTGCACTAGTTGCAGTAATTCTACTATAATTTGCATTTATTGCCTTTCCTGGAGATATTAATGTACGGTTGAACGAGTGGGTGCATGCCATGGGAACTCTTAAAACCTGTCACATCTTGAATAACCTGTTTCCTTCCGTTCTGTTCTATATCGTTGGTTAGATTTCCTGCCTCCTGAGACTTGGACAACACATGAATACTGATTTTATGCCTCTGGGACGCATTTCCCTCTATCATAACCTTGTAAAATTTAATAACATCTTCTTTAGTTAACGTTCGAAGATACGCAACTTCAACATTAGCCCGGTCAAAATGATACTGCTGGGTGGTAATTTCTTCCCAGTATGTATACGATTGCATGACTAGCTGTTTAGGCTGTTCCAAGCGGTTCAGCGCCAAAGTTTCTTTATGTTTATTGAACTCTTCTTCCGACATATTCTCAAGATATTTCTGCAATTAAATAAATAAATAAAATTTAAAAAAAATAAAAATAAATAATACAGCAATTAAAACAATTTCAAAGCAAATATTGCAGACCTACCAACATTCCCTTCAAAAATTCTTCTATCCTATTGTCCACAAATTCTGGACTTTTATCAGATTGTACAAGAATTCTTATACCTTGAACTCCACTAGCTCTTCGTAATCCACTAAACACAATGTATCCAAGCTGCTCCTAAAAAATGATAATTTTCCTTCATGTTATTAAGCCTATCCAGCAACATCACACGCTATACAAAATAGTGATAAAATTGTAAATTTTCACTGTAAATATTTGTGTCTACGACCACTATTGTAAATGCCCATTATTGTACAGTTCGTGGACTATGTAAATACATCTTAACACACACGTATGTAACAGTCCGCGATTAATTTATTTTTATTTATTTGGATTTTATTTGTACAAGATAAATATAAATTATATTACAAATTACTTATTATTAAGCCAGATTAGTAAAACCTGTGGCCTGGCTTGGGGTTCTTAAAAATGTTGTTACATAATCTTTGTTTACTGAAAAAATAATAGGAAATAATAAAAAACGATACAAATTTGGCTGTTAGCTGAAAATAAAATAAAAGAGCACTAGTGCTTTACATATTTTTCTAATTTTATTCTAAGTATGAATATCTTTGTTCTTTTTTTAAATGTTAAGTTATGATTGATAACACACACGTGCGTTTGGTTTACGATTCGTTGATTGGTTGAGAGCTGCTACTACGTGCTCATACGTTCAGCGCCCCCCGTGCCAGAATTCAAAACTAACGGAAACTGACATTGCGTACATTGGGTTGCCTATATCTATGAGCACTCTTATTCCAGTTTAAGCCAAATAAGTACTAAATAATAAGGTATGTAACCATTAACCCTTTCATTGCCATGTCAATTTTAAGGAATAACACCCAGCGCCAATATTTATAAAAATACCGGTAGTTATGCAACCTCTTTCACATAGATCAAAAGCGGAAAATAACGCTCCTCTATAATCCTTTGTTCCTCCGTAACTCCGACGCCGGCGGCGGTGCCGGTTACACTGCCGGAAAGCCATAGGTTCAATCTAAAGAACTGCGTCGAAAAATCGTGAGTCCGCCGCGGCACGCTGAACGCAGAAGGCGGCAAACTTGAAGGTGCACTTTTATCGTGCAGCCTGCACATTTATGGAGATATTTCTGGATCGGACAGCACGACGGAAGTGCTGATCGGTATTTTAAATTCCCGCATCTATCCTGCGCGATGCGAAAAATTTTCGGCAATGACCATCGAACTCGCAAATTGCCGGCCGAAGGGGCGGTTGAACATGATTTTTTTTTCGGCATTTCGGGCGCACCGGGTGAAGGGAGCGACGCAGAAGCCTCGAGTGGTACCGAAATACGCGTATCGGCGGGCGGCATCGCCTCGTGCCGCAAATGTCAAACTCGGCCGCGCGGTGAGGGGGGTAAATATAAAAAAATCGTGCAAAAAAATGAGTGATATGTTCCAACGTTGGGAGCTCGACGGGGACGGCTCGGATTGCGACCCCATAAACGCAAAAGAGGCGCGGGCGTCCGTTCCGAATCGAACGTGTGCAGTTTCGAGTCGCTGCGCCCAGAAACGGCGAAACTGCAGCGGACTAACTGACTGCACCTTCCAGCCTAGGAGAGCCAATACGTTTCGAACTGTGTGGCGGGCGATTCCGTGGTCGCAGGTACGACTCGGCGCTGGTACCAAAATGCGCGGCTCAGCAGGGCCCACGTGCCGGTCAACTTGGAATTTCAAAAACGCGTCATCCTGGTGCCCCAAATCGAAATTCAAGTTTTTCTCTGTGCTGGTTAACAGTAATAAGTGGGCGTCGCGACACTATTCCGCGACGTCCGTCGGGTGTTTTTTTGGTACGGAATTATGGTTGCGGAAAGCAAAACACCGTTCTACAATCCACTGAAAAATCCAGAAAATTCACCGGGGGGCGTTATAATAAAATATGGGCGTTTTACTTTCGTCATTTGTTTCCTGCAATACGGCAAGTTTCGGCGGGCGTAACGACGGTTTCAAACGACGCAGCGCGATGCCGCTTGCATTAAAAGACAAAGCGTTCAATTATCTGCGGGAATCGTGCGAAATGGTTCCCGCAGAGCGTAAGTTGACGATTCTGCGGGAGTTTTCCTGGAATTCCAAAAACGTCGTTTTTATAGCGTCGTGACGCCATCTTCAACGCATTCGGGATTAAACTCGAAAACAAACTAGCAGGTTCTATGCCCGATAGTACGGCGCCAGTCCCGTACCGATCCGTTAATTGGTTCGGACGTTCTAGGTACCACCGCCAAACGCCTCTGGTTTTTTTCACTTTTTGCGCACTTTTCTCTTTAAACGTTCCCCCAGGTGTAATTCGGGAAACGCCACACGTCAGTCGTTGCAGTATTGATCAAAATGTGCGATTCCGTCTTGACTTGGCGATTCAGGCTGAACGATTCCCCACACGGACTCCAACACGGACCCACACGGTCCTCTGATTTAAACGCCGCCCGCGGCGGCGGTTCATCAAATTCTTGTAGCCAAAGAATAGACGAAGGACCTAACGCACGCCGATTTTCGATAACGCTTCCGGATCGCGTCATTTAGGCGTTTTTTTTGCAAGAAAATGTGTTTATTGCACGTCGCAAAAATTTTAAGTAAAAATGTCGAAAAGTGAGGTGATAGTCGAATGGACGGCGACGTTCTGGACACACTGGAACCGGAACCACGTCCATGCGACGAAAACTGTCTGAGTTGTGTGTGAAAAAGTGAAAAACCTGAAAAAAATCGCCCAGCCGCCCCCGGAGACGGCAGGTCGGTGAAATTATTTTTAAAAAATACCCGATTCTCTTGCAAATCGGTTTTGGGAGATTTCCAATCGTTACGTAATATTTAAAAAATAATTTACAAAAAATCTAGATTTATTTCCCCCTTTAAGTTCAGTGACGGCTCGTTACTCGTTTAGTTATGCAGCGTAAAACAGCGTAAAACTAGATGGCGCCGATAAAAAAAAAGAAACCCCGGGCTACATCGCCCGGGACGGCGCTGTATAAATTCACGGCCCCGGCTCACATCTCCCCGAATGGCGGTGAAAGTGTTAAGAATGTATTTCTTTCAAGTTAAATAATGTATAAAATAATGTCGAGTTAAATAATGTACCTAATAAGAAATAAATTTGTTGCATCAAACTTATTTTTCTTATAAAACAGAAGTAGTACATAACTCGAGTTAGGCAATTACGTACTCGCGGAATTACGCACTCCCCGCAACGCGTGTCGCGCGTAACTGTTCCGCCCGTACGTAATATGCTTTTTACAACTCTCGTTACGTAATATACTATTAACAGTGGAAGAAAACTACTCTAATGGTGCATACTAAGTTATGCACCATTAAAACGAATATCCGAAATATCTGAAAACGAATGAATTGTTGCTTGCACACAAACGCTTGCATGTTGAACGCAAGTCATGCACACTTTTTAACGCGCGCAATAATGCAAAGAAACAGCGTGTTGTGTATTCGTCTACGTCTGCACATACGTAAAGAATGATTAATAAACTTACTTGTGTCCTTAATATATTAAAGCAAGGTTCATTAATAATTTGAGCAAACAATTCTAACATGATATTACTCTCCTTGGTTTGCAATCCGCATTCGTAATAAGCGTGTACACAACATAAACCGTGCACTTTGTTCTGTACTTCGTATAAGTAGTTGCAGCCGTCTTCCAGTTTGAATTCCCGGTGCAGTAACAATTGGCGCGGTAGCAACGGTGATATTTGCATTTTGTCGTTCAATTTGCTCTCGACAGTGTCCACTAAATCCAAAGCTTTCTGTTTGTTGGCGTTGCCGTGTATCATACATTCAATGTGCATCTTCGATAAAATTTGTGGAATAAAAGCTTTCAGTTTTTCCACTGTCAACTCTGCAAGTATAAATTAATTTATAATATTGAAACGCTAAATCAAAATGAATTCTCACGATCGGTAGCTGCTAGTAACTCTTGTTTTGTCCAGTAATGTTCACTTAGCAAAACAGTTAGGTAGTATATGGTGTGTTGGTACGGTTGTTCCGTGTGGAAGTTATTGAGAGCTCTGATGTGCTGTGAAATTGTTCATACAAAAAACATTTACAACATTCGACTGGAAACACTTACATTTTCCTTGAAAATCTCAAACCTCTTTGGATCAACCTCAAAATTTGTCATCTTCTCCATTATTTTTGACAAAAATATGTCTTGCTTATCACTGTATCCACCCATAGATAACTAAAATAAATTTCTAAATATTATAATTACTATAATAATTCTTAACGAGAATAACATTTACAAGCAATAAAATATAATTCATGAGTAGGGAAAGGTGATATGTTATGGATCACTTGAATCCTTGATCACTTCTTTACCCACTCCCTCCCCCATTTCCGGTGACGTTGACCACTCCCCCCACTTCCGGTTCCCACCCCCACTTTCGGTTCCCCACCTAATCGATGCATCTAACAGCTCCATATATTCACACGACACTACTATGAAGTTTATCTCCGTTTCGGCTAATACCCTACAGCCACTCACATCGAATCTTATGATCTCCTCATAGCCCACCCCAATTGATGGGCTACCTAAACTCATTAAGGTGAGGGGTAGCCTGTGCACAGTAGATGGCTCTGGCAAAGTCATCGCAGTAAAAATCTGCCTCGAAACCCCCCCGATTAGTGGCTCGCCATCCACGTTAAAAATGTAAGGGCTCCACTACACTTGTATCTAAGATCAAGACACCAAGCACGAGTGTAGGCCGTGGAAGGAGGCCAAGACCCGTCCTGGGCTTTAGCGCCATGGGTTTGTTTGTTTAGCCTCTGCACAAGACTTCGATATTAATCCACTTTTAATTAGCTTTAATCAACTTGAATCAGTTTTTAATCAGCTTTTAAAGACTCATAATCAGCACTCAATCCGACATAGACCTCACACCCTCTTTAGCGTGTGGTAACATAGAGCTCACACCATGTTTAGCGTGGGGCTACATAGACCTAACACACTGTTTGTGGGGTTACATAGACCTCACAATCTTTTAGTGTATTCCGGCTGATTAAAAGCTGATTAAAAGCTGATTAAAAGCTGATTAATATCGAAGTCTTATGCACAGGCTAGCGCTCACCTTAATGAGTTTACGGTAGTAAGCCCATCAATTTGGGTGGGCTATGAGGAGATCATAAGATTCCATGTGAGTAGCTGTAGAGTATTTGCCGAAACGGAGACTACATAGTCATCATCATCATTGGTACGACAACCCAGGTTGAGTCTTGGCCTCTTCTAGTATTTTTCTCCACCGGTCTCGGTGTCTGGCGCCCGTTCCCCAGTTTGGCTCCTTAATTGCTCGTGCATCTTGGTCTATCCCGTCGTTCCATCTGAGTCTGGGACTTTCCTGCTTTCTCCGCCCTTCTGGTAAACTGCATAATAGTCGTGTGAATATATGGGGCTGTTAGATACATCGAACCGGAAGTGAGGGCGGAAGTAGGGACAGAAAGTGTCGACCGAAAGTGGTCAAGGTCACCGGAAGTGGTCGGGTTCAAAGTCTGTGGTGGCGGTGGTTCCAGAACATATCACCTTTCCCTACTTTCATGCAAACAATAATTTATGCGAGAAAAAATGCCATGCAGCGAGATAGCGCTCCCTTCATGGGCGACGTGATAGCGCTTATACACGAAGAGCGCGATCGCGCTGCGTGGCGCTAAAACAGCTAAACAACAGTTTCAGAAGTCATTTTTTTAAAACTTAATTGTACGAATTATTAAATAAAAATAACATACTATTAGTCCATATTTGGTGTTAGTTAAGTCCCATTTTAGATTAGCCAATTCTGCAGAATACGCATATTGGTTTAGAGCATCGTGGAAGAGTTGTTTAAACATGACAGTTAGATTAGAGTTTAAAGGATCTAAATTTACTAGTGGACTAAAAGAAAGAAATCACATTTAGTTTACACAGAAAACTAAAACAAATACAGCTCAAGTTAACCATAGTAGATAATTCTTTAAAATACAGTATAATCTTGATAATCCGCCACATATGGGACCTAACAACTGCCGGATTATCAAAAATTCCGGATTATCAGGATTAAAAGAAAACTATAACAATTTTACATATTTCATGTACAATTGTATTTCAGAAAGAATAAAATATGTATGTATATGTATACATACAAAGAAATATGTACAAACTTAGAACTGATAGTAAGACAATTGTAGAGTGAAGTTAGCTTGGTCAGAATCGTCAATCAAGTTTTCAGAGTTAAAAGTTGGCCATACCTAAACGTGCCGGATTATCAATATTATACCGTATTTTAATAATGCACCTGAAAAAGTAGAATATAAGATTTGTTTTTGGTAACAAAAATTTGTCGTCCTGTTTGAACCATACCCTCGTGATGGCAGTGTCCTTGATTATTACCGGATATTCAGTTATCTAAAAGTTATGGTTTTAAAATAAGTGAATAAAAACCAAACTTATCACACATACATCTTTGTCCAATAGATACAAATCAAAATTGCGAGGTATAAATTCATTCTTATCGGGAAGATGTAGCTCATCACAAAAACCTGCATTTTTCCATTTCTGGAAAACAAATAGTTCATAGAACTTTATTTCTAATAAGAACTAATAGACCTTTTCATAGTTGCAATTTTTTTATGCGCATGCGTCAATTTTCGGGCACTTTTTTGACGTATAACCAGTGAAAATAACAAAATGTGCCCGAAATTTTCATATCCCGCCTATTAAACATAGCAGACGCGCATGCGCTTAACTAACCGTAAAAAGGTCTATTAGTACTAATTTTTAATTGGAAAAAAAAACAAACATTTGTATTATGGATTTGTTCTTGGGAATCGGAATTATTGAAAGGCTTCTATAACAATCGCATTTAATCGCCTTACGAGTTTGGGTGGCTTTCTATCACTTAATCATAGTCTACAGAGTGAAACAACACTTTTTCAGTTACTTTTCATGGGCTTTTCGATGGGGACGCAGCTGACGGTTATACACCTAACCAGATAAGTGACACCCCCAGGAAACACAACCGTGACCTCTGGTACTACTAGTCGCATGGCCTCGGAGTTAATTATTTCAATTGAATTTGTCTTTTTCTTTTGTGCCTTCGTTTCATCGGTTATTTTGGATTCCATAATATAATGAATATATTCTTGTACCGGGTTTTTCAAGGACATAACAATTTTGTATTTAAATAAAACACAGAATAATTGAGATATCGGACTGAAATTTATTCCAGGTGTAGTACACATGTTAAAATTATGTATGGAATTCGATATCGTGCATATGTCCACCACGAGTACGAAGGCAGCAATCGGTTCTTTGGATTCAATTTTGAACCACTCTTTCACACATATCAGCCGGAATGTTAGCAATTTCGCGTTCGATATTGTTGCTGAGGGACTCTAACGTTGTTGGATTGTTGGCATAAAGCTTCGACTTAAGGTAACCTCATAAGAAAAAATCCAACGGTGTCAAATCGCATGAGCGAGGTGGCTATTCCACTGAACCATTTTTCGAGATTAAACGATTACCAAATTTTCGTTTCAATAAATCAATTGTTTGGCCAGCTGTGGCTTGTGGCGATGTGGCTTGTGGCATCATCTTGTTGGAACCACATATATACCACCGCTGATATCAAGTCCTTCCATTTCTGGCCAAAAATAGTCTTCCAACATGGCACGATAGCGAGCTCCATTGACGATAATATGGCGATTATTATCGACGAAAAATACGGCCCTATCTCACCTCCGGCATGAAATCCACACCATACGCTCAATTTTGTAAATGCAATACAGTCTCATGAAGCACATGTGGGTTTGTTGCTGTCCATTAACGCAAATTCTGCTTATTGACAAAGCCATTCAGCCAAAAATGAGCTAAAGATAATTGAATGGACTGTATGTAACGAAAAAATTATTTGCGGTAGTTGAATCAAATCGGGTTGGTCCCGTCACTTACCTTAGGAACGTCCTTGCGTCGCCTATTTAAAGGGAGGAAAATAGAAAGAAAAATAGATATCGTGATATAGATGGAGGGATACCCTTAAATTGTGTCGCTCCGGACGGGAAAAGCCGATGCAGCCTTTTGGACCGTGATTGCACCACCCGCTGTATATTTAACTTGACATTTTTTAATTAACAATACGTGCACAATGTCGGTCGGCGTTGTTCGCACTTTTTTTTGCGTGGTCACGCTTTCAGTGCTCTAAGCCTACAGCCGGAAATATAAATTCGCGGCGTGATTAAAAGAAAAAAAAGCGTGATTAAATAAATAATCACGAGATTTTGGCCCAGGTCGACACACCTGTCTCCTTCTTTTGGTAGATGGCGAAATCGATTCAAATTTCAATTGAAAATATGGATTTATTAAAATTGGCGCGAACATTAATTTTTCGATGAAATTCAGGATTTTCTCCAAACTTTTGCAGAACAAAATCGGATAAGTTTCGACGTTTTAAATAATCCAGAGGTTTCATCTTGTAAGGGTGTAGCTGGAGATCTTTACGCAAAATTCGCCGTAATGTGGACTGAGAAATTCCCAATTCTCGTGAACAGCGTGAAATCGACTTTGAACTGAAGCTCTCACTAGTACACTTGTACATGAACATTTAATAGCGAATATGTTGATTCAAATTTTGTTTCAATATCTATCAATTATTTCGATTTCGTTTCAATATCTATCAATTTATTCGCCATCGCATGCACAGCTTATCTGGTGGGACGATTGTTCCGACCAAAAATTGGAATAAGCACTCTTAAAGTTGCGACTACCGACTCAGAATTTCGGTAGTAAGTTTTAACGATTTCCAAACGTTGCTCGTTCGTGAACTTCGCCATGATAAATGTAAGCCTTGAATTACGTTTTGACTTTGACAGATAATAAAAAAGTTTATAGGTTGTGTTCCCTATTATAAAACAAAATTGTTATGTCCCTATTGAAAAACACTTTATTTGAGTCCAGTTTTCATTTGCTTTAAGCATATATCCAGTCATCATTCTCGGGTTGATAGGTATTTCTACATTGGTTGCAATTTTGTGCCTTTCCATTTCTCACCGAGAACTTTCCATCTAGATTGTATGGCTCATGGTATCGGTCTTTCCGCAGTATATGCACTGGTCGTCTGCCACCCTGCCAATTTGATGCAGGTGGTCCTTGAAACAGCCGTGACCGGACAGTACTTTAATGAGATAGTAACTACTTTCCCCAGGTTCTCTGTTTATCAAGATTTAAGAAGTCTGGTCCAGTCTCCTTTAATGACTTGTTGCGACCTTTGCTGCCATTCTTCCATTAGTTCTTTCCTGGCCGAAGTTTATTGTGACCAGTCACTGCGGTTTTCTTTGTTCTTCCACCAACAAGTCTATTGGTGAGATACCTGCGATGGTCATGACTGCCTCGCTTGATATGGTGTGGTAAGGGCTACAGATGAGAAGTGCCATTTTTCTTTGCACTCCAAGAAGCTTGCTGTTTATCAAGGTTTAAGAAGTCTAGTCCACTCTGCTTTAATGCCTTGGTGCCACCTTTGCTGCCAGTTTTCCATTAATTCTTTCCTGGCCAAAGTTTGTTGTGACCAGTCACTTGCAGTTTTCTTTGACCAGCAAGTCTATTGGCGAGATACCTGTGATGGTCAAGACTGCCTCTCTTGATATGGTGCAGTAAGCGCTACAGATGCGTAGTGTCATTTTTCTTTGCACTGAAAGGAGCTTTTGAGTATTGCTCTGTTTTCCCAGTACTCCGGCCAATATTGCTGCTCCATACATCACAGTGGCTTGTACTGCGTAGCTAAGAGGTCTGCGTTTACTGCTTCTGGGACCTCCAATGTTGGGCATGAATTGCTGTATTGTTGCTATTGCCCTCATCCCATTTGCTGCAGCGTTAGCTATGCACAGTGTGAAAGATAGTGCCTTGTCTATTGCTATGAGCAGGTATTTTATTTGGTGCTTTGGAATTATCACTGTTTTTTAAATTTTATTGGTTGGGCCTTTTTTGTCCTTGCAGCTTCCAACACCTCTTGTGTTTGAATCCAGTTTTCTGTTGCTTTAAGCATAAATCCCGTAATAGTTCTTGGGTTGATAGGTATTTCTACATTGTTTGCAATTTTGTACCTTTCCATTTCCCATCGAAAACTTTCCATCGAGATTGTATGGCTCATGGTATCGGTCTTTCCTCAGTTTATGCACGGTCATCTGCCGCCCTGCGAATTTTCTGCAGGTAGTCCTTTTGTGCAGGTAGGTAAGTCTGTTCCACTCTACTTTAATGCCTTGCTGCCACCTATGCCGCCATTCTTTCATGCCGAGTCAAGCCATTCATGCCATTCAAGTTCATTCCTGGCCGAAGTTTGTTGTGACCAGTCACTTGCAGTTTTCTTTAGCACTGTGCGAAGTTAGGTTAGGTTCTCCTCCAAGGAGCCGTGTAACCTTGTCGATGGTGGAGGGGCTTAGTAGCTGCTCGTCCTCGCACCTGCCGGGGCGGGTACGAGTAGTGAAGCAAAGGACAGCTCAACTCTTTCTGTTACTTTATGGCTCCGCCCAACTTCGATATCTTCAGATCTTGAGTGGAGTCACCGCTTTCTCTTCCATCCTTTTTATCGGTCTCTCTGGACCAACTCTTGTATTTCGGTTTTGACGCTATTGCCGAGGGCTAGAGACCACCTTTAACAAAACATATCCTACAACTTCTTTAAATCTATCAGGGACGACTTGCTAAAACGACACTGGCTATTACAACGGACAATGAACGGGCACCGAAACAAGGAGGAAACAACCTCTTCAAAAAAAAAAAAAAATGGCCAGTGGCGCGGGTGTAGGTTGGTCAACCACAAGAAAAATGAAATGAGCTCGGAAAAGGAATATGCGTTTATGGTGCAGAAGATACCTCAGTGCCGGTCGGTGTAGAGAGTGTGCGACCGGGCTCCCCTCGACCGTGATCCAACGACCGCCCAGCACTCCTGGTAGGCGACCAGGCCAGAGTGCAGGTTACTACTACTGGAAGATAAGAAATAAAGAGCAACTTTAAAGCTGCCACACAGCAGGCTGCCCTTCTCCGTACAGAGGCAAAGGTGCAACTCTTTACCTGCTGCTCTGATGACCAAGAAAAGAATAGTGGGACACACGTCTATTGAAACCTATGATCCTGACTGTGTAGATCATTATCGTTATTTTTCAATTTTCAATTTTATTGGTTGGACCTTTTTTTGTCCTATGAGGAGGACCGCCTCAGTTTTATATGGCGCTAGAATGAGATTGAAGATTGAGGCTGTGGGAGGAGTTCCAGGTCCTACTTAGCACTGTAGCACCATTAGATAGATAGATTGAGGTATCTAGATTTCATCCATTTACTGATTTGCTCCATAGCGTGGTTGGCCGCGTGCATTAATCCTTCTTCTGCTCTAGCTGTTACCACTAGAGCCAAGTCGTCTGCAGTTCCAATCACTGTCGCTCTTGGTCAATGGCAATCTTAATCTCAACACATCGTCATATAGGACGTTCCACAAGGTTAGACCTAATGTCGATCCTTGTGGAACACCGCTTTCGATGCAGCTCTCTTCTGTTTGCCGAACCTCTTTCAGAATTAATTTTCTACCGCTAAGGTGCCTGCTTACCATGCGTAGTAAATACGGTGATATATCTCTTGAATTCCATGATCTGCTTCCAGCTAGCCTTGGGCCTAATATCGATCCTTGTAGAACACCTCTGCCGATGCTTCTCTCTTCCGTTTGTCGAGCCCCTTCCAGAATTAATTTTCTACCTCTCAGGTGCCTGCTTACCATGCATAGTAAATACGGTGATATATCTCTTGATGTCAATGATCTGCTTCTAGCTAGCGCTGTTGAATCTAACATCGAAGGTTAACAGCGCGCACAGTTTTCTTGTTCTTTGCGTGCCAAACTTGGCCTTTTCGGCAATCTCTAAGACAGATAGAGCGTCAATTGTGGATTTTCCTTGCCTGAAGCCAAATTTAGTTTCTGATAGTCCATGCCCGGTCTCGAGTTCTTCTTTCATTCTGCTTAGTAAAAGTCGCTCTAACAGTTTACCCGATACATCCAGTAGGCTATAGGATATAACTAGTAGGCCATAGGATAGCTATATGTCTATAGGATATGGGGTTCCTTAATGTCTTTATCAGTCTTTATCTCAACACATGGTCATCTAGGACGTTCCACAAGGTTGGGCCTAATGTCAATCCTTGTTTAACACCGCTTCCGATGCTGCTCTCTTCAGTTTGCCTTTTCAGAATTAATTTTCTGCTGGAATGGTGCCTGCTAACCATGCGTAGTAAATACGATGATATATCTCTTGATGTCCATGATCTGCTTCCAGCTAGCGCTGTTAAATCTAATATCGAAGGTTAACAGCGTTAACTGTACGCGCTCGTACAGTTTTCTTGTTCTTTGCGTGCCAGACTTGGCCTTTTCGGCAATCTCTAAGACAGATAGCGCGTCAATTGTGGATTTTCCTTGCCTGAAGCCAAATTGTTTTTCTGATAGTCCATGCCCAGTCTCGAGTTCTTTTATTCTGCTTAGTAGAAGTTTCTTTAAGAGTTTTCGCGAAACATCAAGTAGGCTCAAGTAGGTCTATGGGATGGAGGGTTTTCTTATTTCTTTATCTCCTTTCTCGAGGACGAGCTTTGCCCGTTTGCATCTGGCCTGAAAGTTACCCGCTATGAGCATTCGATTAATATTGAAGACTATGAACACGCTGTTCATAGTCTCCAATACAAAACTTGTTGATGCTGAGCAACTATTTTTACGACATCAGGTCCCTTTCATAGGCTATAGAGTAGAAAATAACACTATTAAGTTACATACAGCAGCTCTGTATTTAGCTACTCTGTAGCCTATGATTAAAGTGATGGAAAGGCACCGAAACTTGTCAGGCGGTTAAATGCGATTGTTATAGAAGCCTTTCAATAATACCCGTTCCTGAGAACAAAACATAATGAATAATAAGGAAGATAACAACCAACACTTACATTTATAGTTTCTTCCGGTATTTGTGTACTTGAATATTTAGTTCCATACCAAGGCTCCACTAAATTCGTTTCAGATTCAAATTTCTTTGAAATTATCGACACTCTGTAATAAATATCATTTAATAAATGGTATTCAACTGAATACTATATTGATTGTTCCCGATTGCCGAAATTGGACAGAATGGGATGCATGCAATAATTTTGACCGGATCGTAAGAAAGAGAGAAGGTGTCTGCTAGGACATAATTGTACACTACTGCAACATTAAGGCCTCTCGCGCACTAGGCAACCAGTCTATTTTGTCAAAAGGGACACAACTTGTTGTCGATTGGCTGCTATAACTGGCTGCTCAAATATTTTGGCCGCCGCACAGTGATGAATTGCCGAAAAAATGGACAAAAATATAATGCCTCGTCCTATATATCTGAAATTCTGGTTACAGAGGTTTTTTTGTCGCTGATCAGGAATATGTTATCAAAAATTTCGAAAACACATTTAATATGTTTTTTTTACAAAATGGCGTATATAGGGTTTTTTACGTCGCTGATTACGACTAAATCTATTATCAGAATTTCTCGAAACACGTTCTCCGCGTAACCGCTGCCAATTTTTCGTTGAATTGTGTGATAACAACTCTGTTTATTGAAGGGTGATCCTGAATGTTTTGACATTATTAAATAACAGTTTATGCTTCAAGAAAAGGACTTCCAACTGCGAGGGGAAAACTTTTTTTAAATACTGTATTGACACAAAACTGTAAAAATAATGAATCGCCCAATACATCCCGAGCTAGTTTCATGTTTGTTGCGTAGATAATAAGTTATGAATTCAGAATTCTAACGAATTGCTTGCCCGAACCTGCCTATACGTAGTTGGTACAGTGTGAATAACTCTTAACATGCAAGTTTTTAAAAAAATTGTGCACCATATTGGACCCGCCATTTTGTTTTGTAGAACCCTAATATACTGATACCTTATCAACGACATGAAAAACTTCTAAATACACAATTTCAATCTGATAAGATTTCCAAAAATTATCCACCACATTTGGTCCACCATTTTGTTTTATAAGATTTTGATAAGTGATTCGTAATCAGCGAGATTATGAATCCCTAGGTACGAAATTTTGTAAAAATTTATTGCGTTTTTACTCCATTTTGTTTTTGAACATTTTGATAACAGATTCGTAATCAGCGACGTAAACAGCACCTGCAACCAAAATTTAAAATATATATATATATGTGGAAGCATTCTATTTTTGACCACCTTTTTGACAATCCAGTCCACTGTTGGCGTCATCGAGGCTGCCTAGTGCGTCTAATACTATTAGAAGCCTAAAGGAATACTATTAGAACCCTAATGCTATTAAAACACTACATCACGAATAAAATCAATGCTGCAGGATAGAAATGTTGAGACTACAGTGGCGGTTAAAACAATGAGTCTGTTATCAAAGGGAGTCTTCAGGGTGGTGTTCTCCGATGTGACATGGTTTTTAATTGCCTACTTATGTCACTAAACAACAAACAGGGTCTTCTTTCCCAATGGGCACTCGGGGCACGTGCCCAGGGCCCCGCAATCGTAGAGGACCCCTAGTTCCTGCCAGATCACCAAACGATAACCGATATTTATTACCGAAAAACACATTTAATTCAAAAAAACTTTCGTGTCCTAATTATGGTGCCTTGAAGAACCAAAATTTTGAAAATTGGCGTTTCAAAATCGTGTCTTAGTTGTAGAGCCTTGAGGAACCAAGACAAAATTTTGAAAATTCGAGTCTCAAAATCATGTTTTAATTATGGAGCCTTGAGAAATCAAGACAAAATTTTGAAAATTCGCGTCACAAAATCGTGTCCTAATTATTGAGCCTTAAGGAACTATCGAATAATATGCACAAAAACGTAGATTTGGAAGAAGTGATTAACGATTTGCCCATCTCAAATCTAGAAGGGTACCTCTTCAATCAACATAGATTTTTAAGCACTAACCTGTGAATTCTAAAAGAGTTACTTTTGTGGATTATGATATATTATATCTATTGATTTAATGTGACTATGAAGAAATAAAAACAAATCAAGAACTTATCTATTTTCTTATCTACTTTCTTTCCCTATTCTAACAAAATAATGCTCTGTCAAGGCTATAGGGGCCCCATTATCGTAATGTGCCAAAGGGCTTCCCATAGGTTAAACGGCCCTGATAACAAAAGATTTTACACTCAAGGATGTGTGATGACATAGTCATTCTCACCAGAAGGAAATTTCCTAAAAACTCATGCAAAAAGGACTGAATGAGGTAGAGAGATGGTGCAGGGAGACAGACCTTCAAGAAAATCCCCTAAAATCCACTCTACCATTCACAAAAATGAGAAAAATTGGGAGGCTGCTATTTTCCATTTACAATGAGCGTCTAAAGGTAAGTGAGGAAGTGAAGTGTCTAATTAGAACCCTGTATGGCAAATTGACTTCGAATCAACACCTTAATAAAGCTACCAATAAGTGTAAAATGGCATTGATGATGACCAAAAGAACAAATCAAGGAGATTAAAACCAAGCATGGTACACTGGTTGTATACTATGACAGTTGGACCTATTCTGACATATGGCTCCACAGTATGGTGGACCAAATTGAAACAAAAACACGCCATAAAGGAACTCTCTAATGTTCAAAGATTGGCCAGTTCTGCAATTACGGGATCATTGAGAATCACCTTGGGGCCTATCATGACCTCCAGGAGCTACAGCCAACTGCAGCTCATGATAGGCCTTCCACATGATAGGCCTTCTACATGATAGGCCTTCCACTGCAGGCGAGGCAAGGATGGGAGCATTTACATGCAAATGTAATGGCAGATGGGATGCTCTGGCGAGGTCAGGACACACCACGATAAGAGCCAAACCTCAATATTGAGGGACACACAATGCCAAAAAGGCTATCATTCAATCTACCCTTCAAAACACAACTACGTTGGATGGAAGGCAAGAAACCAAACACATGTCAAGGTGCGCTGGACTGATAGACACACGGCTCCAAAAAGGACGGTGGAACAGGCGCAAGAATCTATGGACCATCCCTGGAGTTTATTTGTGCCCCTTGGATCACAAGCTACGGCATTCGAAGCAGAAATACACGCGGTCATGATGAAGCCATTAGGAAAGTATTAAGTAGGAAACATTACAGCAAAAGAGATCCTTGTGAAGAACATGGCACTTAGAATCCTCGGCCTAATACAGGGGCTGCATCTATTTATATGAATGGAACGATGTGGAAAAATTCAATAGGTCAAGAGGCCGCAGTGTTTTAAGGACTAACCCCCCTGGACCCATATTGGTTGTTGGAAGTAAAACTAGATCAATTGCCCTTTAGGACTAGGCCGCACTACGGCTAAACCGCCACGGTTTTTAAACGCGTGATTTTGTGAGTCAAGTAAATTAATACAAGCGGCCTCACTTGCGGTTTTTTTTCCCGAGACTGATTTTAATAGCGTACTCAGCCTCCGCCTTATATGCGCATTAATATAAAAATAATAAAATGGAAACTGTAATTCGTGCAGCATATTTCAATTGATTACATTATTATTATCCTGATAAGGGAAGCAAACATTTTACTACAAAGAATTACATCTCACCTGATATTGTCTGGAGTGAAATTATTTAATATGTCAGTAATTAATTCAGGTTCCCATTCCGTTAAAATATAATGGTTACTTAAAACATCTTCCATAGGATAATCCTAAATTGTAAATTCAAATAATAAATTGAATTCAAATTTAAAAATAAATTATACCTGTAGATTATCAACAAGGGAATAAATGTATGACCTGGGGTTCTCTTTATCTTTGTATCGAAAAGCCATTTCATTGATGTCTTTCTGCTCCTCGTGCAGCCAAAATTGCGGTGTCATCTTCTTCAACATGTTAAAATACTAAAACACAAGATGGTCAAATCAACAAATAATACCGAAACGCAATTTGAAAATATGAGAATTCCTAAGAAAATATTCTGCGATTTACCTGGAAAACCAGTGTGACAATCTCGTCTGTGTGATTCATTCCTTCTTCCGTTAGATCCACCGAAATCGAAAAAAACGAAATGCCGTTATAAGGAGCATTCGATGAGGAAACTAAACTGCTCGACCAACCGCGTGCCTTTAAAACCGATAATATACTGCCGGGACCTTCATGTCCAACTAAATTGGATAAATAACCTGAAGGCTGAAAACAAAATTTTATATTAAATTAAACTTTAAATTAATAAAAATATATTGCAAGAATTGGACTAAGAAAAGCAAGATTTGGTATAACATTGTTAATGGTCAGGCTCAGGGGTCAAGAAGAGAAAAATATAAGTATACGCCAAGAGTATAATTTTAATTGTACTAAGTAATCATTTTATTAATAGGTAACACGTTTTACCAACTGGATCAAAAATATCCCAAAACTAAATTCGTATATTTTGCAACTAGGTCGGTAAGTTGTCAATTGGTCACGAGAGGGAAATTGGGCGCACGAACGAAGTGCACATTCGCTTGAGGGCGCAATTGACTATACCGCCCGTTTTGCAGATTTATTACTCATGCGAGGGGACAGTAGCGTGGGTCAATCGGGCGAATTCCCGGGGCCCACGGGCTAGGGAGGCCCCCAAAGAGGCCGTGCCCCCCCCCCCCCATTTTGAGGACCAACCCCTCCTATTTTGCTGAAATTAAAGCCCCACCTATTTTGCTAAAATTTAAATGATTTAAAAAAAAAATAAAGTTCAATTTTGTTTTTCTTTTATATTATTATATTTCTTCTATACATGAGTCTTTCCTATGTGTCGTTCCTTTCTTGTATTTATTAAAAATTAAAGAATTTATTTGTTTATTCAGTTTCATTATTTACTGGGGGGCAGGGGGGGGGGGGCACCTCAATATATATGCCCGGGGCCTCAAAATCCAAACGACGGCGCTGCGAGGGGACGTATCCAGTGGTGTATTGGGGGGAGAACGTGGCGGAACGACGTTCCGACACCTTCTTTCAGAAACGGAACGTGTTCCGGTACTTTTTCTGGTAGTAATTTTTTTAATTTCAAATGAAAATCAAAAATTAAATTGTCGAATTTGCAAAAACATTTTTGAAAATATATTAATTAATGGAGAAAGTAACTTGCTTTTTGTGTCTTGTTTCCTTTTCCCTTTTGAATGAAATAAACATCATGTGTTACCATATACCATATTACTAAACTATTAACTTCAACAATAGTGCGAATGCGCAAGTCTGCGGTAGTTCGAATCCCGTCAATTACTATTTCATTGCGAATTGTGCCAGTAAACTGCTTGTGGAAAGTCTCGGACTATTTTTTGCTCTCACCATGCGTTCCGTTACTTCTTATTTTACCAATACACCACTGGACGTATCTTACAAGTTTGGGATCCAGGGGTCAAAAAAAATAGAATCAAAAATGAAGAATTTGCTTTTTCAATTGTCTCCGATGGTCGTTATAACTCTCCTCAGTCTCCAGTATTACCATAGAATTTATACTCATTTTAAAACGTTTTCTTTAATTTTTATTTTGTAATGAAACAAAATTTCTGTCACTTGTCACTTTTTTTTTAATAATGAGGTCTTGATTATGTTTATTTTATTTATTTAATTGTTTTCTTTAATTTAAGTTAGCGATATTGAATATCTGCGTGCGCTACCCAAGTTATGTGGTAATACAGCCAAAAATGGCATTTGCCGCACTAAAAAAAGTGCGTCAAGGTAGTACTTTTAGCGCATGAGTAATAAATATTTAATAATAAAACTATAATAAAACTTATTTTACGCAGTCTTACTCCTTTCTGTTATAAAAATAAAAATGATGTAAAGCTTAAAGCCCTACACACCAAATTCATCTCAAAAGTCCGAGACTCTACCCTTACACTCTCAGTCCCCATACCGGGTCGGTTCATCCTTTCGCCAATAAAAATAAAAATGATGTAAAGCTTAAAGCGCTACACACCAAATTCATCTCAAAAGTCCGAGACTCTACCCATACACTCCCAGTCCCCATACCGGGTCGGTTCAAATCGTTTGGACCCACCAACCTCAGCTGTTCTCGGGTTTATCGAGTTTGGGAAGCTTTCCTGCTCTACATAATGATGTTTTCCTTGGTCTTCTAATTTATCAATCGGGGTTTTTTGTAAAAGTTTTTTTCTTGAATTCTTGCATTCGTAGATCTTTTAGTAGTAGATCTATCATTTAACGATGATGACCTCAGGCAATTTCTGCCCAAGGTTTGGGGGCGTCGCAGCTCTGCGTAATGACATGCCCAAGCATGTACATCATGATACTCATCTTGTTTGATCAATTTATTTGGAATTTTGCGGTTTAAATGTAAAATGAGCAATGTCAATATTTGGTATTATTAACAATGTTAATGGTCAGCTCAGGGCTCAAAAAGAGAAAAATATAAGACTTTATTATACTCCAAATATCCTGAATTAAAACGTAACAGAGAGAAAATCAGGGGAACATTGAGATGAATAGTATAACAGCATGTTTTATAAAATGGAAATGACATAACAACTATATAAACTATATTCAACCGTACTTGAAGCTTGGAGAAGCAAGTGAAAAGGGCAGTAATAATTGTATGCATCTAATGATTGATTACTTAAGATTTGCTGATGATATTATCCTAATCAGTAATTCATCGGAACAACTCAAATATATGTTAGAAGAACTTTACTACGCATCATCTGGGGTGGGACTCGAAATGAAACTGACGAAAACAAAAATAATCTCGGACATAAAATACAGTCCCACCCCAGAGTCATCTGAGTCCCACCCCAGATGATGCGTAGTAAAGTTCTTCTAACATATATTTGAGTTGTTCCGATGAATTACTGATTAGGGCCGAAATTCCTAGAAGAGTAGGTCTCAACTGGACAGCTTTTGGCAAACTCGGATTCATTCTTACATCTAGGGACATCCCTATCAACTTTAAAAGAAAGGTTTTCGAGTCGTGTTTTCTACCAGTCCTCACTTATGGCCTTGAAACAATCCCGCTAACATGCAAAGCAGTCAATAAACTTCAAGTCACACACGAGCGCTGGAAAGGGCTATGCTGTGGATTAGTTTACGAAATAAAGTTCCAAAGGAAATCAGAAGAAGAACCCAATTAACAGATGTTAATTGGGTTGGCCATATGGGCTGGCCATATTGCAAGGCAGAGCACAGAGAGATGGACATACAAATTAACAGCTTGGCGGCCAAGAGAGTGCAAAAGAAGGGCTGGCAGACCTCAAAAAAAAATGGCGTGATGACATCCAGAAGATTGCTGGGAAAAACTGGATGAGGGCTGCTATGGACAGGCAGGAATGGCAAAATATGGAAGATGCCTACATTCAGGAGTGGATGGGAACAGGCTGATAAGAAGAAGAAAAATGATTGATTACTGATGCATCTAATTAATGTTGGTTGAAGTGTAAGGTTTTTCAAAAGTTTTGTTAAAGATACTCTGCCCAAAAGCACAATGCAACATTCTCCTCTGCAAATGTTGCAAGAAACAAGAGTCAAGAATCTTCCTTTAAAATGAGGAATGGAAATTCCTTATTCAGATGATTGATCCATTCATTTGTCAAATTTTTTTATATGTACAATCTGCAGGGAAAACACTTTCAGACACACGTTGAAATTTTCCATTCACTTGATAAATAATAATTTTAAGAAAATAAATTTTCTCGTATTTTCCGCGGATTTCACGATGTCGTAACTTTTGAACGGCTCACTACAGAGACTTGTAGTTGGCACCAATCGATTCAGCGTCCCAAAATTAGTGGAAAAACGTATATAATATTCCCTAAGAAGCTTTCAGTTAAGAAATACCATCGACACGAGGAGTCTAGACCGCGGAAACAACGAAATGCGAGAAAATCGATTATGTCAAAATCGTTATTTTTTTAGTTACAGCAAAATTTAAAAACGTTTCTGAAAGCATTTTTGCTGCTGATTACAGATATGCAAATTATATGTCGCTATCTCTTTCCGTTCACTATCGCCTGCAAGAATTGAAGAAATTTTTAAGAAATTTCGGCGCTCAAGAAGAGATCTCGGAAAGTCGTGAATTTCCCGAGGATAATCTTAGTGTATTAACAGGAAAATGACCTTCTGAAAACGATGCCGCAATCTGTTTTTGATTATCTGCAACCGTTTCTGAGACATCGACTTGCCAAATCGAGAATCAGGTAAATTTCAGTTTGAAATATCTCTACGAATTATTGAATCTTTCCGGACAATTTACACATCGACTTGCTTGTCTTGTCGTGTAGTTTCTGTGTGCCAAAAATGATTTTGCTGCTTTTTACCGTTCTGGAGGAAATCGAAAAAAACCGAAAAAGCACATATTTTTCGAACGAAATGATGGAAAAATTTGGTTGAAAAATTTTTTCACGATTTTTTTTTGGATACCCGAAAGAAATCGAAGTGCTGAAAACGATTTTCCAGTTTATTTCGCTTAAAAGTTACAAATAAACAAGTTTTATATATTTTTCCGCTGTACATCATCTCGCATTTCCGACTGATTTCACGCTGACGTAACTTTTGAACGGCTCACCACAGTTCTAGTCTTCACCAATCGATTCAGCGTCCCAAAATTAGTTGAAAAACGTATATAATATTCCCTAGAAAGCTTTCAGTTAAGAAATATCAGCGACACGGGGAGTCCAGACCGCGGAAACGACAAAATGCGAGAAAATCGATTTTGTCAAAATCGTTATTTTTGAGTTAAAACAAAATTTAAAAACGTTTCTGAAAGCATTTTTGCTGCTGATAACAGATATGCAAATTATATTTCGATAGCTCTTTCCGTTCAATATCGCCTGCAAGAATTGAAGAAATTTTTAAGAAATTTCGGCGCTCGAGTAGATATCTCGAAAAATCGTGGATCTCCCGCGGACAATCTTAGTGTATTAATACGAAAATGACTTTCTGAAAATGATGGCGCAATATGTTTTTGATTATCTGCAACCGTTTGTGAGACATCGATCGACTTGCCAAATCGAGAATCAGGTAAATTTCAATTTGAAATATCTCTACGAATTATTGAATCTTTCCGGACAATTTACACATCGCCTTGTTCGTCTTGTCGTGTAGTTTCTGTGTGCCAAAAATGATATCACTGCTTTTTACCGTTCTCGAGGAAATCGAAAAAGCACATATTTTTCGAACGAAATGATGGAAAATTTTTATTGAAAAATTTTGTGGAAAATTTTTTCGTGATTTTTTTTTTGGTTACCCGAAGGACATCGAAGTGCTGAAAACGATTTTGCAGTTTATTTCGCTCTAAAGATACAAATAAACAAATTTTATATTTTTTTCGCTGTACACAATCACACATTTCCTACTGATTTGACGCTGTCATAACTTTTGAACCGCTCACCACAGAGACTTCTAGTCTTCACCAATCGATTCAGCGTCCCAAAGTTAGTCCGAAAACGTATATAATATTCCCTGGAAAACTTTCAGTTAAGAAACACCATCGTCTCGGAAAGTCTAGACCGCGGAAACGACGAAATGCGAGAAAAGCGATTTTTTCAAAATCGTTATTTTTTGAGTCACAGCAAAATTTAAAAACGTTTCTGAAAGCATTTTTGCTGCTGATTACAGATATGCAAATTATATTTCGCTAGCTCTTTCGGTTCACTTTCGCCTGCAAAAATTGAAGAATTTTTTATGAAATTTCGGCGCTCGAGTAGTGATCTCGGAAAGTCGTGAATTTCCTGAGGATAATCTTAGTGTATTAATAGGAAAATGACCTTCTGAAAACGATGCCCAAATCCGTTTTTGTTTATCTGTAACCGTTTTTGAGAAATCGACTTTCCAAATCGAGAATCAGGTAAATTTCAGTTTGAAATACCTCTACGAATAATTGAATCTTTCCGGACAATTTACACATCGACTTGTTCGTCTTGTCGTGTAGTTTCTGTGTGCCGAAAATGATTTCGCTGCTTTTTACCGTTCTCGAGGAAATCGAAAAAAACCGAAAAAACACATATTTTTCGAACTAAATGATGGAAAATTTTTGTTGAAAAATTTTTTGGAAATTTTTTTCGAGATTTTTTTTGGGTTACCCGAAAGGAAATCGAAGTGCTGAAAACAGTTTTCGAGTTTATTTCGCTCTAAAGTTACACATAAACAAGATATAGCCTATATTTTGGCCTTGAATCCATTCTCAATTTATGCAGTTTATTAGTTTATGTAAAATAATAAAACACTTCTATTACAAATAAATGCTAAATAATGATGGTAACTGGTCATGAAGTGCTTAAAAGTGTCACCTTTGGCGCTAGTGTTGTTGCGCGAATAAACGCTTCGAGAGGGCAGCCAAAGAAGTTTGGCGACCCCTGAATTATACAACTCTTCTAACCTCAAATACTTATATCTCGATTAAATAAAGTATAATATCATATAATATTTAATGTTATTGGTATTATATAATGTATCACATCAAATAATAATAAATATCATAACATATAATGCAAGATGACTATGCAGACTTATTAGAAACAGTAAACCAAAGTTTAATTTATACATCGGAAAACATTCCAACAAAATATACAGAAAATCTTTTTGAACAAGAATTCATCGGGTGTGACTGCAGTGAAGAATGCACTTCAAACTGTCCGTGTTTTATAAAAACAGGAACAATCTACAAAAACAATATAATTTGTAAGTTAGAAGAAAAACCTTCATATGAATGCAATTCGAATTGCAAATGTAAACAAGATTGTCCACTCAAGTTGGTACAGTTTGGCCCCCGAAAAGGACTGGAAATAAAATTCACAGAAAACAAAGGACATGGATTATTTACACGAACAAGTTTACCTCAAGGCTCTTTTATATGTGAATATGCTGGCGAGGTGATAACTGGAGATGAAGCCCGCAACCGGCATGCTGAATACAAAAGGCTGAACACAAACATGAATTATATTTTTTGGATAAACGAACATTTTGGAGAAAACACAACCACCACCGTTATTGACCCAACTTGTGTTGGTAACATTGGGAGGTTTATAAATCACAGTTGCAATGCAAATTGCGATTTAATTGTTATAAGAGTTGACAATATCGTGCCAAAGTTGTGTATATTTTCAAAGAAGATAATCCAAGCAAACGAAGAAATTACATTCAACTACGGAAATTTTGAATCTGGTTTAACAAGTGATTTCGATGCGAAAAGAAAATGTTATTGTGGAGAAGTCTCATGTCAAAGATTTTTACCGTATCATAATGTGTAAAATAGTTTGTTAATAGTAGTTTATGATACAAGTGTGTGAAGAAGGGCTTTTGTGCATGAGTTGCAAGTTCAAAGCATGAGGAGTGTGGCAAAGGCGAGTGCTTTAATCACAATGAGTGCACAAAAGCCTTTCACACACATGTATCCTACATTATTTTATGTATGAAGCATATTAAAACACTGTTAAATACACCTTTTCATAGTTTTTTTGAAATTTGAAATTTTTTTGTGAGCATGTGTCAATTTCCGCCATGGTGCACGTCACAAGGTGCCCGAACTTTTTGACGTATAACCAGTGAATTTTCCCGAAACTTTCATATTCCAGCCTTAAACTTGGAGGATGCATGTGCGCTTTAATAACCGTCAAAAGGTTGAAAAAGTGTAGTTTTGAGAAACAAAATATTGATGTATTTTGTGTCAATTTCCGCCATATTATACGTCAATAATAATAATAATTTATTAACGGTAGTGGGTACCTTTAAGAAACAATAAAATAAATTAATAAGACAAACTTATAAATATACATGACAAAACTTATACTATAAATAAACACAGAGATAATGAACATGTAAGTCTAAGGGCTCTAGATCTAAAAGATGAGAACCGCATGCCAAAGATGTCCAAATCATTAAAAACACTGTTACAAGCTGCCACAGCTGAATTAAATGGCAATAATAAAGCAAAATAAGAGGTGAAGGATATAAAATAAGGGAGCATCCGATACGATAATAAGGCACAAATAAATTTAACTCATTGACAAGGCTGGGAGCATCACACATATTGTTTAGAAGTTTATAAACGAAACATACACTTAAATATTTTCTACGCATCTTTAGCTCAGACAAGCCAAGATAACTTTTGCATAAACTAGTGGAGTTTCTAACACTAATTGGTAGCTTATATTTGACTGATCTTACAAATTTATTTTGAATAGCTTCAATTCTCTCAATATGAGTTTCATAAAAGGGCGTCCAGACCATACAACCATATTCTAGAATTGATCTAACAAATGTCACATATAGGACAGTTAGTGTGCGAAAATGTGAAATTCATAGCCATATCTTTTCACACATCCTAAGACTTTAGTGATTTTTAGTTTGCTTTAGTGATTATGTATTCATAATGATGAGTAAAAGATTTGCTATCAAGAACTATTCCTAGATCCTTGACTACTGATGTTACTTTGAGAGCGACATTATCCACCAAATACACCACAGAAGGATTTAATTTCCTACTAAAATTGATTGTTAAACATTTGTCTCTATTTAATACCATTAAATTTTTAATACACCACTGAACCAGAAAGAGCAAATCACTTTGATGTAGCCCTTCATCGCCAGGATTTGCAATTACTTTGAAAATTTTTAAGTCATCAGCAAATAACTCAAAGTCACATGCAAGACCAACGGCAATGTCATTCACGAAAATAGAAAAATTTAAGGGGCCCAATATTGAACCTTGGGGAACACCTGAAGGTACAAGCTGAACGTGAACCACTCTAGCAGGCACCCGGATATTCCATAAGCTGATAATTTGTTTGATAAAATTTGGTGATTAATTTTGTCAAAGGCTTTGCTGAAATCAGTTTAAATAGCGTGTACCTCCAGGCCCGCACTCATTGCACTAATGATGTTATTGGTATATGATAGTAAGTTCGTCACAGTGGAACGTTTTCGAAAAAAGCCATGCTGCTTAGGTGAGATTATGTTTTTGAAATGTGAAAAGATATGACTCGAAATTATGGATTCGATAATTTTGGACGGAGTTGACAATATGGAGATCGGACGATAGTTGTCGACTAGAGATTCACTACCAGATTTATAGACAGGGACAATGTACGCCTGTTTCCACAATATTGGACATATACCAGATTTTATGGACAAATTAATTAAAAGTTGTAGAGGAAGAGCCAAGAACTTCCTAAATTGCTTGTAGAATTGGGGTGGTATTTGATCTGGACCAGCTCCCTTGTTGGCATTAAGCTTGTCGAGAGCAGAAAATACTTCAGATAACTCAACACATACGTCACTAACATTTACACATTTATCACACATAAAATTAAAACAAGAACATTGAGTTGTAGAGTACATAGAAGAACAAGGTGCCCGAACTTTTTGACGTATAATCAGTGAATTTGCACGAAACTTTCATATTCCCGCCTTAAACTTGGCGGATACGCATGCGCTTTACTAACCGTAAAAAGGTCTATTTACAAAAAAATTTATTTCTGACCAAATATTGAAAAATTGTAGTTTTGAGAGACAAAATATTGAAGTATTTTGTATCACTGATACAATAAGGTTAGGTTAGGTTAGTTTTGACAGACAAAATACTTGACAAATCATTGACAACAATAACGTTAGTGTAGCAAAAATTGCTAACTAGTAAAAACGCACAGTGATGGAAACATTATTTGGTCATACTCAATATAATCTAGGTTAACATAAATTTAATCTAGATTAAGTTATGGTTAGGTTAAGTTATATTAAAGCCAGATAAATCCAGACCTTTTTTTTATTATGAGGAAGGGTAAACCTTTTATAGTCACCCTCTAGCTGGGTAGTGTTGGACTCCATTCTCTTCCAGAGATAGTATACCCACTAAAACCACCTACCTCCCTTTTCTCATCTTGTCCCTAGCACCGCCGTGGTTTGCACTTATTAAGTCGTTCTCCTTGTGACACATTGTTAGAAGAGCCAAGTCGTCAGCAAGGGCCACTGTCCGAACGACGATAGGCAACTCCAGTTCCAGGACCGCGTCATAGAGTACGTTCCATAAGGCGGGCCCCAAAACCGAGCCCTGCGGAACACCACAGGTCACCTTGACTGCTCTATCCTCTTCGATTATTAACCATCTGTCGCTTAGATAGCTCATAGTTATGGCAACAATTTCTTGTGACATCTCTTTCTTTAGGGATTCCACTATTTTGTACCTACAGCCTCGTGGTGAAAACGCATTCTCCACGTCAATAGTCATGAGAGCACACATATCTCTACTTCTCCATGATTCCGCTCGCTTTTTTTGCTAACTTTGCAAAATTAATTACCTCCTCCATAGCACCAATAGTTGAACGTCCATGTCTAAAACCGTACTGCCTTTCTGAAAGCACGGCAGTTTCGCCTCTTTCCTCAATTTCTTCGTGTAGCCTTGCTCTGACGAGGCGTTCGAATAGCTTCCCCATAGTGCATAGCAGGCATATTGGCCTTACTTTGGGTGTTCCGTCTTCGTTCGTGCCTTGCTTCGGTATTAGTACTAATCTGGCCACCTTCCATTTTTCCGGAAACACACTGCAAAGAGGTCGTTCAACACCGAGAGCACTGCTACCACCAGACAGATCACTTCAGCCGTTCCCATCCGAAATTTTGTTGTAGCCGCATTCAGTTCATCCAGAGTAAAAGGATTTTGGCTTCCTACCTGCGCGGGGACCCAACGAGCCCCCGGTCGTTCAGCAAACAACTTAGCTACCGCCTGGTGAGTATCTTTTTTCGTCCATATAGCGCGTGTCCTTAACTTTCTCATAACTATTTTATATGCTTTCCCCCAGGGGGTCCTTATTCACTTCGTCGATTAATTTTTGCCATGTTATTAGGGGGTCGTTCCTTCCACTGCGTGGGGTTCGGCCAGGGAGCCTCGAGGGGCTACCCGATCACAATATATTGTGCAAAGGATGTCCCTCGAGGGCGGGACAACGCAGAAGAGACGTACGCAGGACCCTATCCTCTGACGTACAAAGGTTCCTGTCCTAAGTACAGAAGAACTAGGTGTCCTAAGTGCGCTCGACCGTCGCCAGTCAAGGTTACCGACGTAAGTTACCGACGTGGAATGGGAGCCCTACCAGCCTGGCACCGGTACCCATTCGTGGAGAAGGACTCGTGGGGGCAGTGATCGCTAGCCAGGTAGTTTTCAGTGGGTCTCCCGCCAGGATTGCGGGCTTACGGCCTTAAGATGGGGGCGACGGTGTTGTAGCGCACTGTCGTGGTCCCACCGCCTGTTCCCAAACACGGCCGGGTTCCGGGTTAAAAGCCTTATGGTTGCCCGGGCCCGGTCTGGATTGGCGGTCCTCATGGCGGGGAAGATCAGCCAAAATGGATCATATAGTGAAAAGTCGCTGAAGCTCCCGTCCGGGCAGCGGTTATCGATTGTCCGGCCTGTGAGGAGTTCTGCATTCTCTGAGTTTAAGTGGTAACCCCCGGTTCGAAACCGCATATTTGGGGATGGGCTGCTTGCCGCATCCTATGCTCTAGTGGAGGTAATGGTAAACCCCCGCTGCGGTCGTAACTATAACGATCTTAAGATAGCCTGCTTCAATAGTCTCCTAGTGGATTGGTACTCTTCCCTGAGCTCTTGAATTACCTGGTATTGTTGTCTTTGGGTTCTGCTGCGGTTTGCTCTCGCCAGCTTCTTCCTTGCCTCTTTGCAAGTAGCTCGACAGGCGGCCACTAGTATACAGGTCTTTTGGAGCTATAGTAAACATTCTTCGGGGTTAGCGTCTGTTCGCATTACGAAGTTATCGCGTTATCGCCTCCATAAGTTTATCTACCGTGCAACGAGTGCACCAAGCCAGCTTTCTGTAGATGTTCGCAGCCAATTTTTTCTTCTTACGTTAGTCCCACTTCCATCCTACATTTACTCGAGAGGGCTCAGGCAGGTGCCCAGATTTATTCGAAGGCTATCGGTAGATGGTCGCTGCTACATTCAGAGTCCAAGACTCTCCATCGATCAAGGCGTTTTCCTAGTGTGCTTGAACAAAAGGTGACATCTATTATAGATTGGCTATTTCCACGAACAAATGTGGGGTTGATTCCATCATTAGCAGTCACCATGTTTAGTGCTGCTGCAAGATCAGCCAGCAGATTGCCTCTTCGATCTACTATATGGGAACCCCACAGGTATTAGGCCTTGGCATTAAAATCACCGCCCATCACAAAAGGACGCTCCCTCTCCTTCAGCGATACTTCGAGTTTCCCAAGATATGAGGCAAATTCTTCTATAGTGACGTTCGGTGATATATAGCAGGTAACTCTATCACCCTGAGTTCCTTGGATCTCACCAAAATTGCTGCATCCTGATGTTCATCCACATCCCCCCCTTTTTTTAAGTTTGTTGCGATGTGGATGCCGGGTTTGCCGACCCTTCAAACACTGCGGCCTACTTGTGGTCTATTGTATTTTGCATTCACATTCACTTAGAGGCCCAGAAACCCAGTTGTTATTGTAAATTGCGCTAATAATTATTTTTCACATTTGTCTTCTGGTACAACGGCCGGCACTGGGGATAGAACTCGGGACCTCTATACTTGTGAGTTAGCGCTCTAGCATGAGGCCACGAGCGTCATCACTACACCACTCGCGCCGGCCCCCTTTGCTTATATGTTTCCTATTTGGTTCACTCACCAGCAGAATATCAGCATTCTCTTGATAGGCCAGCTGATAAAGGCAAGCGTGGGCCATCTGACTGCGATTGAGATTTATTTGAATAAATTAAGCGTCTGGATTCTTCAACTTTCCCTGATCCTGCTTTCTTGGACTGTTCCGAACCTTCTGAGATCTAATTTGATTTGTCAGAATGTTTGGGTTTCGTAGTTTTGATTACGTTCTTTTCGTTTCTCCACTCCTGTACTTCTAGATAAATCCAAACTGAGAGGCTGTGACTTCTTGATTTAAAATAAGAGAAATAGACCTTTTCATAGTTGCAATTTTTTTTGCGCATGCGTCAATTTCCGCCATGTTAAACATCAAAAAGTGCCCGAACTTTTTGACGTATAACTAAATATGTGCCCGAAACTTTCATATTCTCGCCTTTCAAACTTGGCGGATGCGCATGCGCTTAACTGTCTACGTCACAAATAGTATATTTTACAGCAAGAGATGAAAGTGGCGTTTTTTGGCGAGGTGGGAGTTTGCTCACGAGCGCTAGAGAGTTAGCAATCACACCGAACCAACAAAAACACTTTCATCTTGAGAAGTAAATGCAATTTTTTCTACTGATTTCGGTTGTAGAATCCATAATTTGACTTTAATAAATCTAATTCGAAGCGAACTGTCAGAACTGTCAATACAAATTTAATTGTTGGTTTGGTCGTTACCATGGTAATAACATATTGCATTCTCATAGAAGGTGATACTTTTCAAGTCAAATGTCCTAATTTTATATAGGTTTTTTAAATAGTTTCAGGCTCGTTTTACGTTTGTACATAAAATATTTCATTGAAATTGATGTAATTAATAAGAAAGTCCATGCAAATTTGGTTAGTTTAGCATATATCAGTAGAAAAATTTATTTTCACTACATCTATGTTTTTTGCTTAGTGACGCGAGTTGTTGCCATAGTAACAACAAACAGAAATCGTTTAATAATGAAGCTCCATTTGATTTACATTGGACTTTTACGCACGATTTGGATACTTTTACTTATTAATGTGTTTCATTTTTAATTGAATTTCATTTAAAAACAAAAAAAATTTATTGTTATCAACTTACTGATGATTTGTAATGATCTAGTAAAAACGGTGCGGGAAACACAATATTCATATTTCTGACGTCCTTAATCGGTATCACATACGAACAGGACTTAAATTGCTTTTCTGTGAAAGGATGCTCGTTGAACTTAATAACATCAACATCTTTGTCTTTTATTTCTGCAAACATTTCAACAACCATTTCTTCCAGCTCATCCAAACTTTCTACAATCAAAACAAAAGTTAGTTATAAACATCAATACAACGAAGGTCGTTTAAATTTACCCTTTCCTAAAATACCTAGAGACATTATATTGGACGAATACCATGTTTCATGGAATTTCAATAGTTCATCCCTTACATTAATGCCATTCTGTTTCGGTAAAATATCTAAAGTGCTTTTATTACCGGTACCAAATTTATGGTACGGGTGTTTCTCATCTGCCAAATGTCTGTCGAACTGGTTCAACCTCCATGAATCATTTGCAATATTGTTTTCGTGTTCAGAATGTACGGCGTTTAATTCTCTTTCAGTTGCACTTTCTGTGAAGAGTGGACATATAAAAAACTGAGCAAACCTGAAAAAGCGTACAGTAGAATTTATAAATTAAATTTAAAACTGAAAATCGGATGAAAAATGATGCGCGAAAAATGGGCGACGATACGCAGGGCTCTGGGGTGCGCACCACGAAAGCGAAACGTACAAACTTGGTTAGGTTAGGTTAGTTCTGTGAATATTGGGCATATAAAGAACTGAGCAAACCTGAAAAAGCGTACAGTAGAATTTATAAATTAAATTTAAAGTTGAAAAACGGATGAAAATGATGTGCGAAAAATGGGCGACGATACGCAGGGCTTAGACGATACGCAGGGGCGCACCGCGAAAGCGAAACGTGCAAACTTGGTTTTGAAATCCCGGAAATACCGTGCAGAAATTTCTGCAAAATTCGCAAGCACCTTCCATCTAGGACGCAAAATACAAATTTCGTTTTTTTTTTTGCAATAACTTTGCCAGTTGCGAACTTTTTTTAACTTTTAATAGCCTATGACACGGTCCAGTTTGTTCTCAATCTGCCATTCTGGGACAGGAAGTTGTGCCATTTGTACTTTTGTAGATCTTGTATGCGGATTGAAATCCTACAGTTTTCCTTTTATCAGCCGTGGCGACCTCGTGGTTTGTGCGAATCGACGCACACCGTACGCAAGATACCGTCGACCGTCAGCGAACGGTTTAGAATGAAATGCAAAATTCCATCTACTTCCGGTTCGGCAGCGGCAATCGTCCGGTTTTGCTAAAATTTCTACCTAACGGCCATATTTGCAAAAATTCGCACCTAGGGAGGAAGAATCTACGAAGCCGGATCCGCAAACCTGAAGCAAAATCAAGACAAAACTTCCTCAAGGTCTGATCCAATGTGTAAGTATAGATTTTTCCGAAAATCTCTAAACATCTTCAGTTCCCCTTGGTCTGAATCAAAGCGAAAATGCAAAATTCCATCTACTTCCGGTTCGGCAGTCGCAAATGTCCGGTTTTGCGAAAATTTCTACCTCACGGCTATATTTTCAAAAATTCGCAGCTAGGGAGGAAGAATCTACGAAGTCGGATCCGCAAATCTGAAGCAAAATCAAGGCAAAACTTCCTCATGGTCTGATCCAAAGTATAAGTATATATTTTACCGAAAATCTCTAAACATCTCCAGTTCCCCTTGGTCTGAATCAAAGCGAGAATGCAAAATTCCATCTACTTCCGGTTCGGCAGTCGCAAATGTCCGGTTTTGCAAAAATTTCTACCTCACGGCCATATTTGCAAAAATTCGCACGTAGTGAGGAAGAATCAACGAAGCCGGATCCGCAAACCTGAAGCAAAATCAAGGCAAAACTTCCTCATGGTCTGATCCAAAGTGTAAGTATAGATTTTTTCGAAAATATCTTCAGTTCCCCCTTGGTCTGAGTCAAAGCAAAAATGCAAAATTTCACCTACTTCCGGTTCGGCAGCCGCAATCGTTTGGTTTTGCAAAAATTTCTACCTCACAGCCATATTTGCAAAAATTCGCACGTAGTGAGGAAGAATCTACGAAGCCGGATCCGCAAACCTGAAGCAAAATCAAGGCAAAACATCCTTATGGTCTGATCTAAAGTGTAAATATAGATTTTTCCGAAAATCTCTAAACATCTTCAGTTCCCCTTGGTCTGAATCAAAGCCAAAATGCAAAATTCCACCTACTTCCGGTTAGGCGTCGCACACGTCCGGTTTTGCGAAAATTTATACCTCACGGCTATATTTGCAAAAATTCGCAACTAGGGAGGAAGAATCTACGAAGCCGGATTCGCAAACCTCAAGCAAAATCAAGGCAAAACTTCCTCAAGGTCTGATCCAATGTGTAAGTATAGATTTTTCCAAAAATCTCTAAACATCTTCAGTTCCCCTTGGTCTGCATCAAAGCGAAAATGCAAAATTCCATCTACTTCCGGTTAGACAGTCGCAAACGTTCGGTTTTGCGAAAATTTCTACCTCACGGCAATATTTGCAAAAAACGTACCTAGGGAGGAATAATCTACGAAGCCGGATCCGCAAACCTGAAGCAAAATCAAGGCAAAACTTCCTCATGGTCTGATCCAAAGTACAAGTATAGATTTTTATGAAAATCTGTAAACATCTCCAGTTCCCCCTGGTCTGATTCAAAGCGAAAATGCAAAATTCCATCTACTTCCGGTTCGGCAGTCGCAAACGTCCGGTTTTGCGAAAATTTCTATCTGACGGCTATATTTGCAAAAAATCGCACCTAGGGAAGAAGAATCTACGAAGCCGGAGGGCAAAACTTCCTCATGGTGTGATCCAAAGTATATGTATAGATTTTTCCGAAAATCTCTAAACATCTTCAGTTTCCCTTGGTCTGAATCAAAGCCTATATGCAAAATTCCACCTACTTCCGGTTCGGCAGCCGCAATCGTCCGGTTTTTTGCCAAAAGATCATTTTTCCTGGGCAAAATCAAAAACTTTTCTAAATGAAAATTTCTCAGAATTCCAGGAAAACAAGAATCTACGAAGCCGGATACGCAAACCTGAAGTTCAGCGGTCGGTTCGCAATAGAACATGAAATAAGAACGTTTTTTGCGATTTTTTTTTTTGCAATTATCTTCAAATTTTCAGCAAAGACTCGAAAATTCGAGATGACAGTTTTGTGCGTAAAAAATCGGCGCTCCCGATAGCAATTCTTTCTATCGGGATCGGTCTAAATATTGGCTCAGCGAATAAGAAACAGAAATTCTGTTTTCGCGCCGCACCCCCGCCGCCTCCGGAAATAGTATATTACAGGACGAGTTCAATAAGCGCGATTTTACAGCACGCGTCCAACTTTGGAAAACGACGAGCGTAGCGAGGAGATACATATTGAGAAAATGAGAAAAATCGCCGATACATATTGAGAAAATTGTATCGCACTTGGCGATCCATAACGGCACGCATATGAGTGCTGTTATGAGTCCATTACACAAAATAGAAAAAAATATTACGCACCTGTGCAATGCATTTTTTAAATGGTCAGGTGAAACATCAAAATAATATGTTGTATGATCTGGACGTGTACCAGCATTACCACTTCCACCGTGTTCACTAAGAAATTTTGCGTAATCATTCTCATTGGGATATTTTTCTGTTCCAAGAAACAACATATGCTCGCAAAAATGGGCCAATCCTGGTAAATTGTCAGGATCATATAAACTCCCTACAAAAAAACCATAAAGATATAGTAGCATCAAGTTTTTCCTTTAATACATTTTGTGATGAATATAAATAAATAACGAAAATATATATAATAAGTTATTATTATTTGGAGCAACAATAGGCTGATGAAAGCCAGGGAAGAGAGCAGTGCACAGAACGGCTTATTTCATACTTTGCCCTGCGAACTGAACCTGGGATTTATCACTTAGTAATCTGATGTCTTGTCTATTACGCCACCAATGCTTCGCTATTAAATTATAATTCATGAAATATTAATGAACTTACCAACATTTACATCTAGTGCAACAGCAGATTTATCAGTTATTGGATCACTAATAACCAAAACTTTTAGCCTGTTGCTCAGTTCTAATCCACGATAAGATCTTTTGTCTTGGGCAGATTTGATGATATTATCAAATCTGGCAATGACTTTTCCGGTATCTGACATTTTGTCTTTTTTGGAAATGATATTCACTGAACTAAAAGAAATCGGGGAATAATTTTATGCATGAGGAGAATTGGTTAACAAATGAAATTGATTACCTGAACAAGCATAAAGTGTTTTGTACGAGTTTCCTGGAAACGGCGCTTACAACAATGTTTCTACTAATTAAATACATCCAGATTATTGCTTGTTTGTATTAATTTTGAAATGATATGTGGATGAAGTACTTGAAATTAGGTTACTCAGTTATTCTAGGTTACTAATGACATTGACAGCTGGAGTTTTGTTGCCGGATTTTATGCAACTAGATTTTAAAAACAGATTAACCGCCGACTATTTAGAATTTTTTGTTTAGAAGTATGTTCTTATCACAGGCGTAGCTACCGCCTTATCAGTAATGCGGGGCCCCGAGCTACATGAGTGTAAGCAAAAAAATTGGGCTTCGCCGCAAGAAGCCCAACAAATTCTGATATAGGACCCATTTAAGACTAGCTGCGTCACTGGTACTTACATAATTGTATTATGTAATATACCAAGTAATAAATGTTTGAGAATTATTTTGCTACGTTGGTGACATATTTGAATTCTTGAGTTGGCAGCACCGTTGGCATGGCACTCTCCATTTTCAAAATTCAAAACAAGTATTAAAAGTAAAATGACCTGAAAACGATAACGCTGCCATAACTTTTGAACGGCTCACCACAGAGACTTCTAGTCTTCACTAAATGATTCAGCACATTGAATAAAATGAAGAATTTTTGCCTTGATTAGAGCGTTTTCCGTTGCTGTTCTTGGCCATAAAGGAGATGGCGATCGTTGAAGGTTTGTTTAAATTTTTCTACGTGCTCTATACCCATTCTTCTTTCACTTGGTTCTGCGAATCGCACTGCTTTGTTCAAAGGCATATTCTGCAGTTGAAAAACAGAGGGCTTGCACGAATGTTCTCAAGACTTGAGGTTTAGCACCGTTTTATTTCTAGCAACTACTTTTTATCTGGTTTTGTGACAGTGCTGTTTGTAAGTTAGTGTTCCTAGTGTTCCTAGTAGTTAGTGCCAATAAGAACAGCCTACGGAATTTCAAAACGGAGGTTAGGAAGGCCAAAAGGTCATCCTTTGCTCGGCTCTGCGAGCAAATAGAGGAAACCTCAGAAGCCAGCCGACTGCGAAAAATTTTATCTAAGGATCCGGCAGTCCAAAGCTTCATACAGAAGCAAGATGGAAACTGGACAACCTCATGTACAAAAACGCTGGAGCTACTCATGGATACACACTTTCCAGACAATGGAATAAGTGTAGTGGACTCCACCATAACTGCTCCTCCTCGGTATCTGGCTGACAGAATTGTAGGCTAACCTGGAGCATCAAAAGCTTCAAACCCTTTAAGTCACCTGGACCTGACGGGATCAGTCCAGTTGAGCTGCAAGAGGCCATAGATATAGTTACACCTTGGTTGGAGACTATGTTTAAGGCATGTATAAACCTCTCATACATCCCAAAAATATGGAGAGAGGTCGAAGCGGTCTTCATCCCTAAAGGAGGAAAGGCCTCACACACCTCCCCCAAAGACCTGAGACCAATCAGCTTATCATCGTTCCTGCTAAAGACACTTGAAAGACTGATTGACTTGCACATGAAGGAGGCATTACACCCTGAAATGCTGTCAATGTCTTACCACGCATACACAAAGGGGAAATCCGTGGAAACAGCACTCCACGCCTTGGTAAACCAGATAGAGAGCTCGATAAGGCATAAGGAGTTCACGATGGTTGTCTTCCTCGATATGGAAGGGGCATTTAACAACGCGAAGCCTGAAGCCATAGAATCAGCCTGAACTGGACTAGCTATGGACAACGCTCTATGTCACCTGATCGGAAAAATGCTCCGTGAAAGGAACATTACGGCCACAATGGGAGAATCCCACATAAGAAGGAAGGTGAGTAGGGGAACCCCACAAGGAGGCGTCCTCTCACCATTGCTTTGGAACATCACGCTAAATGAGCTGCTCCTCCAACTTAGGAAATCCGGCTGCAGGGTTCGTCGCCTATGCGGATGACGTAGCAATAGCGGCCTCAGGGAAACACCTCAATACAATGTCGCAACTTGTTGAAGGGGCCCTATCGAAACTAGCGCAATGGTGCAAAAGGTGTGGCGTAGATGTCAACCCGGCGAAAACCGAGCTAGTCGTTTTCACAAGGAAACACAACATCCCAGAATTCAGGGCCCCAATGCTAAAGGGCACTGAACTGGCGATCAAGGAGAGCGCCAAGTACTTAGGTCTCATACTAGACCGAAAGTTATCTTGGAAGCTCAACATAAACGAAAGAGTACGGAAAGCAACGGTGGCGCTGTACTCTTGCAAGAGAGCGGTGGGGAAGTCTTGGGGCCTCAACCCCAAGATTAGCTTCTGGCTATACAGAGCCGTAGTTACACCAATACTCTACTACGGCGTTTTCATATGGTGGCCGGCACTTAATAAAAGAGTCCATCAAATGGCGCTTACAAAAGTGCAGAGAATGGCGGCGCTCATGATAACGGGAGCCATGAGAACGACGCCTACGAAAGCCTTGGAGACAATCCTGGACATAGCCCCGGTCGATTTAATGGGCAAGCAACTTGCCATTACCACAGCACTTTGACTAAAGTCAGTGCGAATGTTGACATCGGACTATCGTGGACACGCCGGAATAATCAATGAATTTAAAGAGGTGCCCAAAAACATAGACCGATGTCTAGCAACACCTGCTTTTGGTAACAACTTCTCATACCACATACCCTCTAAAGAGGAGTGGATGGAAAAGAAAGAGGTACCAGCAGGACACACGCAGGTCTTTACAGACGGCTCACGGAGGGAAGACAAAGTAGGCAGCGGAGTTTTCTCAAACGACCTCAACCTCAGAATTAGCTTACGCCTGCCAGACTACTGCAGCGTTCTACAGGCGGAGGTAACCGCCATAAAAGGGGCAGCAGAGTGGCTGATGGTAAATGGGGACCCTGGTGAACAGATCCACATTTACACCGATAGCCAAGCTGCTCTCCGGGCGGTTACTAGCGTGTGCACCAACTCAGCAGTGGTCTCTGACTGTCGGAGAAAGCTGAATGAGCTCGCAGCACACACAAACGTGAGACTCACGTGGGTACCAAGCCACAGCGGGATCTCAGGTAACGCAAAATCGGATGAGCTTGCAAAGAACGGCACAAGCCTGCACTCAACCGAAATATTACAGGATATTGGTATTCCATTTGCCTCGTGCAAGGAGACCATAGCCGAAATAACCTCGAACCTAGCGGAGCGAAGGTGGAGGGATGAAGAAACCTGCGAGGTAACCAGGCAAATATGGCCTCACCGAAACAGGAAAAGAAGCACCAACATCGTCTCTCTAAAAAGAAACGATATCAGACTGGCAGTGGGAGTCATCACGGGACACTGTCCCATTGGCAAGCACGCTGAGAGACTGGGCATAGCGAAGCGGGACTACTGCAGAGGCTGCCTGGACGAGGAGGAAGAGGAGAGTGTTCAGCATTACCTATGCCAATGCCCCTCTCTGACCGCAACACGATTGCTCTTCTTAGGCCGACCTTTCTTGGATGATCTCTCTGACCTCGCATCACTAGATGCGCAGACTCTCATGAGGTTCATCCACGGCTCGAAATGGTTTGACAAAATCCCCTGAGGAGGGTTGTACTGCAAGTACCGTGGTAACACAACGGGCCCATCTGAGGCCTATGTGAGCATTAGCTGCCACTTAAACCTAACCTAACCTAAGTTAGTGTTCTATCCAAGATTACACCCAGATACTTTGGTGTTTCGGTGTATTTTAGTTCTTAAGTTCTTAGTTTGTTTTAAATGGTTTAAAGCACTTACTTGGGTTTTTGATGGGTTCGCTTTTAGCAAGTTTTTTGATAGTATTTGGACATTAGTTCCCATTGCGTCTTCCGACCTTACCTCTATCTCCCCGAAAGTATTACCTTGAACTGTCATAACTAGGTCGTCAGCGTACACGTAGTCTTGGCGTTTTCTGTTATGGGCTGGTCATTCGTGTATATATTAATTAGAGTGGGGGCCAGAACACTTCCTTGTGGGAGACCGATTCTTTGGATCCTCTAGCGGCTTTTTTTTAAGTTCCACATAAAACCTTCTGTTTTTGAGTAATGATTTAACTGCTTCGTAAGTTTGTAGTCTTTTGTGCTTATGTAGACTTTGATAAGCAGGGTTCAAGACGGATGCAGGGGTAATATGGTTGTGCATATGCTTTACAAAAAAAAATGGAGAAAGGAAATATTTTAGTCGTTTTTTTATTTTTTATAATTATATTTTTCATTGAATGAATTTTTTGAAAATAATGTTTCATTTCCATTTAAAACATTACAAAATGCTTCGCATGTATACTGGAGATTCGCCTCCACTGAAGCCACTGCTGATAAGGTTTAATCTTGATGTTCAGCTGCTACAGAAATCATTGATGATTGAAAATACTCATTCATCTGTCGCATTGGTACCCGATAAACACATTGCAAACTCAACAAGTAGTTTTAAGCTCTTCCATTAATATATTTTTTCCGTGGAGCAAAACTCCGCTTACCTTCATCGAATGGTTCATTATCATCGTTAACAATTTTGTGGTTTCACATAATGAACCGTCTTCATTTGGCATTTTAATAATATCCAGCCAAAAATGTGAAACAATCAGTTCGTTTTTAGGGTTCCGTACCGAAAACGGAACCCTTATAGGATCACTTTGTTGTCCGTCTGTCTGTCTGTCTGTCTGTCTGTCTGTCTGTCTGTCTGTCTGTCTGTCTGTCTGTCTGTCTGTCTGTCTGTCCGTCTGTCTGTCTGTCAAGACCTTTTTCTCAGGAACGCGTAGAGGTAACAAGTTGAAATTTGTATCAAATACTCGAGTATGCGGTCTCTTTCAGCTGTGAAAAAATCAAACTTGTAAGTCAACGCGAACAAAAGATATGACCATTTATGTCGCATATTTTGCGATTTCACGAGGTAATCAAAACCTATAGGGTACTTCCCGTTGACCTAGAATCATGAAATTTGGCAAGAAGCGGTGTCTTACAGCACATGTCAGGGGAAAAATCTGAAAACAGTAAATATGTAGTTTAATTACAAGAAAAATGCGAATTTACTATTAGAAACTTATGAAAATTCACTAATGTTGTCGTAGTGGTATTGTCAGGCTCCAGAATCACATTGGTTGCATACAGTTAGGTCCTATTCTATGTTTATTCTGAATTTTCTTTGTTTATATTCGTTATGCATTTCATCACGTACGCTTTATATACATAATATATACAGGGTATATATTATGTCTAAATTTTGCTTTTTTATAACCGACATGCGACATACTTAAGTCCCGTAACATCCTGTATATATTATATTTCGTCTAATTTTGCTTTATAATCTACATAATATGTTGATAATCTACATAATAATACTATACTATACAAGTTTGTACGGAACCCTCGGTGCGCGAGTCACAACTCGCACTTGGCCGGTTTTTTTTACTTTGAAAGGAATTTTTATAAAAAGCCTTTTTATAAAAATCCTCCCTTGCAGGGGTTGACTCTTCAATTGTATTGAGTTTGTTTGTTAACTTAAATTGAACAAATCCAGTATTATATCTAGCGACTATTTGCTCCAACACATTATTTAAGACAGTTTTCACCTCAGAAAAGCTGACAATTTAAAGCTTTCAATTTCTTTAATAGTTATATGAAATACAACAGCTTGTCTTGATTTGGCATTCGCTTTGAAAATGCATAAAATCACAGTTATACTTATTTAGTTTTACAATATCATGCAAAGTAGTACAAGCAGTACATCCTATAAGGAAGGCAGCTCAAATGCAGTGCCTAAAAATTGGATAGTACAGATTATCTCAAAGAAGTACTGTACTGCCGAAAGCAGTACGTCTGGTCACCTTAGAGTAAGACTGTTTTGTTCTTAAAAATAATCGGTTCATGAAGAGCAGTCGTTAAGCGGATAGGTCGTTAAGTGAGGAGTACTCCTATTCTCTCTAAGGGTGCTACAGTCCTAAGTTGGATCTGGACCCCCCACTGCCTACACTTGCGCTTGGTGTCTTGATCTTAGACACAAGTGTAGGAAGCCCTTACAGTTTTTAACGTGGTTGGCGAGCCACTATTAAAGCAGGTTTGGTGGTAGATTTTTACTGTGATGACTTGGCAAAAGCCATGCACAGGAGTACGGTAGCTTATTTTTCCACTTGTGGCTCCCTAATCTGACACATTGACTTCACCTGGACACCGCCTCTCCGAGTACTCTTATTACCTGTACTATTAGTGAGTACTCCTCCTACCTATACTGTTACTGAGCATTACTAATTACTACACCGCCTCTCCGAGTACTCTTATTACCTGTACTATTAGTGAGTACTACTACTATCTGTACTATTAGTGAGTACTACTACTATATGTACTATTAGTGAGTTATAATACTACCTGTAATATTAGTGAGTACTACTACTAACCTGTACTATTACTGACTACTACTACTACTACCTGTACTATTATTGAGTACATGGGCGTAGCCAGGAGGGTTTCGGGGGTTCAAACCCCCGGGTTTAAAAAAATATTTAAAATATAACATAAATATTATTGAAATGTAAAAACCTAACCAAACCCACGCCCCCCACCCCCCCCCCCCCCACAAAAACTAAACCCTGGCTACGCCCGTGATTGAGAACTAATACTAACTGTAATATTGAAGTTATTTTAAAAATTTCTGAAAATCAATAAATTTGCTACCTGGGAATTTATTATTGTATGTTTTACTACTTGTTCTAATATAGGTCCCATGGTGTAATGGTTAGCACTCTGGACTCTGAATCCAGCGATCCGAGTTCAAATCTCGGTGGGACCTTGCTTTATTTATTATCTGTCGCCATTCATTGTCGCTTATTGCCTTTTATTTATGCTTTAGTCTTTCGATTATTGTTGAACCTCTGAGCACATAAATTCTCCATATATTTTCTATATATTGGTATCGAAATGTTGAGTGATATAGATGCCGCTATATGTAATCATTACTCATGGGAAAGCTGTAGGAAAAATAGAGAAGATATTTTATTGCTACAATTGGGACGTTACATACCAGTAGCCCGGGTAGCTCAGTCGGTAGAGCATTGGACTTTTAATCCAAGGGTCCAGGGTTCAAGTCCCTGCTCGGGCGAATTTTTTGTTTTGTCCAGAATAATTAAAAAATGGACAAATTGAATAAAAAATGTCATATTGACCTTCTAATTTTTACCGTTCGGACGGTTTTCCTTTTCGGTTGAAACAATGATATCTTCTCTAGACTAAACTATTTAGTCTTCTTAAGACTAACTTATTTATCTAGTCTTGCCTAAATTAAACAATTTATTTAGTCTAGTCTAGATTAAACTATTTATCTAGTCTAGTCTAGACTAAACTATTTGTCTAGTCCTACCTAAAGTAAACTATTTATCAATAGACTAAATTATTTATCCTGTCTTATCTAGTTTAGACTAAACTATTTATCTAGTCTTGAATACATTAAACTATTTAGCTAAGCCTTGTCTAGTCTAACCATTTCTAGAGAAAACTATTTATTTAGTCTTCTCTAGATTAAATTATTTATCTAGTCTTGTCTAAACTAAACTATTTATCTAGTCTAGTCTAGACTAAACTATTTGTCTAGTCCTGTCTAAAGTGAACTATATATCTATAGACTAAATTATTTATCTTGTCTTATCTAGTCTAGACTAAACTATTTATCTGGTATTGTCTAGACTATACCATTTATCTAGTCTTGTCTACACTAAACTATTTATGTAGTCTTCTCTAGATTAAACTATTTATCTAGTCTTGAATAAATTAAACTATTTAGCTAAGCCTTGTCTAGTCTAACAATGTCTAGAGTATACTATTTATCTAGTCTTCTCTAGATTCAATTATTTATCTAGTCTGGTCTAAACTAAACAATTTATCTAGGCTTGTCTAGAGAAAAGTATTTATCTATAGACTAAATTATTTACCTAGTCTTGTCTAGTCTAGACTAAACTATTCATCTAGTCCTGTTTATAGTCAAACTATTTATCTAGTCTTGTCCAGACTATACTATTTATCTATATAGCGCTGTGAAGTGGAGCGCTTTTCTCCCGGATGTCGTATAATGAAAACAAATATAGGACAACAATGTTAAACTATCCATTAAATAAAATGTTCTTGTCTGCGCTTGTCTGGCCTTGTCTGGTCTTGTCTGCTGTTATCTGGCCTGGAACTAGTACTAATCGAGAAATGCCTTAGATCAAATTGCATAGGCAGCCATATATAAACAGACGTTCCGTTTAAACTGCCCAAAGTGTTTTTAGACTATGCATAGTACAGACACATTGTAACGGTAGGGGAATCCCCTGACTGGGGAATTAAGTGGTCAAAAGTCTGAATGGATTGTAAGATGAGTCTGTAAATCAGAAATTTAGTGATTGACGAACAAACTTTTACATAAAATTATTTTAAATAACATATCAATTATTTTGAATGTTGGTAATACATTGAAGTTTGTAATATCGACAAACAGCAAACAGCTGTTTAATGTCAATACGTAATATTCTAATTAACGGTTGCTATTGAATCCGTAAAAATGTTTTTAAATTGAAGATCTGAGAAAAGGTGATTGCAGTTGTAGCAGATATCGCGTCTACATAGCACAAGGACAACAAATATCTGAACTATGGGAAATGATCAGTCACAGATGTCCAAGATGCAAGTGGAAGAAAAAGCGGTGGAAGTCACGGATTTCTGGTCACATCACACAGCAACTATTAATTCTGGAAACACTACAGTCGTTTCCGTGTTCATTGGAGAACCGTTAATCGGAGGCTCACTCTGGGTCTCTCAAACTCCACTTGAAAAGTCAAGCAAGGTTTGTTAGTCTCATAATTTTTTCTCTTATTCATTGGTTCTACAGGTTGCTACCTGGCCTTACCATCTCTCTTCCAGTATCTAACTTTTAAAAGCTGTTTAGCATCATCATTTAACACTTCTTCCCTTGTTTTCTGCACTCTCCCTCTTCTTCTATTCCCTTGAATTGTTCCATCATCTTTGGCATTCTAGTATCCTCCATTCACACAATATTGCTTGTAAAATTTTCACGATTTTCATAAAAGAACAAGAAATCATTAAAATGGGATTTTCCTTAGTGATATTTCCATAGTGATGTTTTGTTATAAGTAATTTCGTGTGATCTACAATATTCAATATTATAGAATCTTATGATACATCGACATCCATGCATTCTGAAATATATCTCGTCATGGAGCAAGGGTTCAAAATTTTATCTAGCAGTAGAAAACGTAAAGCCACTTTCGCATATGCTCGCAGTCCAAAGCACATTGCAAATATGTGTGGGGCTGCATTCCATTTTAAAAGCGTTGGTATTTCTACATGACAAAGCATTAGCGTCGCATAATAATGTGTGCACTGCTTCAATTTACGTGACGAAAGATGGGGCTTGGAAACTTGGTGGTTTAGAGTATTTATGTAAGTTTAAGGATATGAATGTGGAATATACAAGTAGATCGAAAACCCATAGATATATGAAGGCTATTGACCCAAATGAAGATAAGAATGTGGAAGATGCATGTGGAAGAAAGGATTCCATTGATATATATGCTTTTGCTGTATTAGTAAGTGAAGTCTTTAAAAGTAAAAGTGATGGTTAGTATACGAACTTGTTTAAAATATTAATAATATTAGAATCGAAAGTGGGAGATTATCATTACGATATCTTCAAATCTGTCAGTAGCTGGAATTACACGATTATCTTCTGTTACTCTTTGGCACACCCCGCTGGAGATGCGTGGTGTGACCACGCATCTTGAGTGGGGTGTGCCAAAGGGTAACAGAAGATATCCGTGTAATTCCAGCTACGGACAGAATTGAAGATATCGTATGATAATCTCCCACTTTCAATTCTATTATTAATTTGGTTCAAACTATGACATCTCATTTTAAATTAATAATACTTTTGTAATTTGTTTTTAGATATTGTTCCTTCATTGGAGAATTTTATAGATATGTGTAAAAATGATTTACAAAATGTGATAATATCTGAAAGGCCAAAATTGTTTAATCTATTAGATCATGACTTCTTTAATCATGAATTTATATTCATCCATTCGTTTCTAACAGAGTTACCCTTAAAATCCGATACTGAGAAGATGGATTTCTTTGGAACGCTTATTGAAAAGCTGAAAACATTTGACGAGGTAACTGTAGCTAGCCAGTTAGGTGCTCTATTACTCTCCAGAATGGTACTTTTGAATAAAAGTGCACAAACTGAAGTCATTCCATTTGTTTTAGTCCCCAGAGAAGGTACAACTTGTTCAATCTGTGCTTGAAAAGTCATTAATTCGTTTAATATTATTTCAGCTACAGATTCAAATCGTTTGTTCTGCATAGACACATTTAAAAAGTTTATAGTTCCAAAATTGTTGGAAATATTTTGTGTGAGAGATGCACAAATCAGGCTGCTGCTTCTTGGATACTTAAATAATTTCATTAACTGCTTTTCCAAAGATGAGCTGCAGTCTCAAATTCTACCTGAAGTTTGTAAATTTATTTAATTTCAATTAGCTTTAGAATCAACTAATTAGTTAATCAAGTTAATATACAGGGTGTTTCATAAAAGTTCCGCAGAAATTCTAGGGCGTGTTCTAGAGCGCAAAGTATGAAAAAAAAAGTCCCCATATATATATATAGGGGACCACCCGCTATATACAACCCTTAAAACAGGATGGCCTCACACAACATTTTTGGTAATATAGCAGACGCAACTAATAATAATTCATTCAAAATTTGTGTGTACTTATTACTGGTGCCGAACTACCGTTTGAGCTTATTTTTGTCTTAAATATAGCTAACCAGTGGCGGTACATACAGGTTTTTGCAAAAATACAAAGGTCGTTCCCCGTACCACTGGTTAGCTATCAAGACGAAAATAAACACAAAGGATAGTTCGGCACCAGTAACGAGTACACACAAAATTTGAATCAATTATCATTAGTTGCGTATGAGATATTAGCTAATATCTTGTGTGAAGCCACCCCCTTTTAACCCTTTCAACCCCTGTTTAACTTTTTTTAACCCCTTTCACTGCTATGGACTGGTATATGGACTGGCTATGGACTGGTATATGGACTGGCTATGGACTAGCAGTTCGATTGATTTGGTGCGCAGGTGCTATGGACTCTTATAGTAGTCCAATTGATTGGGCGGTCAGATGCTATGGACTGCTATAGCAGTCTACCGACTTCATAAATTCATTGTGGCTTTTTTATACATAACAAAAAGATTAGTAAATACATACACTCTCATTGGAGCGTTGCGTTACCCTGGATTTAAGATTCGGGATTCATCCCTGCACCCAGGGTCTTATCGTTGGAAAGATGAATATTTCACAAAATCCCAAAAACTATGTGGATAGCCATATATTTATTTTTTAAATTTTTTTATGTCTAGTCTTGTATAGTCTTGTCCAGTCATGTCTAGTTTTGTCCAGTCTTATCCGGTCTTGTCTGGTCTTGTCCAGTCTTGTCTAGCCTTGTCTTTATCTAGTCTTGTCTCTTTCTTGTCTTGCCTATGTAGTCTACTACATTAAAACGTACATAATTTATTGAATTATCTACAAAACTGAATTAGATTAGATTGTGCTTTCCATGGTCCACTTAATTATTATAAGTTAGTAGTATAAATCAAGTTCAGTATGAAGTTGGTGCAACTTGAAGTTGTCGCAATACGAAGCCGCAACATGAAGTTGTTGCAATATGAAGTTGTCACAACATGAAGTTGTTTCAACATGAAGTTGAAGATGAAATGTGGATTCGAGGTGAAAAAAAACCAAACTAGGACATACAAGACTAGGACAGACAAGAGTAGGACAGACAAGACTAGGACAGACAGGACTGGGACATACAAAATTAGGACATACAAGACTAGGACAGACAAGACTTGAACAGACAAGACTAGGACATACAAGACTAGGACAAATAAGACAATGAGATACAAGACTAGGACAGAGAAGACTAGAAAGACAAGACTAGACAGACAAGGCTAGACAGACAATATTATACAGATAAGACTAGACAGACAAGGCTAGACAGACGAGACTACACAGACAAGAATAGACAGACAAGACGTCTATTTTGTCGTTTTCGTTCAATTTTGACATAAAACAAAAGAATTTTGCAATGTGTGTCCACTGAAATCAACAAAAAAAAAACAGAATTTGCTTTGAATAGAGATTTTAGTTTTTGAAAATTTGGCAATTTTTACAAATTGTTTTGACGTTTTCGTCCAATTTTGACACAAAACAAAAGAATTTTTTATGGTTTGTCCATTCAAATCAAGAAAAAAAAATTTTGCTTCATAAAGATTTTGTTTTTTTGAAAATATGTGAATATTTGCAACTTTGAGTTTTTCGTCCAATTTTGACATAAAACAAATGAATTTTGCAGTTTGTCCGCTCAAATAAAAAAAAATTTGCTTCAAATAGAGATTTTGGTTTTTGAAAATTTGTCATTTATTTTGACAGTTCCATCCAATTTTGACATAAAACAAATGAATTTTGATGCAAACGTTTGTTGTAAAGTTTGTCCACTCAAATAAAAAAAAAACAAAATTTGCTTCTGATAGAGATGTTGGTGTTTGAAAATTTTTCAATATTTGACAATTATTTTGACATTTCCGTCCAATTTTGACATAAAACAATTGAATTTTCCAAAGTTTGTCCACTCAAATCACCAAAAAACACAAAATTCGCTGCAAATAGAGATTTTGGTTTTTGAAAATTTTTCAATATTTGACAATTATTTTGACATTTCCGTCCAATTTTGACACAAAACAAATGAATTTTCCAAAATTCGTCCACTTAAATCAACAAAAACCAAAGTTTGCTTTGAATAGAGATTTTGGTTTTTGAGAATTTGTCAATATTTGTCAATTATTTTCACATTTCTACCCAATTTTGACATAAAACAAATGACTTTTGCAAAGTTTGTCCACTCAAATAAAACAAAATTTGCTTCAAATAGAGATTTTGGATTTTGAAAATTTGTCAATATTTGTCAATTATTTTCACATTTTCACCCAATTTTGACATAAAACAAATGAATTTTGCAAAGTTTGTCCACTCAAATAAAAAACAAAAACAAATTTGCTTCGAATAGAGATTTTGGTTTTTGAAAATTTGTCAAGTATTTTGACATTTCCATCCAATTTTAACATAAAACAAATGAATTTTGCAAAGTTTTTCCACTGAAATAAGAAAAAAAAACAAAATTTGCGTTTTCGGTTTTTGAAATTTTGTCAATATTTGTCAACTATTTTGACATTTCCGTTCAATTTTGACGTAAAACAAATGAATTTCGCAAAGTTTGTCCACTCAACTAAAAAACAACAAAAATTTGCTTCGATTAGAGATTTTGTTTTTGAAAATTTGTCAATATTTACCAATTATTTTGACATTTCCGTCCAATTTTGACATAAAACAAATGAATTTTGCAAAGTTTGTCCACTCAAATCAACAGAAAAACAAAAATTACTTTGAATATAGATTTTGATTTTGAAAAAATGATACAAAGTTATAAAAGTATTCTGCAAGGGCTGTTGTAATGTTCAGAATAATGAGCACACAATCACATTAGTTCAAAAAAGTAATTCGCATCGAAAGAGTTAAGGGCTGTCTGTACCTCAGATAGGAAGTGTTTTCAGAGACCTATTTATTGGGACTTTTGTTCTTATTTTGGGTTCTAGAACACACCTAAGAATTTCTGCCGGACATTTATGGAACACCCTGTATAATCTATTTTTTTTTAGCTATTAGTTGGTATTAAAGATACAAATGACCATTTGGTAGCTGTAACACTTCGTTCTTTATCTGATTTGATTCCGATTCTTGGATCAGCGACAGTAATAGGTGGTAAAAGAGCCAAATTATTTAACGATGGAAGACCAATTATACACCAAAATAAACCTAGATCTAGGAGGAATTCTAAACGTGCTTTAGAATTGTTATCGACACAAACAATGCCAATAATTACCTTAGATAATCATATTTTAAGCAACAGTGCCACGGAGTTATCTGATTTACCGGAAAGACCTAGTCCAGATGGAGAAGAAGGCGAGACTTCAACTGATGAAGTAGAAGTCACAGCGGAAGATGAAGGTGAGGTTGAAGAGGAAAATTGGGATGATTGGGAAATAAATGAGGAAGAGGTTCATGTGGAAGAAAGTGAAGCTCCAGTTGAAGCTCTGGTCACAGATTTAAGTAATTCCCAAATTAAAAAGCCAATTCCCGATATTTTAGAACTGGACATTAAAAATCAAAAAAATTTAACAGACAAATTTGAAGAGTTTGATTTCTTTCAAGATATGGAGCCTGTTATTGAAGCTTCTTCAAAATTCCTTGTAGATAACACCACCATTAGCAAATTGGATTTAGTAGTTAATAGCATGGATCATCCAGCTGAGGGTTGGGGAGAAGAAGATTGGGACGAGTAATCTAGTTTGTAAATTTATTGTATATGGAGTTTGTAAATACATTATTAAGAAATCATTTCTTTACTATCTTCCTATAAATAGAATAATGGTAATAAATATAATTAATAAATATTAATTAATTTTAAATAAATGGTAATAAATATTAATTAATTAATATATTCAATTGACCTTTTTATGGTTAGTTAAGCGCATGCGCGTCATGCTTGTTTAAAAGCCGGGAATACGAAAGTTTCGGGCACATTTTGTCATTTTCACTGGTTACATTCACTGGTTACGAAAAAAAATGGCGGAATTGACGCATGCGCACAAAAAAATTCAACTATGAAAAGGTCTATTAATTATAAATGAGAATAAAAGCATTTTGTATGTTTACTTCAACTACATAAAATATAAAAACAACAATCTAGTAATAATGGAATTCAAATTCTTCACATGTAACTGAATTAGTATCTTTATTTTATATTTATAATAACTTTTGTGGTTTGAGTTCCAATTTATCAATAACCTCTTGAGGCATACAATAAGTAGGATTAACAACTTTAACAGTTTCATTTCCCATTAATGATAGGGCAGCTAACCCAAACAAGGTGTGGTATGGATCGGATATATCGCCAGGCCTATCACTAAACCCACCAGTTTCAACATCTTGACAAGCTAAAATAAACTTTTCCAACGATTTAAAATTAATCCAATGTAGTCTTCCCAGCATGGACAGGCTAGATAGAACCCACCATGAATAACAAACATCAGGTAATTTTTCAGGCCTGCCGTTTAGACCTCCTGAAGGTAATTGCCGTTCACAAAGCCACCAAGCTAAAGTGTCCCTTTGAACAATATCTAACCTTTGAGTTATTGATAAAAAGCCGACACAGCAATATATTAAACCCGCGTGGCTTTCACTTAGAGGTCTTGATCCAAATCCACCGTCGAAATTCATGCAAGATTCAACAAACTTCACAGCTTTATCAACGTCTATTGCATCTAAGCGCTTCAATAAAGATAAAGCTAAAACTGCACAAAACGAGAATCTTGTATCGACTTCGCCCCATTTATCACCGGTGAAACTACCATCTTCTTTTTGAAGGGATTGTATGTAAAGAACAACATTCTCGACATTAATTGCATCCATTCTATCATAAATTGCCAGGACTTGAATAGCGCAGACGGTGTGTAACAAATGGGGATCGTGATCAATAGTGGCACTAATTCCTCCTGTTTCAGAGTCTTGGCATTGTGTTATAAATTTTATTATCTCATCTTGCGGCAATTCTTTCAATTTGCCCATTATATCCAGTGCAGTTAAGCCCCAATATATACCAGACATCCGCAAGTAATCCGTCATACCATACTCATAGTTGTCTTCGTTTTGACCGTACGCTTTTAAAAAAGCCGCATGTTTTTCTAAAAGTAAGGTTTTTGGTGCATCTTCACTCAGCGCTATATCTTTTATTAAGGTAGCCATAGCGTTCTAAGGATAATTATAAGATTACAAAGACATAACCTCTCTTCTCAGCCTTCAAATATTTGACTGAAACGTCACTTTGACAAACAGGTGACATGTTCGCAGCGAAGGAATTGAAATCATTTGAAATCGATTTAAAGTTCATAAAGTACTTTTATTACTAACAGATTCTATATTTACTTTTATGAAATTAATTGTACTTTTTAAAAAGACTAGATAAATAGTTTAGTCCAGACAGGGCTAGATAAATAGTTTACTCTAGACAAGACTAGATAAATAGTTTAGTCTAGAGAAGACTAGATAAATAGTTTTACTATAAACAAGAGCTAAATAGTGTAGACTAGACAAGACTAGATAAATAGTTTAGTCTAGACAAGACTAGATAATAAGTTTAATTTAGTCAAAACTAGCTAAATAATTTAGTCCAGAGAAGACTAGATAGATAGAGTAGTCTAGACAAGACTAGAAAAATAATTTAGTCTAGAAAAGTCTAGATAGATAGTTTAGCCCAGACAAGGCTAGATAATTAGTATTTTTGATGGCGAACCTATGACATGCGGGTCAGACACTGACCCAAACAAGCTTTGATTTATTTAAACTTTTATTATTTTTTTAATAAAGTTTTTCAACCACAAAAAAATGGATACATAATATATCAAAAAGAAATTTCTTCTCCAATTATTGTATTTTACATACTCCCTTTCTCGCTTATTTTATATGTTTACATACTCGCACACCAAAATGAACAGATTAATAAGTACATCGTGCATAAAATTCCCATGTAAATCAAATGGAGTTTCATTGTTAAACAATTTCTGTTTATTGCCACTATGGCAACAACTCGCGTCACTAAACAAAACACATATACGTAGTGAAGATAAATTTTCTGACGTGAATTAAAATTGAATTAATTTTTCTTATTTTGAATCAAGAAGTCTCGGCCCCTCAGTCTGGATTTGTCTGGCTCTAACATAACTTAACCACACTTAACTTAACCACCACTTAGAGGTGACGGCAAAACAACAGATAAGTTCAACCCAAATGTCAACTTCGAGTGCACGTTGGTGTTCCCTGCTAGAAAACCAAAGAGGCTCTGACGACCGAGTCATGGCGGTATACCCATTAAAACAGAGAATTAAGGAAATTAATTCTCAACTCTACCAACTCGCACTGGCCAGCGTGGTAGGGCAAATGGCTAAAACCCCCGCAATGATAGTACATCAGAACACACGGCTCTCAGTCCACGGCAGCTCGCTTACCCCCGACCAAGGTAGCGGAAAAACAAAGAAGCGAGCAGAGGGTGCGAAGAAAATCCGGTACAGGATAGGCTATCAAAACCGAAAACTGACCATCGCTACTCTAAATATCAGAACACAGAAACTTCTTCACAGAAAACACTTCATATCAAATGGGATATACTAGGAATAAGCGAACATAAAAAAACAGATGAGGAACAACTAACACTTCACTCAGGCCATCTGCTACACTACGGAGGAGGCCAACACATAATCGAAGGAGGAGTCGGGTCCTAGTACACAAAGAGCATATACGAAATGTCACCAAGATCCACAGTATCAGTAATAGTAATGTACCTCATATAAGTACTCTCCCATATCAAATGGGATATACTAGGAATAAGCGAACATAAAAAAACAGATGAGGAACAACTAACACTTCACTCAGGCCATCTGCTACACTACAGAGGAGGCCAACACATAATCGAAGGAGGAGTCGGGTCCTAGTACACAAAGAGCATATACGAAACGTCACCAAGATCCACAGTATCAGTAATAGTAGTGTACCTCATATACAAACTAAACACTAGATACTCGTTAAAAATTATCCAGGTATACGCACCTACATCCGCACTCTCGGACGTGGAGGTGGAGGTATTCTAAGATGATATAAATACCGCAATATCGCAAGAACCTACCCACTACAGCATGCTAAAATAGGGGACTTCAACGCTAAATTGGGGCATAAATATGGGGCAAAATCAAGGGTCCGAGGATATTCCAAATATTACCTTAGACAAATTAAGGAGGGCACTTAAAGAGATATAAAAAACAATAAAGCAATTGGCGACGACGGCGTAGCAGTCGAGTCACTAAAAGCCGGCGGAACTACGTTATTAAATGCATTGTGCAAGTTATTTGATGCTTTTCTACAAACTGGGACAAGTTCTACAAAGTGGGATCGGGCAATAATTATAATACTGCATAAGAAAGAAGATATCACCAACTTACAAAATTACAGATCCATTAGTTTACTATCGCATATATTTAAGCTATTTATGAGAATCATTAACAACAGGTTGACAAATAAATTCGACCTATATTAACCCGGCGAGCAAGTTGGCTTTCGAGCTGGATTTGGCACAAATGACCATCTACAAATAGTCAAGTCCCTTATCGAAAAATGCATCGAATACAATAAACCCCTCTGCATAATCTTCGCCGATTACGAAAAGGCTTTCGACACAATAAACCGGCATAAAATGCTACAAGCTCTTGCTGAATGCCGTATCGATCATAGATACATCGAGCTCATCAAACACGTGTACCAAAGAGCAAAAGCTTATGCATAGGCTGCAAGAAGGATTCCCAAGACTTTGATATTGCACGAGGTGTACGCCAAGGAGATGTCATATCGCCAAAGTTATTCACAACCCTCCTAGAACATATGTTCAAACGGCCCAACTTCGGTGACATGGGTATAAACATAGATGGCGAAAAACTAAACCATCTAAGATTCGCCGACGATTTTTTAATTATCGCAGATAGTATGGACGAAGCAAAACAAATGCTACGGGGGTATGGGAAGCATCGAACCCTGTTGGACTCAAAATAAACACCAACAAAACTCAATACATGACAAATCTTGTTGGGAGCCTCACTCCCAATCAAGATAGGCGGAGTAAGCATAGAATAAGTGAGCTCTTATAAATACCTTGGTCACGAAATCTCTATTGGTAGAGACAACCAAACCTGTGAAATCTCGAGAAAAATGGGCCAAACATGGGCGACCTTTGGAAAGCTGCGCAATATGTTTAAGTCAGACATTCCAATATGCCTAAAAAGAAAAGTATGCGATCAGTAGCTGTTGCCTGTGTTTACATACGGGGCTGAAACACTTACACAGGATCGGCCAGGATGGAGAAAGCTACGAGAGATCTATGTCCAGCAGTGGACGCGATTGGTCGCTTGATGATGATGATGATGAACATAACTTAATCTATCCATAACCTAATCTAGATAAAATCTACGATTACATAGATTACATCGACAACGACCAAATAGTGTTCCCATCACTGTGCGTTTTTACTAGTTAGCAATTTTTGCCACGGAGGCGCTGAACGTTCTAAGAAACATTGGTTTTATTCAATATCTTAAGCAGAATATTCCACATCCTCTAATTGGATTTCATTGTATAATATATCAGGAATTTTTATGGACTTATTCATTGATTTACATTTTTTGATTTCGACCTGTATTTTTTGATCTCCACTTCCAAAGTAGAAGTAAATAAAAAGGAAACTTGAATTAAGAAAAGAGAGATCATAAGCGTGAGAACAAAAAAAAGTAGTCTTTAACCTCCGTCCTCTTTTCCAAGTGATGCCACTGGCCTGGTGATCCACGAGTTGGTACGAAAAATAGAATGAACAAAATTTGACCCACTAATCAAAAAGGTTCGCCATCAAGGACGTACCCAGCGAGGGGGGCTGCTGGGGGCAATCTGAAATTGTATACTTTAACGACAGATGTATACAGATATAGAGATCATTACATAATGCATAATTCATTTCATAATCCTTGAAATAAATATGAGCTTCCCCCCCCCCCCCTATCACTGGTCGCCATCCCTGGTCTAGAGAAGACTATGATTATAGTGATTGGAAATATTCAAAAAACTTTAAGTTTGGTATAACAATTTGGGAAAACATCAACAAGTTTCTTTTAAAAATAAGCATAAAAATTTCATTGCAAGAGGTGTAAGAGTAGAGATATGTTACTGTTCACGGTTAGAGGTGTAAGTGTAGAGGCTTAGACTGTAGTAAGTAGGATTTTAAGTATAATCAGTAATATACTAATCAAAATATTAATCAGTACCAGATTACGTACCAGATCTATGTTATTTTTTATATTTATGTCTTGCAAATCCATTAAAAAATTGAATTTCTTGTTATATGTATGTCTTATAGACTTGGCTTCTTCTATTTAAATCCATAAACAGCTTATCCAACGCAATGTTTAACGCGTCTCTTTTAATTTTTTCTGCGCCGTATACTTTGACTTTATATGTAAATTTATCCGTCTAACAATAAGTAATGCGTCCGTCTCTTATTTATGTCACTTTATTTTGTTTCTCTTTAGCTTTCAAAAGCAGGGCAAAAACAAGGTTAGACAACGCCAAACTGTTGCGAACTGGTAATTTGGTATGGGTGCTGCTCCAGGATCAGGACAATGGATGAATTAATTATACGCAAATATGTCCTTTATATGTAATTAAGTATTACTTATCTACTAATACCTTAAATATGTACAACTAATCTCTAACTTATTACAATAATCACTAACTAACAATAATACACTTAATACTACGAAACTTGTGGTCGAAACCCGAAATTTACTTATCAACGAAAATACGGAGGTTAGTTTGCAAAACTCAAAATACTCTCTTCGAGACCCAATCCTGACTCGCTCCTTTTTAACTTCCCCTCTACCTCGGTCTTGGTGTAAGTCCTCCCCTAATCTTTATGGAAAATTCGTAAAACAAAATCCGCTCGGCGTCTCGGCACTTAACCCTGGCTACGCCCGTGCAAGGATGCCCTGAGAAATGCACAATATAATGTCATAAAACGGTAAATATCACCAAATTGCTTCAAGGTTCAAGAAATAGAACATAATAATTTCATGGTCTAGAGAAGAGTTCTAGAGTTTAGTTTTTTTTTTTAAAGTTTAGGTTTTAGTTTTTTAAGAGAATCTAGAGTTTAGTATCCTGTACTACGGCGTCGAGGCTTGGACACTTACGGAGGCTATGTGTAAGAAGGTGGAGGCTTTTGAGATGTGGACTTACCGTAGAGTGCTGAGAATTTCTTGGGTGGATCGAATTACTAACGTCGAGGTCTTGCAAAGAGTCAATAAGCAAACAGAAGTTCTCAACACAATAAAGAGAAGAAAACTGGAATACCTTGGTCATGTTATCCGAAATGATAAGTACAGGTTACAGCAGACAATAATACAGGGTAAAATACAAGGTACGCGCAGTCCAGGCCACCGCAGAACATCATGGCTCAAGAACCTTCGCCAATGGTTTGGACAAAGTACAAGATCCCTATTTCGAAAAGCTGCAGATAAAATTCAAATAATGAAATTGGTCGTCAACGCCCTTGGAGGGCATGACACATGAAGAAGAAGAAATTTCATGGTCCTAACGTGGAGATACAATAAGAAATAGCGTAGTACAAACGAAAGGTAACCAGTCGGTTTGATTTCCTGAGGTTTCGAAATTTTTTTGTTTTGAAAATCTTGGGAAAACCATCTTTGGTTTTGTAGAAAATATTTTTTCCACGATTTTTCGGAAAACTGTTACTGGGGCTTTGGACTAAACCAGAGGGAAATGACAAAGTTTTGATGATTTTCCTCGATTCTCGGAAAAATCTTTACCTACATTTTGTATCAACTCTGCCTGAGAAGGAAAGTGGGTGGATTGAGTAGCCAAGTGACTAAAGCATCCGGTCCCAAGCCCGGATAAAAGAGAAGGGTGAACGAAGGGCTAACTACACTTCCCCAGCAAAAATAACAAGTTGAGGAACCTGTACAACCGCCTCGGAATGGACGGATTAACAGAAGACGACTTACGCGACGAAACTTATTAGGCTATGTAATTGGAACATGGAATGTACGCACACTAAAGAAACCCAACGTTTACTGCTCAGAGAGTTACAAAAATATAAGACAATGAAAATAGCAACCCAGGAGACAAAATGGATTGTCAAGGGAGTAAGAGACACACATACATACGATTCTATACAGTGGCAAAGAGCAAGTCTTTTGCTCTGGGATGAAAGCTGGGATTTCATAGTCGACAACAGGCTTAAAGCAAACATCCTAGACTTTCAAGCATTTCAAGCAACCCTTTCAAAATCAACGAACGAATGTGTAAAGAGCAACTAAAAACAAGATTTAATTTGATTAATGCAAACTGAACCACGGAGGAGCAAGATGAAAATACAAAGGAGAATTACGAACTACTGGAAGACACATATGACAAATCCCCAAGAAACAACCACAAAATGATCATTGGAGACATGAATGCGAAAATTGGGGAAGAAAGACACTATTAGGGGAAAGGTAGGATAGTTGATCCCTGTTTTGGTTTTCTTTAAGTAATTCTAACCATGATAATAAATTTGAACTTTTCATGTAGCCTCGTTCCATACTAGCAATCATGCACCTACTAGACCTTCTTTATTGTTGAACAAAAACGGCAAATCAGTTGTTTTCAAATTCCTGCGTAAGGATCAACTAACCCACACCATGGGGATACTTGATCCTGACGAGTGGGTTATTTTATCCCGGAGGATCAATCATTCCACCCGCCAAAGTTTCAACCTAAAAGTTCAAACCAAATTTAAAAACAGAAATAAACTAACTTTTAATTAGTGGTAATTGGCAATTAGAGAAGTAGTTATGAAAAAATGTTATTCAAGAAGTGGCACAGAATAAATGTCACGTGTTTTTGAAAATTTCTTCGGCTCCGGCAGGTGTCCCACAATTTCATTCCACTCGTTAAACATTTTGTCTTCTTATGCTGGCCACTTCCACAGCCTGACTTTTTTGCATCGCTTTTATTGTAGCCCCGTTTGCATTTATTTCTGTGATTTGTCCAGGGCATGAAATGCCATTAGAAGTAAGAACTACGAATTCCCCAACATCTTTTTAAATGGGTCAAAGCTCTTACCAGCCGCGCCATCATTACTAGATTCCAGTTCTCCCCCCTGAGGATGATTTAAGTGATGAACATTCATTAGAATCAGATGAGGTGTCATCACTTTTCGTTGGCCGTGGAAAGAGTTGTCGCCTTGTTTTCTTGGTTTTTTTTTTAGCTTCTTCCTCTTTTCTGTGTTCGTGATCTTCGTCAACTTTTTATTGGAAAGTTCTTCGATGGCTGCTTTTTCCGGCGTATCTCGCTATCTCCCTTGAGAAGATTGCGAACGAGGACCTGCCTTGGGTTACGGCATATGAGATTGTAGCTCTTCTATCTTTATATGAGAGTGTAGGTCTTCTGTTTTTAAATTTAGTTTGAACTTTTAGTTTGAAACTTTGGCGGGTGGGATGATTGATCCTCCGGGATAAAATAACCCACTCGTCAGCATCAAATATCCCCATGGTGTGGGTTAGTTGATCCTTGCGCAGGAGTTTGAAAAAAACTGATTTGCCGTTTTTCTGGAACCGAGAAGTCGTGGATACTGTACCCCCAGAAATCACGGCTAGAGAAATCTTAGAAGCTACTGCGAGAATAAAAGCTAACAAAGCTCCAGACCCTGATGGCATCCCACTGGAAGTCGGAAGACTGGCTGCCCTCTTTCATACCTAGACTTTTGTAAACATGTTCAACTCGGTCATTTGCAGTAGAAACATACCAGGTAGATGGAAGGAGGCCAAATTGGTTTTAGTCCCCAACCCAGGAAAGGCCTCATCGCTACGCCCAATCTGCCTACTAGACAGCCTATGCAAACTTTCCGAGCGTATAGTAGCCACCAGGATATACCAAGAGCTTGATCTGCACGGAGGGCTATCAACAGCACAATATGGTTTTCGAGCGGGGAGGTCTACCACAGACGCCATCCAGGAGGTTATCAAGATCGCCCACTATGCCAACTTGGGTAAACGTAGGCACAGAAAAGTATGTCTAGCCGTTGCACTAGACGTTAAGAATGCGTTTAACACCGCGCCCTGGCGACAAATCGTAGACGCAAGCAGAAGGAAAGGAATATCTACATATTTAATAGAATTAATTGAAAGCTACTTCACGAACAGGAGCCTAATAATAGACAACACAACCAGGCGAGTGACGTGTGGTGTCCCGCAGGGGTCGGTTCTTGGACCGCTCCTGTGGAACATTCTCTACGATGGCGTTCTAGACCTAGAAAAGACAAAAGACCTTAAGAACTGTAGACTGGTAGCATTCGCCGACGACCTCCTTGTGGTGTCCGCGGACATCAATAAGAAAGCCGTGGCAGCCAGGATCGAAACTGCATTAAAAGCCATTCATCGTTGGATGGAAAGCAACGAACTGCAAATAGCTCCAGAGAAGTCCGAGATCATTGCACTTATAGGTCGCAAGAGAATAGGCGCCGTAACTGTAAACATCCTAGGCAGGTTGATGTCGGCAAAACCGATAATAAAATACCTCGGCGTCCATATTAACCAACGGCTATCCTGGAGTAGACACATCCAAAACGCGGCTATGGAAGCCGAACGCGCTTGAGCAGCACTTCGCAAACTAATGCCTAGACTGAAGGGCTCTGCTACTAAAACTAGCAGGCTATTAAGCGAAGTCGTAAACTCCATCCTCTTCTACGCCGCTAAAAGCTGCTTCTAATAGGAACATTTTGATAAGAACACAACGCCCCATGCTCATAAGCATATGCTGTGCCTTCCGCACAGTGTCCAACGTTGCGCTACAAGTTATAGCAGCAGTCCCGCGGATAGACCTTATGGTGGAGGAAAGGGCTTCCAACCAAGGAACGAGCAAAGAGGGTAGGACCTTAAACAGAAACCAATTGATGAGCAAATGGCAGGAACGTTGGGCCCACGCCAAGGAAGAGGGGTGGACCCGAACCCTCATCCCCGAAATAGACATGGTACAAGTCAACTTCTACCTCACACAAATACTAAGCGGTCATGGTAATTTCGCCGCTTATGTTAAGAGGATAGGAAAAATAGAAAGCGACAGCTGCCGATACTGCCTAGCAACGGATACTGCTGAACATACTTTCTTTCAATGTCCGCAATGGTCTAATATTAGGGCCGTAGCAGAACAGGAGGTAAGAGAACCCATTAACACGCAAAATATGGTCAATCTCATGATTAAGGGCGAGGACAACTGGAAGACAATAACAAATCTGTGTTCCGAAATCCTTAAAAGTAAGGACGAAGACGAAAGAAGGGATGATATGGCAAGTAACAAAGGTCAACCCTAGATCAAAATAAAAGGAAAACAGAAAAACTAGGGCGGTAAGAAACCGTCCGGGCTGCTCACCCTGAAGGAATGCGCAAGCGATACCGGGATGGCGTACTTTCAAGTCAAGTGGAAGAAGTGGTTTAGTGAGTGAAAGCCTCACACACAGCCTGGTAGACCTTCCCCCCAACTACATATAAAAAAAGGGACTTCAAAGGACCAAAGGAGTGATACTTGATTCCAGGATCAAGCATCTCCCTCTACCTGAAGGGAACTATCCCGATGCAGCCATTTTTTTCGAAAATTTGAAAAAAAAACAGCAATAAGTCAAGCAAATTTGTTATGGAAACCAATTGCTTTTAAATAGCTAAATGCACACAATATTTCAGAAATATAAGCAATAAATCAGAAAGTACAAGTATTAAAATTGTTGTGACTTACCATGCATGCGTATAAACAAGTAGGGTCATGGAAAAAATCAAATTTTCAAAATTAAAAGATGAGGTAAACAAGGTTTAGTAGCCATTATGGCCGCTGAAAATTTGGCCAGCAGAACAAAAGTCCTTGCAAGCTCCAATTTTTAAATGGGGATCATGTATCCCACAGGATAACTTCTCCTCTACATAGGAACAATTGGAAAACACGACAATTGTACTTAATATGGAACAGACTACGGGAACCGTATTTATACGCAAAGAGTAAGTACCTAACTACGGGAACCGCACGAATCCGCACTACCTTCAGCACCCCGTACACAAGGCACGACTTGTAGAAAAGTACCCCGTAGCGAAAGGGTTAATCGCTGCGTACTTTCTAAAATTTATTGTGCCGGATATTGCCTATCATAAACCGTATCCTATTTGTTATAGTAAAGGCGCTATATATTAATGGAATTTTAGAGTATAAACTCATTCTTTCTTCTTACCTTTGCCGTTACAGTTGCAAATATGAGTGGTCAGAGAAGAAAACTCAATACGATGTCGTTATCTTACAAAGTGAGGTTGATAAGTGAAGTTGACGAAGGAATTAAAAAGAAAAATGTGATTCCTGAAGACTTTGGTATTCCTCCAAGTACACTTTCTTTAATTATACGAAACCGCGAAGAAATTATGAACAAAGCCGAAAATGGTGCAACTAATGATGCATACGTCTTACTGGGAAGAAATTCGTTCCGTTATGGACTGACAGTATACTGCCGCAGTATCCTAGGGAAATATATGACGTCATAAATAGTCGCCATTTTCGTACTGTGAGCACTGGCGCTTTCGAGGTAAGGTGCTCTCAGTGCTTTGATCATTATTATTATTGAATATTGCTATGGCCGTTATTGACATGGAAAATTTAAAAAAATTGCGTTTTAAAATTATTATGCGATTAATACAATTGACAATTAACTAGAATATTCAATTTTTAAATATAACTACATTCAAACAATTATTTTTCTTGTTGACAGTTGCCAGTATACTGGACGTTTTAAGCAGTAACCAGTATAGATAACTATAAAGGAACGGCTTCGCAGTATACTAAATTGACGTCACGCCTTACAGTGCTCGCAGCAGGCTCGCAGTGTATATCGGAACATACCCCTAGTACACCGCGTCGTAAAGAAGATCGACGATTTAGCATTACACTTGATAAATGGACGAGTATGAAAATTCGAACATATCTAAATATCAATTTGACAATTACATCCATTTGCCTTTCGCTATTAGCCTGTTGTGGAGTTTTGTTTTATTTACATATTTACCATAATATTCTCAAAATCCCTTGTTTATCTAATTATCTAAGTCCCACTTAACTTAATCGGCAAGTTCGCACAGTATCCCTTGCTTTACCATATGCGTGAACATGAAAAATCCTTTCGTGTTTTTGTTTAAATTGCGAGACAGATTAGACCCGGACCCGGACTCGGACCCGAAAAATCAGACTCGGACTCGACTCGGATTCGCCGAGTCTAAAAAGACCGGGTATTCCCAAACCCTAGTAACAGGCATACTCACTTACGTAGTTGTTACGTGCAGACAGAAAAGAAAACAATGTTTCGTTTAAAGTAACAAAAAAGGTTTTTTTCTGTAATTTACAGCAAAAAAACCAAAGAAAGCATCGAAAATAGAATGTGCAGCCTTGCCGCGACTTGATAATAACGGCATGACCTATTCTAATCATTGTATTACGAGGATTTTTTTTGAATAGCAAAAGAAAGTCGACCGGCAATCGGCCACACCGGCCCATCGGGCATTTGTCCGATTTGCCCTATGGCCAATTCGGGACTGGACTAGGGATTGCAATCCGGTGTAATTTTCAATCCGACTAAATTTCCCCGGATCCAGCAGAATCCGTAAGGATCCGCCCGGTGATTTTACTCAATCTACTGAGATCACAACAATTAGGGGGGAGCACGGAAGGAGCCTCCACGCGTGCATTTTCTCCTGTATATGCAGAACATGCCGGCGCTCCCTGGTAACACTGTCCCAACAGACAGTGGCAAATCCTTCCACCACCGGAAATAACCGGACACGAAAAAGTAACAACAATTAGGTATTTGAGCATGCTAAGAAGTCTTATTCTTATATTTATGGCAGACATCATGATGAATCTGTCTAATGAAATATAATGTTTATGTAGTTTAATCAACTTACTATAAATCCGTATTTGCCGGTGCATAAGGCGCACCCTAAAAATCAACCTACTTTTTATGCGCGTGTAACGCGGACCTATGCTTTAAAGCTCAACCTCATTTTCATTGATCTGTCGTTCTGCTATTCTTATTTTTTAAAATAGTAACAAAACGGTTATCTTATGTCTTTTTCGAGGTTATTAGATTTTCAAAATTCCTCCAAATAGTCTCACAGTAGAGAAAAGAGCTCAGTTAAATGTTTGTCAAATCTTAACCTTGTCTTCATTAATCTGTCGCTGCCTTATTTTTCAAGATATTAACAAAACGGTTTCAGATTTCCAAAATTTGGACTTTTTGGAGAAATTTGTGGTTTTTAGATTTCCAAAATTCTTCCAAATAGTCGCGCAGTGAGGAAAGTAGTGAGAGTCTACAAGTGTTAATTTTGTAAAATCTCAACCCTCATCTTCATTCATTTGTGTACGTCTTATTTTTCAAAATATTATCAAAACGGTTTTAGGTTATCAAAATTTGGACTTTTTGGAATAATTTGTGGTGCTTAGATTTTCAAAATTCCTTCAAATAGTTGCACAGTCAGGAAAATAGTGAGAGTCTACAATATTAATTTTGTAAAATCTCAACCTCATCTTCGTTGATATGTCGTTGCCTTATTTTTCAAAATATTAACAAATTGGTTTTAGATTTTCAAAATTTGGACTTTTTGAAGAAATTTGTGGTTTTTAGATTACCAAAATTCCTCCACATAGGCACACACTAAAAAAAAAATAGTAAGTGTAAAAATGTTAATTTTGTAAAATCTCAACCTCATCTTCATTGATCTGTGGCTGTCTTATTTTTCAAAATATTAACAAATTCGTTTTATATTTTCAAAATTTGGACTTTTTGGAGAAATTTGTGGTTTTTAGATTTCCAAAGTTCCTCTAAATAGTCGCACAGTGAGGAAAATAGTGAGAGTCTACAAATGTTGATTTTGTAAAATTTCAACTTCATCTTCATTGATCTGTGGCTGTCTTATTTTTCAAAATACAGTCAAAACTTCCATAACTCGAACTTCTATAACTCCAAATTTTCTATAACTCGAACTTTTTTAGAAATCCATACGTTTAGATAGCATTTTACATATAAATTAACTTCGATAACTCGAATTTTCCTTATTTTTTCATAACTCGTAGTAAAAATGTGTACAATGGTAAAATTTTACATAGATAATCTTTATAACTCCAATTTTTTAACCCTTTCGCTGCGGGAACCGGATAAAGCCGCAAAATATTTTCGTGCCCTGTGTACGGGAACCGGATAAATCCGCAAATGTTTTTTTTGTACTTAATATGGGAAAGTCAAGAATAGATCAATAGTAAGTATCAATAAGATATCAATAGTAAAGATCAATAATACACGACGAGACAAACGAAAACGGATAGATGCTTATTAACTTCGCTGCAAGTAAAAACATGGTGATCAGCTCCACATGTTTCCCACACAAGAACATCCATAGCGGCAAAGTGCCCTTGGAGGTCGCCGGACGGTAGGACAGTGAAACAAATAGATGACGCTAGTGTGGACAAGAGAGCAGCAAAGAGCATAACAAACGTCAAGAAGACATTTTGTATCAGACTATGAAGAAAAGAAGATATCATTGGAATTTAAATGTTCTCTTGATTTTGAAACAGAGTATTAGAAGTGAAGTTTTTACTAAATTTTCAGAAATACCGTTATATGGATTATGTACCAAACCTTGAGAAACTGAAGAAGTTGTTGGAAGATTTGGAGTTTCCCCAAGATTTCCGAAAAAAAATGATACTTGGATTTTGGACAACATTTGAAATTGTCCATATTGGATCACATGGGAAATTCTTATTGAATTTTTTAAAAACTACAGCCAGCATTTTGTACTTGCAAAACAAAGAATTTTCCGGAAAAATTTGCATTGTGCGATACCAAAACGATTTTTTCAAAAATCCTTGGAAAACCGCAACACAGACCCTCGGAAAAACGCAACAAAGACCCTCGGAAAAACTTTAATTCAGAAAATTTGCCATTTGTTCTTTACTTTCGTAAAAACTAAAACAATTTGCAAGTTTTCTGCTTCAAAATACAATTAGGGCAATTGTATTTTGAACCAGAAAACTTGCAAATTTACAGACTGTTCACCTTTGCTATCGCGCGGCCTGTATAGTGCTAATAAAATTAGTAATAACATATTGATATAACAATTGTGACATAAATCAATAAGCAAATGTTCACTACAAACAATAATTTATAAACAATTTGCGGAATTTGCGGAATGATATTTAAAAAATTTATTGACGCTTAAACAACTTAAATATAATTAAAGTGCGGGAGGAGATGTAAATCGTGAATTAATTCCACTTCAGTAGTTGAAAACTCCGCCCAAACTTTTTAGAAGGGGACAAATTTCATTGGAGATTTTTCCGTGTCTAAAAACTTCGTTATGCCGCACATAACGACCAAATATCTCACAGCTAATTGAAGTGATGCCACTGCCCAGATATAAAGATTAATTGATAAAAACTATAAGATAGTTGAGATAAAACTATTTCTCTGCAAGGTCGTTATCCTCTCCATACACTTGAAGGTAGGTGCATATCGATCAAACAAATTATTACCACCAAAGTAGCGTTATTATTGTGCAAGAATTATTTATAACTCGCAGCTATTTTGTCGATACGTAAATCTTAGGATGGCGGGTGAGTAAGCCGAGTTCTTGCATCGTCTTATTCACAGATCATATGATCTGTCAGAAAGTTATTTTTTGTTTTGTTTTAGGTACAAACACTACTGCCATTTATAATGTTTAACAAGAAAAGTAACTTTATCTTTGATTCTTTGTCTAAAAGTTTACCGGATGATAGACCCATCACAGCACTACAAGTAAGATCAGTTTTTTGATGATTTCTCTTAACCTTAATGTGTTTATTTGCTGCATGTTTAGTCAGAGATGAGTTGTCTTTGGGGTTATTGATTAATGTCTCTTAAGTAGTTTTATGGTTAAATTACTCATCAATTTTTTAAATACTTTGTTGTAAGTTAATTACAACAAATAAGGTATTTCATTAATAACTAATGCACGTTAAAATACCTAACAACATTATAAATCTATAATTTGTAGCACCAAAACTATTGGTGGTTATATAATACAGGGTGATTGAAAAAAACATAGCCAATTTGGAAATCATTGCTACCCCTATATATATACATTTGTCCTATATATGCCCTCCCATGGTCCGAAAGTGTTCTAATGGATTAAAAAATATGACGGATAATGTGGCCAAATGGTTCAATTATCAAAAACCCACTTCTAGAACCCAAAAACTGTTTTTCAGCTTAAAATTGAAGAAACAGTTAAAACATATTGAGGGACGGTAAAAATCATCAGTTTTACCATCAGGTGGACATAAATATTGACAATAAATGTTCTTCATTATTAGGTGTACTGAGAAACTAAGCCACATAATCAAATCAAATTAATTTATTTACCACTAGATATATACAAAAGATACATATGGGTACGTCATTATAAGATATTGATATAATCAACAAACTCTTGATGATTATATGGACATATTGAAATTAGGAGATTTCTCATATTTGTTCTAAATTTCTTATAAGAAGGTTCCTGCGTGACACTTATTGGGAGCTTATATATATTAATTCCATAAACATCTGGTGCCTTGCTGCACATAATAAGTCTTGTTTTTGGGGTATATAGCTTCATGTGTCCATGTGTAAGACATTTGTGCTTATCCTCATTTTTGAGTATTTTTACTTTTGTTTTATGTATATAGCATGTTAGTTCTAGCAAATACAAACCAAATACCGTAAGTATATTTAGCTGTTTGAAATGGGTTCTGCATGAGGCATATATAGGTATACCAAGTAGAGCACGAATAACTCTTTTCTGAGCTTTAAGGATTCTCGGCAGTTCTGAAGATGTCCCCCAAGCTATTATTCCATACGCGAGCAGCAACTGAATTTCCGCAAAGTAATAATTGAGTAGTTCTTCAGGTGTCAGAAATTTTCGTAGATAGCGAATACAAAAGATTCGTTTATTAATCGATTTGCATAGGTTTTCCATAGTGTTATGCCATAACAGATGTTCTTCTATTACAAGACCCAGAAATTTCGATGTTTGGACTTTATTTATTTCAACATTTTGCACTTTTATAGAAATGTTTGTTGCATACTCGTTCCTGCTAGTTTGGAATACCATGAATTCTGTTTTTTGCAAGTTAAAAAACAGCTTATTAGCGGAAAACCATTTAGAAATCCGTTTCATTGCACTGTTTGCCTCTAATTGAGAGGCTTGCACAGTATTCTGCGATATTAAGAAGCCGGCATCATCGGCATATAGCGTACAGCTACAATCTTGTGTATACGCTACTAAATCTGCCAGGAAAAGAATGAATAGTGTCGGTGAAAGAACACTTCCTTGGGGTACGCCTAATTTTGTGACTATTTCAGGTGACACTCCGTTTCTCTTATGCGACAGAATTCTTACGAATTGGGATCGATTATTCAAAAATGATGTCAGTCAGTTTCCTGCTTTTCCTCTCAATCCGTACCTGTATAACTTGTCGAGAAGTAGTTTGTGATTTACGCAGTCAAAAGCTTTGCTGAGGACGCAAAAAACTCCTATTGGATAATTTCCTCTATCTATGTCACTAAGGATTTTATTGTACAAGCCTAGGATCGCCGTATTGGTGGATTTTCCACTTTGGAAGCCATGTTGTTCTGCAGGGACAATTTTGTGCTTCGTAATAAATGGTTTGAGTCTATGTAAGAAGCAATACTCTAAGATTTTGGAGAGCACAGAAATTAAGGCAATCGGTCTGTAGTTGTTAAGGATCCTCTTGTCTCCCTTTTTGTGGATAGGTACGATCGTAGCTACCTTTAAGATGGAAGGAAATTATTCTTTATCAAAAGAAGAGTTTATTAGACTAAGGAGCGGTTTTGCTAAATATTTTAAGTTCTCCTTAAATAAACTACACGGCAGGCCATCGGGACCGTATGAGTGTTTATTTTTTAGATTTTTATCTAAAATATATAATAATTCATTTTCTGAGAAATCCTCTAGATACATCGTTTCCTCAATAAATGAAATGTGATTGTTAGTCACACAGGTTTGAGGAATGTTCTCGACGATTTCCTCTGGAACTCCCTTTAAAAAGAACTAAAGTTCTTTTTAAAGAACTCGTTAAACACACCTGCAATTTTATCGGGATCCAGAAGTAGACAGTTACCATCTTTTATTTCAATTTGCCCACATTTACTAATTTTATTTGTTTGACCATTGATAATTTGCCAAGTTGCTTTTTGCTTGTTATCGGCTTTTGAAATAATGTTTCTAAAAAAAGTCTTTTTCCAATAGTGTCAGGCGATTCCAGCCTTCCCATTGCACCTCGAACAAAATTTGGAACATTTCTCTTGACCTTTGGAAAGACCTTTTCTCTTGACCTTTGACTCTCTTGACAAGGAAAGACCTTTTTCACATGAAATTTCATCACTTAATGATTACAAAAACATGAGTCATGAAGATTTTACTAACCTTGGAGTCAGATGCACATCAAGTATTGACGATCCATCTAGAATGAATTCCTTTAAAATCATCATTGAAATAAATAATTTGGCAATGGTTTTATAATAAGAACATTATAACAATTCATAGAATATTTTATGACAAAGAGCGTAAATTTAAACAACTATACAATGTTTAGATTCATTAGAATTACACAAACATGATATTATAATAGGTTTTTTCTTAATGATTTAACTTTAATAATAATAAATAAATTTTCTTCATAAATTTTTTAAAGATATTTTCTTATATATTTACGCAATAGCGTTTTTTTATTCTTTATACGAGTCTTTATACAATTTATTATATCCTTCCATCTCTTGTAATGCGAATTGTCGTTGTTCTGTATCTTTGGTAAAACTATTTTTATAAGCCTGCACTAACTTAATGCCCCTTTTAGCAGTATCATTAACAACTTTGATATTTTTAACGATATTTCTAGCTTCAATGTAATTTTTATTTTTCGTCCAGTGCTTAGGATTATATTTAAAAAATATTATATCAATTGAAAATCTTTCAAATAATTCCTTTGATTTTGAATGTATAAAGTGATCTATTTCAATGTCTTTATAATTGACAATATCTCTATCTTGGATAACGATTCTCTTATCACATACAAAACTATCAACCACATCCAATTTTGCAACCATTCTTTCTTTCATTTCAGTAGATATTTCTTCATCAAAAAAAGCTAAAGCAGCGGTTTCTGGCATTAAATACCATAGATGGTTGATAAACTTTTTAAGCGCTATTTTCGATATGTCTGCGTTAATAGACTCATATTTCAGAAGTTGTTTTAAAAATGACAAATCGTTATTTGGGGCTGATGCTGCAATGGGTGATTTGAACTCTTACATAAGTTAAAACAATAAAAATACAAACTTCTTTCAAATCTCTCTTATTCTGAGTGGATAATTGAAATTGTTCTCTGAAAAGATAAATTTTCAAAGAATATATTGCCTTCGACATCCATCTGGCGTCATGCATTGCTCCTGGAGGACGAATTTTGTATTTGGGTGGAATGAACCCGAGAAAGACTTGTGTAAGTTCCAATAATTCTTTGTAGTCATCTCTGATACCAGGCATATTCATCATTTTACGAGTAAAAGAAATCTCTTGTATTGTAGGGTCTGCAATGCCACTTTTCAAAGCTAGTTCTCCACAATTGACTCCAATTATCTTTGAGTCTTTTGAATAAAGGGTTCCTGTGGTACCTGGATTTTTTTTCAAATACAGCTCTTTTCTAGATTCATTCTAAATAAATATAAATTCTAAATTCATTCTAGACGGATCGTCATGTTTTTGTAATCATTAAGTGATGAAATTTCATTTGAAAAATGTCTTATTTCGAATATTTTAGAGAAATGTACAAAATTTTGTTCGAGGTGCAATGGGAAGGCTGGAATCGCCTGACACGATTATGTGGCTTAGTTTCTCAGTACACCTAATAATGAAGAACATTTATTGTCAATATTTATGTCTACCTGATGGTAGAACTGATGATTTTTACCGTCCCTCATTATGTTTTAACTGATTCTTCAATTTTAAGCTGAAAAGCAGTTTTTGGGTTCTAGAAGTGGGTTTTTAATATATATATATATATATATATATATATATATATATATATATATATATATATGTATATATATATATACATATATATATATATATATAAATATATATATATATATATATTAGGGTGGTTGTTAAGAATTTTTTCGTCCCCTCTTATTATTGCCAATTTTCTCATTTTCTATTAAATCTGGCAAAATGGCCAAATTAGCCGTAGATCCTTACTATGGCTTACAGGGGTATCTCTTTACTGAATGTCGCAGACAAGATCCTAGCTAGAATACTTTTGAATCGCCTGCCGCCAATGGCAGAGGAAATACTTCCTGAGGCTCAGTGCGGTTTCAGAACAACCGAGTCCTGAGGTACTCGGCAAGAACACATGAACACTGAAACACATTTATATTGGTTTGTGTTGTTCCACGCTTTTTTCTTGTAGTTGATGTATGGTGAAAATTGCGTCGCATGTGCCTTTGATATGCGACGCAATTTTCACCATATATCAACTACAAGAAAAATGCATGGAACAACACAAACCGATATACATGTGTTTCATTGACTTGCCGAATACCCCTAGGAAGCTCTATGGATACTCCTAAGGAAACTGGGGTGCCCAAGAAAGTTCCTAAATATGGTACAACAACTACACATAGACATGACATGCAGGGTACAACATTATGGAGCACTGTCAACTGACTTCGGAGTCAAGCAGGGATGCATTCTAGCACCAGCATTGTTCGCACTCTACTTCAGTGTCGTCGTAAGGCACGCCCTTAAAGACATGTTTGATGCCATCCACATAAAATACCGGTATAATGGGGGACTGCTTACCATATCCAGACTAAAGCTTCGATAAAAACCACTTACCCGAATCACCGAAATCCTCTGCAGATGATGTCTGCCTAGTAGTCGACTCGCTAACAGCCCTACAAGAGAGTATTTAACAAGAAAAGTAACATTATCTTTGATTCTTTGTCTAAAAGTTTACAAGTCGATACACCCATCACAGCGCTGCAAGTATTCGAACAAGCCATCGATTCGCTCTAACATTTTAATTCACTTCTCGAGCAATTTTCAACCGATTTCCATAAATTTTATCTCGAAAGATGCCTAAGAAATTTGGCTAAATTATTCTGCCGGAAAAACTTGCAATAAGTTAGAGGAAATGGCTAAAAATTGGAAAATTGTCTTTATCTCGGATATTCTCAGCATTTGAACCAGGGGTCCTCACTAGGATTTTTTAGAGAGCAGCTCAACAGCTTTATTAAATCGGAAACATCTCGCTTTTCATCTGGATTTTCATCAAACAGAGTTTTAACTGAAGGAAAGCTGGAATAATCACCCTTTGACAGTTCTTCAATATACATATTGAACTTTTGTTCATGTGAAACAACAATTTTCATTACAATTTTGTTGTCTCCTTGCAATCGAGTCAGTGTTTCATTCACAATGCCCATCCCTAACTTAATTTTTTAAATTTACGTTTTTATTTATATCCCTAACAGCCGAGCGCCGTAAAAAATCGTTCCGAGGGCCGCATGCGGCCCGCTGGAACTGGAAAATTGTGCTAAACTGCAAAATTGTGTTCAGCATTTACATTTCTTTCGGGTAAACTGAAAAGCAACTGTTTGCACCAATCGATGCAGCATCTCAAAATTAGTCTGAAAACACATATAATTTTCCTAGGAAGCTTTTAATTAAAAAGTACCATCGAACCAGCCATCGATCCGCTGATGGACTCGTAACATTTTAATTCACTTCTCCAGCAATTTTCAACCTATTTATACAAATTTAGTGTAGAAATATGTGTAACCTCGGGCGTAGCCAGGGTTTAGTTTCGGGGGGGTTTGTAGAAAATACAATAACAGAAATGCGCCAATTTACTTTGTACAACTGATACAGAAGCGTTCCTAAACTCCACATTACCATGCTCACTTGAAGAGAGTCGCATCTTCTCGTCTCTCCTTATTTAAATATAATATTTGTGTTATGTTATGCATATTTCGGGGGGAGGGGGTTTGAACCCCAGCCCCCCCCCCTGGCTACGCCCATGCTCCTCCAAGTAGCATATTAGCGTCTGAATGACTCCCCAATGTACCGTAATAGCGGTTTAATGACTCCTCAATGTGCCATACTAGCGCCTTAATAACCCCTCAAGGTGCAACAATAGCGCCTCAATGACAAGGTGTTATAATAGCGCCTTAATTACTCCTCAAGGTAGCATAATAGCTCCGTAATGAATGTTCAATGTGCCATAATACCGACTTTATGATTCCTCATGGCGGCATAATTGCGTCATAATAACTTCTCTGTGTGTCATAATAGCGCCGTAAAGACCTCTCTAGGTGCCATAAAGTCATCAAGGTGCTAATGCTAGTGCCTTAATAACTCCTCAAGGTGCTATAATAGCGCCTCAATGACTCAGGGTGTCATAATATAGCCATACAGATTCCTCAGGGATTCTATAGCGCCTTAATTACTCATCAAGGTGCCATAATAGCACCTTGATGACTCCTCAAGGTGCCATGAACGCACCTGAATGACTCCTCAAGGTGCCATAATAGCGCCTCAATGACTTTAGATGTCATAATAGCGCTGTAATGATTACTCAGGGAGCTACAATAGCGCTTTAAGAAAATTCAATAAGGGAAATGCGCCAATTTACTTTCTAAAACTGACACAAAGGGTTCCTAAACTCTGGGGGTATGATGAAATGTTTGAACACAAAATGAGTATGGAATGAATTAATTGATGAATCGATCCAACGATATTGGCATTCGTCATCTTTCACTTCATTCCTACGACAGCCCCTTACTAGGATAAACCAGTTGAAGCCGAATCCCAGCAAAACCCAGGTATGCGCAATTCACCTGAGAAATAAGGATGCACGCAAGAAGCTGCAAATCACATGGAGAGAACAAGAACTCGAAACATGCGACACTACAAAGTACCTGGGCGTAACACTGACCGCACACTACCTTTCCAAAAACACTGCCAGAATACAAAGGCCAAAGTTTCTGCTAGGAATAATATCATCTGGAAGCTCACTGGCACAACATGGGGAGCGCAGTCTGACGTACTGCGTACGTCGGCTCTTGCTCTCTGTTTCTCCGCTGCCGAGTACGCGGCACCAGTGTGGTACATATCGCTTCACACAAAACATGTCGACGTGGTCTTAAACGCGACGTGCATACGTTATACCAGGCTGCCTGCGACCGACACCTGTCGAGAAGCTGTACCATCTAGCAGGAATTGCTCCAGCAGGCGTTAGAAGCAAAGTAGCATCCGAAACAGAGCGGCAGAAGAAGATCGTAGATAGGCGGCACCCTCTACACGACCAATAACCAGAAAGGCGACGACTCAAATCAAGGGAGAGCTTTCTACAACATACGCAACAACCGCAGACATGCCCAGAACAACGCCGCATAGAACTATGGAAAGAACAAAATCCAAACCAGTGGAACGAACCCAGAGAGGAGCTGCCACCGGGAAAACTTTTACCATACGCGACATGGAAATCACTGTACAGACCATCACAGATCACAGGACAGGAGTAATGCGCTACAAATCGAACAGGATGAGATGGGGAATGCCTGCCTGATGTGGACGACGAGCTGTGTGAATGCGGGGAGCTTCAGAGCGACAGCCACCTTCTCATATGTGCCAACATGGGAGAAGCATGAACGATGGATGCACGATGGCAAATATAATATGGCAAATAAATAATTATGGCAAATGACCAGGCGATAGACGCTGCCAACTATTGGACAGAAAGGGCCTGAATGTAAACACTAGTGTCTTCAATGACTTCATTCTGAATGAACGAAAAATGAACAGTCTGAGCACAGAGAGACCATTCACTCGGTTTAGGCTATTTTGTCTGGAGTGCTGTAGCAGAAGGACGTCAGATCGATTCAAGCGGAACAATAAAAAATGGGCGTTGTTTTTGAAGAACTTAAAAAATTATCAATGACTTTGGAACTACAAACTTGAATATAAAGACAGAACCATACGGGCAAACGCTATTAAATCTCTAATTACTGATGTAAACTTAAAGATTAACGCACGACTTCATTGGACGACATATTGAAGGCGGAAAGCTGATGATGTTGTTTTCTACGTCATTCCAGCTAAGCCGTGTGAACATGGAATGAAAGAAAAATGAAGAGTGAAAACATCTGATTCCACCTTTACTTATAATTAATAAATTATTCCAAATAATTTGTATTTTTAATAAATTGAAAAATACAGTATAATCTTGATAATCCGGCTTGGTTAATTCGATACGTTCAGTAATCCGGCGCTCTGGGGAAACACGACGGATATAAACCTCGCGCACAGAAAAATTACAATCAAAAACAACACCATCCAGTGTTCTTGGAAAATGGTCTGGCCAACACACCCTGCTTTTAACTCTGAAAGCTTGATTGACGATTCTGACCAAGCTAACTCGACTCTACAATAGGGAATATGCATGAAATTTAAATTTGGGTTAAATATTTTTTTTCCGAATTTTATTGACCTGACATTTGAACTAAACCATTAATTTTGTAATTAATATCTTTCTAAATACTTAAAATTAATAAATAAAAGCAAATTAAGCGAGGGAGATTCAAATTTGTTAAACGCAACACCATTGGTTAAAATGAAAGTGACGTAACATACCATATAAACAAGTCCGTATTTTTTTCATTTGTATGTCATTGCATTTTTTTGGTTAGAAAACAAACGTCAAAAACGTTAAAAATGGAAACAGCAGTAGTAAACAATGGACTGAACTGACAGTGGTAATTGACGTCATCCAAACGACCGCGCGAAAATGGCGGGGTTTAAACAGCTCAAAATTTTTCTCATTTTTAAATATTTTTTTAAATTTAATTACAGCATTTTTAAGCAGTATTTATATTTTTACTATGTTATAACGCTGTAAACAGTGAATTAAAAATACAAGAAAAAACATGCATATTCCCTATTGTCCTACTATCTGTTCTAAGTTTTTCCATATTTTTTTGTATGTACACGTTTACCTATATATATATATATATATATATATATATATATATATATATATATATATATATATATATATATAATTCTTTCTGAAATAGAATTCTACATAAAATATGTAAAGTTGTTATCATGGGCGTAGCCAAGGGGGGGTTTTGGGGGTTCAAACCCCCCCGAAATATCCTAAATATTAAATAAATCCCTTAAATATTATATTGAAAAAAGGAGAGACAACTCTCTTCGAGAGAGCATGGTAAATGTGGAGTTTAGGGATCTTATGTGTCAATCTTAGAAAGTAAATTGGCGCATATTTGTTATTATATTTTCTTCAAACTATCACCCCCCTCCCTAAAACTAAACTTAAACCCTGGCTACGCCCATGTAACCAACATATGTACTTTTACAGAGAATTTATAACATTTCGAATTTATTATTCCAAGCGAAATAATTACTTTTGGTTTTTGCTTAATAACTTGGTTAACAAACCAACTTGGAATATTAAATTTTGTGAGCGTTTAGATAGATAATTAAGCTGTACGTAGTGCAAACTAGTGGCTTCTAGCTTCATGGGTTATTAAGTTATTGAAGTTCAAACTTTAATATATTTGTTTTTGATGTTTTTAAAATTCCAGTCGATATCTAATTATTGCACTAGCTAGGAGCGATAAACATCGATGACGTTTAGTTAACTAATTTAGCTACTATTTCGTGAAAACTAGAAGATTCTAGTTTAGTTAGTTAATAAATTATTGATGTTCAAACTTTAATATCATTGTTTTTGAGATTATTTACTTTTAGTAATGTAATAATTAGTAATTAGTTGATATCTGAGATACTGCACGAGCTAGGGAAATTAAACCTTGTGGATGTTAAGCTAACCAATTACGCTACTAACTAGCGGAAAGTAGAACATTCTAGCGCAATTAGTTACTAAGCTGTTGACGTTCAAACTTTAATATCTTTGTTTTTGTGATTTTTTACTTATTAGTTGATATCTGAGTTATTGCACTAGCTAGGAAAATTAAACATTTTGGATTTTAAGCTAACCAATTGAGCTACTAACTAGAGGAAACTAGAACATTCTAGCGCAATTAGTTACTAAGCTGTTGACGTTCAAACTTTGATATCTTGGTTTTTGAGATTTTTTGCTTTTTACACGATGTCTCAGGAAAATTAAACTTTGTGGATCTTTAGTTAACTAATCTAGCTGCTAGTTAGTGCTTTATCCCCCCCCCAAATATGCAACATATAGCATATGTTATATACAATATATTTATAAGCAAAATTTAAAATTTAGAAGCAAAATGTTCAATTTAGAAGCAAAATTTAGGAGAAATTTTTTTAATTTAGAAGCAAAATGTTCAATTTATAAGCAAAATTTAAGATGCAAAATGTGCAATTTACACCTTACACCTTAGGGTACACAAGGTTACTGATTATATATATATATATATATATATATATATATATATATATATATATATATATATATATATATAAATGTGCAATTTTGAAGCTAAATTTTCAAATCTGAACCAAAATTTTGAAGCAAAATTTTCAATTTAGATGCAAAATGTTAAATTTAGAAGCTAAATTTTCAAATCTGAACCAAAATTTAGAAGCAAAATTTTCAGATCTGAAACAAAATATTTCAATTTAGAAGCAACATTTTCAAATTTAGAAGCAAAATGTTCAGTTTGCAAGCAAAATTTAAAATTTACAAGCAAAATGTTCAATTTAGGAGCTAAATTTTGAAATGTGAAGCAAAATTTTCAATTTAGAAGCAAAATTTTCAAATCTCAAGTAAAATTTTCAAATCTGAATTTTGTGTTTTTAAACTGTAATTTTGTTATTTTTGAAAAAGGGAAAACCTTCAAATGTCATTCATTCGTTAGAACAAAATAAAACTTGACCCCGTTCCTTTTGTGAACTCGTTCTTTTGGTTCCACATCAAATAAACATTAAAATTTGCGACGTCTTATAAAATTGAATTTTGGCAAGAATATTCAATGTTACTGAGTTATTTCATTCTCATTTTCTTACACGGTCGTACTCAGGGTTTAGTTTTTGGGTGGAGGGGAGGGGGTATTGGGGTGTTGTAAAATATTTTTGGAATTATTTTCTAAACCCCCCCCGAAACTAAATCCTGACTACGCCCGTGGTTGTTATTGTTTTCGTTGAATCCTGATAAACCGCATTTTTTGATAATCCTGCGGTTGTCTCGTCCCATATGTCTCGAATTATCAAGATTATATTCTAATTAGTAACATTAATTATTTTACAGATTGTTGAATCTTTAGATAAATGTCCGCCAGGATTCTATGCAATACACAAAACGTATGATCAAGATCAAGACGCGGACCTGTGGAGAGAAGGAGGCACGTTTTTAAAGCGTAAACAAGTTAGATATTTGTGTCTATCGAAAACGGAAGGTATTTCTAAATCTTATTTTGTTTTAATGTATTTCAAACATTGTATGTGTTCCGCAGGTTTGCCTAATTTTATGGTTCAAGAGCTGGTGATATTGAACGAGAAAGCCGTTCCTCCAGAAGGTTACAGTTTATTAATTCGAACAACCGATTCTGAGCGGAAGGCTTGGCGCAAAAAGCAATTGTGTTACAAACTCGGCAACAGAAATATTTCCAAGGCAGCCATCACTGATATTATCGTTTGTAGTAGGCTCAAAAAAGCACCGGAAGGATTTTTATTAGCTGGGTATGTCAATAGAATAATTAAAATTTTTCTTCTTGTTGCCGTTGTGGTGCGTTTAGGGCTTTGGCGTTCTTCTCAATGAGGGTGCCCATCTCTTGCAGAGACTTTCCAATTTGCTATTCCGATTGCTCTCGCGTTTTCCTTCAGCCACCTTGTCCTCGGTCTGTTCATACATTCAACGATTCCCCAGTTGTATGCGGGTTTTGACTTCCTCGGATATTTCTATTAATCGAGCTTGAAAAAAAAACGTGCAAATTGAGTACCTTGTAAATCGAGGGTTGGGTGTATAACCATATTTACACAATAAGTTAACGCAAAATTTTGATTTTAGAATGTCAATTTGTATGTCAAAAACTTTTTCAAATTCTGTAATCGTGTGATTGAAGGGTGAGGGGACAGAAGTGCAATTTCTAATTCGCATAATATATTTTTAGTGAAATTAATGGTGTTATAATCTGTTATAAAATGGGCAATGCACAAGATGTTCCGCAAGCGCCTCCGAGTACTCAGTTCAAAAAGATATCGCCGACTGCGAATCCTCGCGGTGTAGCGCCAATGTATCCAAGTCTGAATGAAAATGACGACGGGGATTATGAAATTCTCGGTCCTGCTCCAATGCCTGCAAGACCTGCACCGCCACGACCTAATCCCATTCAACACCAAAATTCTACTCACAACACTTTATCCTCTGGCCATAGTGGACTTGAAGGAGTGCCATTCGTGCTCAATCCCAGATTTGGAAATAAAAATAACGAAAAGGTACGAATAAAACCACTAAGTTATATAAATCCAAACAACAACACTCGAGTTTCGACTGTTGAAGGTTTGATATTAAGGCCGGTCCAGATTTCCGTTTCCAGGGCTCCGTTTTGCACAACCTTTTGTCTGCGCAGTTTTAAGACGGAATGAAAACGTTGCAATTTGTAGAGCGTCTACACGGTGTAGATATATCTGTGTATTTCGCACAGTTTTAGTGAAATCGTCATGTAAGAGGTACTAACTAGTCTGGTCATTTTTGAACAAAATGAATCGCAAAACGGAGCTACCGTCTACATGCGCCGACTTGTCTGCACAGTTCATAGTAATCACTGTACCGTCTCCGCGCAGTTAAAATAAAACTGCGCAGTTTTCCTATCTATACGCAACGTTTTATCTGCAACGTGTTGAACTGCGCAGACAAAAGGTTGTGCAAAACATAACGTCTGGACCGGCCTTTATATTTACGTTTTCATAATGTATCAGATATTTAACAATTTAATATTTGTTTCAGTTGCAATTGCCAGTTGTTAAAGCGAGGAATATGTCACAATTAATGAGGGATTATCATTACGATTTTTGTATTGAGAGACAAACATGAATGATATTTTGAAAAATTAATTTTACATATTGAAACTGTTCTAGATAAACCTTATTTGTATCCATAAACATGTATTGTGTCATATTTTAGTCATTTTTTTACGGATTATTTTAAACTGAACGATATGACACAGAACCTAGTGATAACTTTCTTATATTACGAATGAAATTATATTTATCATTAATTTTAGTGCCAACATTTTATATACTTGTAATATATCCAGATATTATGGGTGATGTGAAGAAATGTTTTTATTTTTATTGAATTTACTTTATATTGATTGTGCCCATATTCACGATTCATATAGTATTTATACTGTTGTATATAGGTATATTAAAATATATTATTTGTGTAGTATTTTTAATTTTTCAAATATAATGTCCAAATTAGTATATTAAAGAACGAGTTCAATTTCAGCACACGTCCATGTTTAGAAAACTCCTCGCTACGCTCGTCGTTTAAACATGGACGCGTGCTGAAAAATCGCGCTTATTGAACTAAGATACATATTGTTCTTGAAACTATTTTTTCTATTTTGCGCCCTTTTATTTCGCATGTCGATCGCCAAACTCTTTTGTCTCTTCATAAATCTTCCTGGATTGCTCTATCTCTCATCGTTTGCACAATTCCGCTTATCCAAGTAGTTGCTGGACTTCCACGTTTTCTCTTGTTTTCTGGGATGTATTCTAAAGCCCGTTTGGGCCATCTCTTCTCGTTCATGTGTTGCACGTCCCCATACCATATTAACTGTCGAGTTTCTATTCTTTCTGAGGTTTCATTAATTCCATTTTTTCTCCGTCTGACTTCATTATTTGGAATGTGTTCTCTCCTTGATATGCGACAGGCTCTTCTTAGGTAGTCCATCTCCACACAGTCTATCTTTCTTTTTGTCTTTTCTGTCATTTGCCAGCATTCTGCCCCATACGTTAGGATAGGCTCTACAACTGCTGTGTAGATTGTCATCTTAGTTCTTAAACTAATTTGGTTGGACCAAAGTAATGCATTGAGGATATGTATCGTTCTCTGACCCTGTTGCACTTTGTGTTTTATGTCACGTTCTGAAGATCCTTTGTTCGAGATTAGGCTTCCTTGCCTTTTTTTGCGCCCTTTTATGCCATTTCTAAATAAAAAAATCACCTATACATATTGCGAAAATTTTATTGCACTGAGCCAAATCGAACCCATATGAGTGCTTTAATGACTATTACTTTTATAGACGCAAAATATAATTTTTTTATGAATAGGCTATATATCATTTTTGTCGTTGCATTAACTCTACCTCTCTGCACTCGGAAGAAAGGAAAGAGACAAGAAAAGTAATCTTTTGATTTGACTTACCATAAAACAGGATAATCACGGTAGAACTCTCGTTCCTCGATCGGAAATACCTCATCAGTAAGATCCGCGTAAGATCCGATTGTTTGGCAAGCAACTGAGGAAACATCAAATAGGCTAGCAAAATGCAATTTGTATGTTTGCAACCAGCAGGGAAAACACTTTCAGAGACACTTTTAAATTTTCCGTTCACTTGATAAATATTTATTTTAAGAAAATACATTTTCTCTCATTTCCGGCTGATTTCGCGCTGTTATAACTTTTGAACGGCCCACCACAGAGACTTCTATTCTTCGCCAATTGATTCAGCGTCCCAAAATCAGTCAGAAAACGTATATAATATTCATCTGGAAGCTTTCGATTAGGAAATACAATCGACACGAGAAGTCGATACCGCGGAAACGCGGAAATGCGAGAAAATCGAATTTTTCAAAATTGTAATTTTTTTAGTTACAGCAAAATTTAAAAACGTTTCTGAGAGCACTTTGGCTGCTGATTACAAATATGTAAATTATATTTTGCTAGCACCTTTCGTTCACCATCGCCTGCCAAAATTGACGAAATTTTTATCAAATTTCGGCGCTCGAGTAGAGATTTTGGAGAGTAATGAATTTTGCGCGGATAATCTGAGCGTGTTTATAGGAAAATGACCTTCTGAAAACGATGCTGCAATCCGTTTTTAATTATCTGTAACCGTTTCTGAGACATCCACTTGCCAAATTGAGAATCGGGTAAATTTCAGTTTTAAATTTCTTGACGAATTATTGAATCTTTTGGGACAATTTACACATCGACTTGTTCGTCTTGTCGGGTAGTTTCTGTGTGCCAAAAATGATTTCGCAACTGTTTAGCGTTCTTGGGTTAATCGAAAAAAACCGAAAAGTTAATCGAAAAAGCACATTTTTTTCGACCGAAATGATGGAAAATTTTCGTTGACGAATTTGTTTGGAAAATTTTCTCGTGATTTTTTTTGGTTAGCCGAAGGAAATCGAAGTGCTGAAAACGATTTTCCAGTTCATTTCGCTCTAAAGCTATAAATAAACTAGGTACATAGTTTCTCACTGTACACCATCTCGCATTTCCGGTAGATTTCGCGCTGTCATAACTTTTGAACGGTTCACCACAGAGACTTCTAGTCTTCACCAATCGATTCAGCGTCCCAAAATTCGTCTGAGAACGTATATAATATTTCTCGGGAAGCTTTCGATTAGGAAATACCATCGCCACGGGAAGTCGATATCTCGCACACACCGAAATGCGAGTAAATCGATTTTTTCAAAATAGTTATTTTTTTAGTTTCAGCAAAATTTAGAAACGTTTCTGAAAGAATTTTTGCTGCTGATTACAAATATGCAAATTATATTTCGCTAGCATCTTTGGTTCACTATCGCCTGCTAAAATGAACGAAATTTTTATCAAATTTCGGCGCTCGAGTAGAGCTCTTGGAAAGTAATGAACTTCCCGCGGATAATCTGAACGTGTTAATAGGAATATGACCTTCTGAAAACGATGCCGCAATCCGTTTTTAATTATCTGCAACCGTTTCTAAGACATCGACTTGCCAAATCGAGAATCAGATAAATTTCAGGTAGAAATTTCTTGACGAATTATTGAATCTATCCGGACAATTTACACATCTACTTGTTCGTCTTGGCGGCTAGTTTCTGTGTGGCGAAGATGATTTCGCAGCTTTTTACCGTTCTTGAGAAAATCGAAAAAAACCGAAAAAGCACATATTTTTCGAGCAAAATGACGAAAAATTTTTATTGAAAAAAATTTTGGAATTTTTTTTTGTGGTTACTCGAAGGAAATCGAAATGCTGAAAACGGTTTTCAAGTTTATTTCGCTCTAAAGTTACAAATAAACAAGTTTTATATATTTTTTCGCAATACACCATCTCGCATTTCCGACTGATTTCTCGCTGTCATAACTTTTGAACGGCTCACCACAGAGACTTCTATTCTTCACCAATCGATTCAGCGTCCCAAAATTAGTCGCAAAAAGTATATAATTTTCCCTAGGAAGCTTTCAGTTAAGAAATACCATAGACACGGCAACTAGACCGCGGAATCGACTAAATCTATTTTTTCAAAATCGTTATTTTTTGAGTTACTGCAAAATTTAAAATCGTTTCTGAAAGCATTTTTGCTGCTGATTTCAAATAAGCAAATTATATTTCGATAGCACCTTGCGTTCACTATCGCCTGCCAAAATTGATACAATTTTTATCAAATTTCGGCACTCGAGTAGAGATCTTGGAGAGTAATGAATTTACCGCGGATAACCTGAGCGTGTTAATAGGAAAATGACCTTCTGAAAACGATACCGCAATCCGTTTTTGATTATCTACAGCCGTTTCTGAGACATCGACTTGCCAAATCGAGAATGGGGTAAATTTCAGTTTTTAATTTCTTGACGAATTATTGAATCTTTCAGGACAATATACACAGCGACTTGTTCGTCTTATCGGGTAGTTTCCGTGGGCTGAAAATCATTTCACAGCTGTTTACCGTTCTTGAGAAAATCGAAAAAAACCGAAAAAGCTCATTTTTTTCGAGCGAAATGATGGAATTTTTTTATAGAAAATTTTTTTGGAAAATATTTTCATGATTTTTTTTTGGTTACCCGAAGGAAATCAAATTGCTGAAGACGGTTTTCCAGTTTATTTCGCTATAAAGTTACAAATAAACAAGTTTTATGTATTTTTTCGCTGTACAACATCTCGCATTTCCGACTGATTTCACGCTGTCATAACTTTTGAACGGCTCGCCACAGAGACTTCTAGTCTTCACCAATCGATTCAGCGTCCCAAAATTAGTCGGAAAAAGTATTTAATATGACGTAGGAAGCATTCAGTTAATAAATACAATCGACACGGCGAGTCTAAACCGGGGAATCGACGAAATGAGAGAAAATCGATTTTTTCAAAATCGCTATTTTTTGAGTTATAGCAAAATTTGAAAACGTTTCTGAAAGCATTTTAGCTGCTGATTACAGATGTTCAAACTATATTTCGCTAGCACTTTTCGTTCACTATCGCCTGCCAAAATTGAAGAAATTTTTATCAAATTTAGGCGCTCGAGTAGAGGATCTTGGAGAGTAATGAATTTACCGCGGATAACCTGAGCGTGTTAATAGGAAAATGACCTTCTGAAAACGATGCCGCAATCTGTTTTTGATTATCTGCAACCGTTTCTGAGACATCGACTTGCCAAATTGAGAATCGGGAAAATTTCAGTTTTAAATTTCTTGACGAATTATTGAACCTTTCAGTACAATTTACACATCGACTTGTCGGGTAGTTTCTGTGTGCCGAAAATTATTTCGCAGCTATTTACTGTTCTTGAGAAAATCGAAAAAAACCGAAAAAGCACATTTTTTCGACCGAAATGATGGAAATTTTATTGACGAATTTTTTGGAAAATTTTCTCGTGATTTTTTTCTTGGTTACTCGAAGGAAATCGATGTGCCGAAAACGATTTTCTAGTTTATTTCGCTCTAAAGTTATAGATAAAAAAGTTTTATATATTTTTTTCGCTGTACACCATCTCGCATTTCCGACTGATTTCACGCTGTCATAACTTTTGAATGGCTCACTGCAGAAACTTCTAGTCTTCACCAATCGATTCAGCGTCCCAAAATTAGTTGGCAAACGTATATAATATTCCTCGCGAAGCTTTCAATTAGGAAATACCATCGCCACGGGAAGCCGATACCGCGGAAACGCTGAAATGCAAGAAAATCGATTTTTTCAAAATCTTTATTTTTTTACTTTCAGCAAAACTTATAAACGTTTCTGAAAGAATTTTTGCTGCTAATTACAAATATGCAAATTATATTTCGCAAGCACCTTGCGTTCACTATCGCCTGCCAAAATTGACGAAATTTTTATCAATTTTCGGCGCTCGAGTAGAGATCTTGGAAAGTAATTAATTTACCGGGGATAATCTGAGTGTGTTAATAGGAAAATGACCTTCTGAAAACGATGCCGCAATCCGTGTTTGATTATCTGCAACCGTTTCTGAGACATCTACTTGCCAAATCGAGAAAATTTCAGTTTTAAATTTCTTGACGAATTATTGAATCTTTCCGGACAATTTACACATCAACTTGTTCGTCTCGTCGGGTGTTTCTGTGTGCCGAAAATAATTTCGCAGCGGTTTACCGTTCTTGGGAAAATGGAAAAAAACAGAAAAAGCACATTTTTTTCGACCGAAATGATAGAAAAAATTTTTGTTGACGAATTTTTTGGAAAATTTTATCGTGATTTTTTTTTGGTTACCCGAAGGAAATCGAAGTGCTGAAAACAATTTTCTAGTTTATTTCGCTCTAAAGTTACAAATAAACGAGGTACATAGTTCCTCGCTGTACACCATCCCGCATTTCCGGCAGATTTCGCATTCGGGCAAATTATTATGCAGGAAAAACTTGTAATAAGTTGTCAAAAAATAAGTTGTCAGAAAATGTCTAAAAATCGGAATATAGCCTATATTTCACATATATTTAGCATTCGAACCGAATAAGCTGAAAATAGGTGTTCAGCACTTCCTTTTCCTTCGGATAATCTGTAAAAAAAGACCTACATTTTTCCAAAAAAATCGCCAAAAAATCCATAATTTTGATCTGAAAATTAGTGCGTCTTCGGCTTTTTACAAACCTCTGAGACTACAAATCCCAGCGCAATTATTTTCGGCACACTGAAACTAGACGATAAGGCGAGCAAATCGATGTGTAAAAAGATTCATTTTTTTATTGCGAAATTATGATATCAAATTTTCCAGAATTTCGACTTCATAAGTCTATATCTCGAGAGCGGTTGCTTTAAAAACGGAAATTGCGGCATCGTTTTCAAGTCATTTTCCTACGGATGCAATTCGGTTTGAAAATTCAAAGCACAGATTAGTAACCAACATTACATTACAACAGTTGCTTGGTGCATTTCATATTGGTTCAATATGAAGATGCGGTTTATAGTTATTTGAATATAATCATCATTTTTGTATTTTGTTATTATTTTAGAACAATAATATTGTTTAAAAAATGACTAGCTTAAGCATATAAAAAGTAGGACATACAAATAAATTACAATCATTAATAATACTAGAAGCCTCTACAACAAAACACAAAGAGTATATATATACAAATACAATATAATGTATTAGTGTTATCATTTTCAAGAACCTCGATATCTATGCAGATGGCACTAAACATGCAAATCACAATATTAATAAAATATTAATAAAACAAAAATGTCTTAAACAAAAATAAATAAATAATCTCAATAATGAGTCGTTGCCAATAAAACAGGTAAATGAATGACTTAAATACGTTGAATATAATATAAAATAAATTAAATACTGTGTTATAAATAATATACACATTAACATAAATCGGTTTCTGTCTAAATACTCAAATACTTTCAATAATAAGTAATATATTAGCTTAAATATTACACATATAAAAATGAACGTCCAGAGCTGAAGAAGACAAATTTATTTAGATTGTAGTTTTTAATTGTAATAGTTTCAACTTAATGTCTTTATAGTTTTATAAATGCTTAAACTAAGGACAAGTTGCCATGTGATTTTTGATCAATGACCTTAAATATACTCGGGCCGGCGAGAGAATCTCGTTTCGACGAGTTTAGCGCAGTTTTCATTTGCGCATACCCCCACATTATTCCGAGCGCGCGATGTTTAGTTGTCCGCACGTGTTTGAAAAACGGAACTAGCGCATGTTTCTTAAGTCAAACTATATAATAATGCAAGTGTTTCTGTATGAAAATAATCTATTCGGTAAGTAAAAATGTAAGTAGATATGCAGTCAATAAAGTACTGAATTTGGTGCGCACAGTTCGAAGCGTCCCACATACCTCGGCGCAGTACAGCTGCATTCTCTCGCCGGCCCGAATATAGTTCCTAAATATTTGAAAATCTACGTTTGTGCTTTTCCTTTACAAAATATCTTATATTATTAGCTTTTCTTTCTTAGCACTTATTTAAACATGTTAAAGTATCTATGCAAAGTAAGATAAATAAATCAACTCTGGAAGTAGAATTTAAAAAAAAAACTAAATTAAATCAATGATCCAAAGAATAAATTAAAAAATAAAATAATAAAAATAACAGACTTGAAAACGACAACACTTAAAACAAGATAAAAAGGCCCCTATATATAAATAAAAACGAATTAACAAATCTAGTGACAGTAAGAACCCATACACAAGAACATTATTTACATAGAATTAGTGTCTAACAAAAGATTAGACAGTATACAAGGCAAAGTTTATAAACATCGCACATTTATAAAATTTGTTCTAAAAACTTATCATTGATATATCCTTCTGTCCGAGGCTAAATAAATACTATCGTCAACAACCGGCAGTGCATTTTTTCGCAAATTATTCTAGATAGATCCCTTGTATCCAAGAACTCAAATCGTTCGTGTCCTCACAGTCAACAACAATTTCCTGCGGCGTGTCCGTCGTCAAAAGGATTTGCGCAGCAGTCCTTCCACTTAAATACGCTCCATGCACCGTCGAATAGAAATTTGTATGCGTATGTTCACCAGCAAACAGTAATACAGGCTACAAATATATTTTACAAAAAGAATAAAACACAAACTTTAATTTACCTTCGCGTCGGTCTCTCTGGTATATATCGGAAGTGCTAAGCATTCTATATCGATTTGTGATGCTCCAACAGCTATTGCAGTATACGAGCCTTTCGTATACGGCTGACTGAACCATGTCGTGCTAAAAATTATTAAAAATAAATTATTGCCAATTTAATGCTGGATGTAATATTTATTGTAAAATAAGTATTCTAAGACCAAATGCAATCATACTTTGTTTTTTTTATTAGAAATTATGTAATATATTATTTAGTCATATTATTTATTCATCACCCTGATGAAAATGCAGTGTTATGCCCGCCATAAACAACAACGGTCCACCGGAGAGGTCTACCTGTGCAGGTTTGTCTGCGCAGGTAAACCGGCGCGTGTGTGCGAATAGACCTGTGCAGTTTTTGTCAACCGTACCGACGTATGGTTGACCTGCGCAGGCAAACCTGCACAGGTAACCTCTCCGATAGACCGTAGCGTGTATGGCGGGCATTAAGTACGCCATACACGTTACGGTCCACCGGAGAAGTTACCTGTGCAGGTTTGCCTGCGCAGGTCAACCGCACGTCGGTAGCGTGTATGGGAACGTTCCGGTATACCGGAGCGGTCTTCAATTCTTTTTGCGATGGCATCGATTGAGGACGATGACTCAGTATCATATCTAAGCCCAACAATTTATATACCAATACATACAAATCCACTACATTCCAAAACACTGTAGAAACAACTGACGTGACCTGCACAGGTCCACCGTCGAAATAATTTATTTTCGATCTTGCTCCGGCCGCCTGCGCAGATTAAAAAAACTGCACAGGTCTATTCCCACAGACGCTCCGGTCTACCTGCGCTGACAAACCTGCACAGGTAGACCTCTCCGGTGGACCGTTGTGTGTATGGCGGGCATTATTGAAGTGTTTTATGCCCGCCATACACGATACGGTCTACCGGAGAGATTATATGTGCAGGTTTGCCTACGCAGGTCAACCGTACGCAAGAAACTGCAAGGTCTATTCCCACACACGCTCCAGTCTACCTGCACAGATAGGCCTCTCCGGCGGAGCGTTGTGTGTATGGCGGGCATTAGGGATAAACGAAGTGTCACTGAAGTGCAAAGAAGTATTTCCTAGACAAAAGTGTCACAATCAACAAGTGTTGGACAGCACAAATGTCAACTCTTCCTTTACACTTCACAATAAAACAATTCAACAACCCTTCTCTGATACTTGAATAGACTTTTTTACGGTTAGTTAAGCGCATGCGCATCCGCCAAGTTAAGAAAGGCGGGAATATGAAAATTTCGGGCAAATAATAAGGTTATACGTCAAAAAGTTTGAACAAAACATGGCGGAAATTGACACATGTGCACAAAAAAATTTCAACTATGAAAAGGTCTATTGTGTCAGTGTCAATACTTCTCTTACACTTCGACATTTCAAACAAAATCGGTTCAGTGAAACTTCATTGTTCAAATTTCAGTGCCTCAAAAGACACTTCGTTGACCGATTACCGGCACTTTGTGTGTTCACCAGGGAAGACTAGACAGACTAGACAAACAAAATTAGGCAGACAAGACTAGAGCGACTAGACAGACAAGACTAGAGAGACTAGACAGACAAGACTTTTTTTTGAACGTTGGCCAGCCTAGGATGGCTCAAGTGGCTCCACTGAAACGCATGGACAGAAGAGAGACCGCCAGCGATGGCATTACTGCCTCTGTCCACCTTTCGATTCTTCCCGTAACGGACACCAGAAGAACTTTATTGAAAAAAAAGTATAAAGGAATTACACAAAAGTAGAAGATGCTATGCAATAGCATTTACAAGAAAAAAAAAACAAAACAACCCTACCGCCCTTGTACCCATCCAGGCAACTCCTTAACCTGCATGACAGAATTCGCGAATCGGTTTAAGGCAGTCCACGCCCCCCGCAAACCTCACAAGCGAGGCCACCTGCCACTGCTTCCCCTTCCAGGGACGACGCCAAGGCCTGTCGCTCCCTCTTCCAACGCGGACACGCCACGAGAGTGTGCTCCCCGTCGTCGCGCACGCCCTCTTCGCAGGTTGTGTATCTGTCGTCTGTGGCTTTCCCAATCCTGTGAAGATATGCTCCGGACCCGATAGGACCCGTATCCGGTAATTAGCTGGGTGAGGAATTATGAACCCACCACATCCAGCTTTCGTCCCATCCACCGCATTAATTCTAGGATGAGGCGACGAGTCCACGCGCCGTTTCCGCAGCGTGACCACATTTCCTCACCGATGCGCTCCCTAACAAGGTCCGCGGAAGGAATCCGCGATGTAACCTCCACGGCGTCATTGCTGACTGTTCGGTAAGCCCGGGCGACCCTAATGGCCACCGGGCGCAGTCGCTCCCTGTTACGGGGGTTACCCCTCACCACCGCTACCCACACCGGTGCCGCGTATAGGAGTCTGCTAGTGGCCACACTGGCCAGTCCTCCTCGGTGGTGTAGTTGACAACATACCCGCCTTTCAATGCGGGAGACCCAGGTTCGAATCCTGGTCGGGGTAGGCGACAACTAGGGCGGTTTTCATTAACCGTCCGGGCTGCCCACCCTGAATGAATGCAAATTATGCGATACCGGGGTGGCGTATACTAAAAGCCAAAGTGGATTAAGGGGTTTAGTGAGAGCTTCCCCCGAACCACTTTAATTAGGGCACACTGGCCATTAGCCTCCTCCTACCCTTCCCAGGCCCGGTGACCCTCGGCACGAAAAGCGCCACCTTTGTGACGCGCGTACCGCGTTGCCGGCGGCGTAGCACACGTGTTATCCCCACTGATCCGCCTGGAGGATTACACCAATTTACACCTGGAGGCTTATCCTCTCTCCCAAAATTTCGACCTCCACATTGCCTCTCCCTGACCTCCTGGTGGAGAGCAGAGCCGCCTGTGTTTTAGAGGCGGCGAGCTGAAGGCACGCCGTCTCCATCCACTTCCGACCGAGTTCCCCTGCGCGCGTGACGCAGCATATACCAGCAACTGGCGGTGAAGACAAGTGCCAAGTCGTCCGCATATGCCCAAATACCCACCCCTGTGGGCAGTAACCGCTTCAGCGTCCGCAGAAGGCCGTCCTAGGAGACATTCCACAAGAATTGTCCTAAAACCCCCTGCGGAACCCCGGCAGACAAGGAATGGCGCGAGCGTGGGTACCTCGCGGTACTTAATGGTTCTGTCGCGCATGTAATCGGCAGTAAGCCTCAGCAAAGCTTCCGGTACTTCCCACCCAACTAGGACCTCGCGGACGAACCACCATTGAAGGCTTTGGCGACTTTGGCGAAAGCTGATAACTAAAGGTCGGAACTTTAGGTAATTGCCTATTTTTTTCTTTATAGGCAGATGAAAAAGGCAAGCAAATTAATCCGTTTTACATGATTCTCTATCGTTTTACACTAGTTTTAAAAAAACTATTTTGGTGTTAAATTTCTACTGCCTAAAAGATACCTAATGAGCTTTTATAGCGCCTATTTGTGACCTAAAATGGTGAAAAATTGTTTCTTCGTAAATTCTTAGTCTATTTGAAATTAATGAACGCATTCTTTTTATCTACGCATTAGCAGCTGGTACTACTTGACACCATCTAACTTATTCTCGTCGTCTTCTTCACATATTTGTGAATCCGAACCTCAAAATTACACTTTTGTTTACAAAGTTATAATACTTCCGAGGGGACTGTTTGTTAAAATGCCGAAAGATAAAAGCAGTCAAACGCTTTACTAAGGTCTTGGGTTAAAAACAAAGAAGCGTTTACAACAGATGGTAAAATAATGTTTTATAAATGCTGTCAAAAACATGTACCTAAGTACCTACTAAAAGTACATAATTCTGAATTAATATATCCATCTCTTTGATTAATTATAGGTGCCTTGCTCTAAAAAATCGCACATAAATTAACATGAAGAAACAACTTTGCATCAAAGTAATTCATCGAAACCAAACCAACGTGGAAAACAGATTTTATTAACTGAAAACATAGCTGACAGTAGGCATGATGTGTTTTATTTAGACCTATGTGAAGCAATGCTGGCAGCGAATTTACCATGGTTTAAATTACAGTACCCAAAATTTTTAGACAGTTTTTAGGAAAATACTGCATCGTTCCGTTCCAAACGAATCCACCAACAGAAAATAATATTTGCCGATATGTTACAAAAGACACAACACAAATTAGCTCTGACATTGGCGAATGTTGTGTATGGATTGCAGTTGATGAAACGAAACTAAAGGACGGAAAATTAAATTCAAATGAACCTACAATTCCATATTTGTTAGCTGTACATTTTTTTAGCAGAAACAGCGGTAATATTGAATAGACCTTTTCATAGTTGACATTTTTTTTTGTGCGCATGTGTCAATTTCAGCCATGTTTTCGGGCTCTTTTACGTATAACCAATGAAAATAACAAAATGTGCCCGAAACTTTTCCTTTTGATTCCCGCCTATCAAACTTGGCAGATGCGCATGCGCTTAACTAACCGTAAAAAGGTCTATTATGCACCGGCAACGTCATGCGAAGTTGAACGTTCTTTTTCCGCATATAAAATAGTTTTATCTGACAGAAGGCATGTCCTTACATTACACAATTTAGAGAAAATAATGGTAGTTTATTGCAACAGCAAATATAATACCGAAACAAATCTGCTTTTGCCATATCTTTCTTATCTTTATAGAACCTATTAAAAACCTATTTTGTGTTTTTTGAGAACCTAATAACCTACATATTTTAACAATTTTTAATGCCTAAAGTTCCGACCTTTACTGATGACCACACAATGCCCTCTTACCAGCCAGGCAAAATACGCGTAAGGAATGGCAAAGAAAATGGGAGCATACAGAAAGTGGACAATGGACCAGATTATTAATCCCGGACCCAATCAAATGGAAAGACAGAAAGCACGGAGAACCCAACTTCGACCTGACACAGATTCTCACGGGACATGGATACTTCAAGGACTACTTGCACAGCATTGGAAGAGCAAGAAAAGCACAGTGTGACTACTGCGAAGACGACGACAGCGTGTACCACATCCTATTCGTCTGCGACAGATAGGAACGCGAACAAGCAACCATAATGCAGGACGGACTGCTAGAACCAAGAACAATATGAAACCACATGTTAAGGACAGAAAAAAAAATCTGGGACAACGTGAACAAAGCGATAAAAGACATTATGACCGAAAAGGAGGAAGACGATAAGTTAAGACAAGGCGCAGAGAGGAGGCATCTAAACATACCCACTGGGTAGAATAGGACATACACCCTGCAGTGATGCGAAGAGCGAGTCCGGGGTGTCTTGTTTTATGTCTTGTATTATTATTATTATATAATAAATGAATTAAACAACAACAAAAAAAACACACAATGCCCCCTGGTACGGCACGGTCCGCTGTTGGCTCCTTTCACGACACGAAGGACAGCCCGAATGGCATCCTCCGTCCCAACCCCCTTCACAAAGCCGAACTGCAAAGGAGCGAGTCCGCCCCCTTGCTCTATAACGGTTTGTAGCCACCATAGGAGCAACCTTTCCAGCACTTTTGCCCCGCCGTCCAGCGAAAACATCAGTCTGTACGCACCAGCTGTCGAAGGATCCTTACCCGGCTTTGGAATAAAAGCCAAAATGGCCTTCTTCCAATACCTAGGAAACACTCCCGCTTCCAGACATATGTTGCAGACGTCGGGAAGTCCTTCGAGGTCTCCCTCTGCTGCCAGGCGGAACAGCTCGTTAGGCAGCCGTCGGGGCCGGGTGCGTTTTTCGCGGGTAGTTAAGCTACCGCTCTGCGGAAGTCCTCCACGGTGAAGGAGGTCACCACAACGTACCGCGCCACGACAGCGCGTCCCGCCCCCCATTCCATGACGGGGAAAAGGTGGTCAACCACGGCTTCGGTCCCATCGGTCACGCACGCGTCCGGACCCTTCCCTCAGTGCCCGAACCGACGATGCGGTACGGCATCATCTCTCGCCTAGACCAGTGGTGGGCAAACCATGGGTCGCGACCCCCAGAGGGGTTGATAGAGAATCGCCGAAATCATACAAAGAGTCGCCGAATTCATACAAAATTTAAGACATTTCGTGTGTAAGTATTGGATAGCAGTAAATAGTGAAATGTCAATATAACGAAATTTAAAAACATTGATATTTTCCAACATAATTTTATCAAAAACTAATTTGGGGATTTGTTTCAAATTTTGTGGAGATGTTGGTAGAAGTGTTCCGGAATATTTAGCAAATTTTCCCAATTTTTTAATATTTATTTCAGCAAACATGGCAGTTTTTCGTAAATTCCACCTTGAAAATCAATTTTGTAAACATGGAAATTTTCAAACTTAATATTCACAAAAACTAATTTGGCAATTTGTTTCAAAATTTGTAGAGATGTTGGAACTGTTCCGGAATATTTAGCCAATTTTCTCAATTTTTTAATATTTATTTAAAAAAAATATTGCAGTTTATTGTAAATTCCACCTTGAAAATCAAATTTGAAAACATTGAAATTTCAAATTTAATTTTTTCAAAAACTAATTTGGGAATTTCTTTTAAATTTTGTGGATATGTAGGTACAACTGTTTCGGAAAAGTTAGCAAATTTTCCCAATATTTTAATATTTATTTCAGCAAATATTGCAGTTTTTTGTAAATTCTACCTTGAAAATCAAATTTGTAAACATTTAAATTTTCAAACTTAATTTTCTTAAAAACCAAGTTGGGGGTTTGTTTCAAATTTTGTGGAGATATTGGTAGAACTGTTCCGGAATATTTAGCAAATTTTCCCAATATTCTAATGTCTATTTTAGTAAATATTGCAGTTTTTTCAAAAACTTGTTTGGGGATTTGTTTCAAAATTTGTAGAGAAGTTGGTAGAGCTGTTCCGGAATATTTAGCAAATTTTCACAAAATTTTAATATTCATTTCAGCAAATATTGCAGTTTTTCGTAAATACCACCTTGAAAATCAAATTTGCAAACATTGATATTTTCAAACTTAGTTTTCTCAAAAACTAATTTGGGGATTTGTTTCAAATTTTGTGGAGAAGTTAACAGCACTGTTTGGGAATTACAATGTTCACTTTACTTCTATCCAGGGATCGCGACAAAATTTTACAGAAAATGTTGAGTCGCAAATGAAAATAGCACAGACCCAGACAGACAAGACTAGACAGACAAGATTAGACAGACAAGACTAAACTAGACAGATTTTACAGAACTATACTCTATAGTAGATGAACTATAGTCCAATTTTTTTAAGAATGCAGTAAGTAGAAACCTGATTTACATATAACAAATGTTAAATCTAGTTACAAAATTTGGCAAAATTCAAATATAGTTGAATATAAAATTGATAATTTATTAATGGTTTGATTGAATACACCAAATGGCAACAATAGTAATAAAATAAAAACAAATAAATGGAGAAAAACGCAAAAAATCTAAATGATACAAACAGATCAGATGACAATTGTGAATTGACATGGCAGCCATTGACAACTAACAGCTTAACATGCATTGGTGGCGTACGGAAAAAATATACTTTGAGTTAATTATTTTTTTTATCTTTAAATTTATAATTGAATACTAAATTATATTTAAAACATTATTGTATAATATAGTACTAATTAGCCGTAGTATAATTTAATGTTCTATTATATTTAAACAGCATACATAGGTCATATTCTGCGCAACGACAAATATATACTGCTACAAAACATAATGCAGGGAAGAATAGAGGGGAAGAAGGAAATAGGAAGAAAGAAAAAATCGTGGCTCCGTAATATAAGAGAGTGGACAGGAATGAATGTTGAAGAACTGTTCCATGAGGCAAGAGACAGAGACACATACAGAAAGGTGGTTGCCAACCTTCAATGAGAAGACGGCATCAGAAGAAGAAGATTATATTTAGAAATTATTCGTAGTATTATATTCATTTAATTACATATCACCAAATTCTACGTGACAATGACAAGGCACGCCAGTGCAATTGTATGTGGAAAGAGAGAGATGAGTAGAGAAAAGGTTGAGAAATATTGTCGGTGTAAACTTCTCCTCAATTTAAGCCAATCAGAGAACAAGGTCAAATAAGTCCTATCTCCCCTGTACTGCATTCTTAAAAAAAATGAACTAGAGACAGTCTTTCAAAGGCATAAACAATATCAATGTTCTTCAGATTGTGATAATATGTAAAGCAAAAACAAATATCATTTTCAATCTCATTTTGCTTCTCATCACTGCTCATTATTCCAATTTTGATTACATGACATGACACAGCTGATTGTATGTCAATTTGACATTCATTTGGTTCCTTAATTAAACTTAAGGGACAAGGTCAAACTTTTACAGAATCAGACCAAAAGTTGTTGACCCATGTATTCTTAATAGCCCGTGAATAACACCAACTTTTATTCAACAATTTAAATAATAAGTCATGCTCTACATATCACCCGATATAATTATATGTTAAGTTGCAACTGATATTTTCCAAAGATACCGTGATAAGATAAACATTAATATAAATCAAAATCAAAAATTGTTTTAATTTACTGCAATCTGAGAAAATAAAAATATTAACTTTAGAAATCAAATTACTTAAACTCTATCATAGCATAAAACAGTTGGACAAATAATACGAAATATAAACAATAACAAGAGTTAAGGCCGATTCCACTATACGCGACATTTAGCTACGCGAAATCACGCGACATCGCCTGTCAAATAATGATTGCATTGTTTTAAATGGGCACGTTCTTACTATGGCCACGCGACAATAAAACAATGTAATCATTATTTGACAGGCGATGTCGCACGACGTCGCGTAGCTGAGTGTCGCGCATATGTGATCTTAAATGTAGTAAAATACATACCATACACAATTTTTTGGTTTAGGAATGAACGGATCATTCAAGAATTTCCGCAGAATCTCAGTACATGTATCTACAACCACCTCATTTGATAAAGTTTCCATATATTCAGCTTCTTTCCCGGAGATCCACCCCAGCAACAAAGTTTCCGAGATCTTAGCGAAAGAATAAATCTTTTTGTACCACGTTTTACTGTAATCATGTTCTTCCTCTTCAGAATTCCACAATAGAAGCACTTCAGTGATGTTTGGATTCAGGAACGGTCTGTCGTATTCCAGAAGAATTTTGTCTACAGTGCCGAATAGCAGTCGATCGACGGCTTCTAATTTATAATCTGGTAAAGCGGGTTGAAATAACGTGTGTGCCTTTTGTTTAAGTACTCCTAGGGGTATCGTGCATATCACATGATCAGCATAGAATTTTTTTCCGTTTTCACAAGAAATTTCAACATTATGAGTTGATGTTTCTATACTAGATTCTCGACTAGAGTTTCGTGATGTTGGTTCCTCAATCACAGTCCTATCAGAATCATCAGATTCATCTCCATTATCATAAGAGTTATTTTTAGACCAATTAATAGTACTTACAGGATGGTTTAGGTGAATTGTTTGTTTTGGTATGTCTTTGGAAACTGGGTGGAGTATGGAACTATAGCCTTTGGGTAAGACAATGTTACCACCTTGAAGCTCTGTAAAACTTCCAATTTCAAGTAGATCAATTTCAGACATATTATCACAACCTGATATGCATGTCTCTCGTTTAAGCAAACATTCAAATATAAGCTCCCTCAAGTGTTTCTCATTGATATCTTTGATTTTATCCAAGTACATACTAATTTCTAACTTAATGTGCTCTCCTACACTATCAATACCTTCTGGGGGTAAATATTGGGTAACAAAATATTCCTCACAACGTTTTAAGAAACAAAGATAAGCTTCGTATATTTCATGCAGCACGTTAAATGGCACTTGTTTACCAGCTTCTGTTGCTGCTACAACTTTATGTGGTTTAGGCATTTGCAAAATATCTACTAACCCATGTTCCATAGCCAATTCATAAACGGGATTTCCAAGGATCCCATGAATCCAATTTGCTCCCAACTCTACTTTATCGGACCCCATATCTATTTGAACTATCCTTCCACCTATCCTCCTCCTTGCTTCCAATAATTTAAAGTCATTGAAACCATTCTTTATTAAATGCTGGGCGGCTGACAATCCAGCCATTCCTGCTCCTATTATTATCACTTTTGATTTATTGTCATTTTCAATCTCACTTTGCTTCTCATCACTGCTCATTATTGCGATTTCAATTTTGATTACATGAGTTATATACAGCTGATTGTATATCAACTTGACAGCAGTTATTTAATAATAACTAACACCAACCTCACAAATGAAAAAAAAATGAAAAATTTTAAAATTAAATTATAGCATAAAATACTTATTTCATTTTTGGGATTTAAAAAGAGACAAATTTTTATAAATTGTACTTGACATAAAATATATTAAACATGTTTTTACGAAAACATCACACCTTAAATTATAACGATACAGAATAAAAGAAGACAAAATAAACGTGGAAAATATTATAGCAACTAACACATCGGAAATATAACAGTAGGATAATATCACATCCCATCCTCATTATTATCACCACATATTTTAGGAAGTGGTATTTTCGTAGAGCGTTGTTATGTCGGTATAATATTTTCGCTGCGTTGTTTAGTCGCGCGTTGTTTTATTAGGACACCGAATATGTACAGGGTGAGCAAAACTCGATGTCGCAGCTTTATTATAAGAAAACGAAAAACAATGGATAAAACGATAGATAAAACAATCCCTTAAATGGGATTGAGTAGGGACCATTTTAAGCCAAATTTACATATTTACCATATTTGGAAACTGGAGTAATTACGTCATCGAATTTTGTTTTCCCAGAACCATATCTATCTTTTTGCATATTTGAAAAAGCTAATTTTTCTGAACAAATTTTGTAAAGAAAATAAACGTATGCGGTCCGGGGACCCCCGCAGGAAGGAAGCTCCACTTCCATCCCTTCTGCCTCGAGGACTTCGCAATCCCACCGAACTCTCCTGGGGAGACAAAGTCGATTTCGCAGCGTAATCACAAGACCAAAGTTTTTGTCGTGGAATATTTAGACTATATTTATTTTATTGGCTAAAAAGGTGAGTGAACTAAGTATTTAAGATAAAGCCTATCGTCCACATGGATGTTAAAGGGTTTGCGAAAATATCTGTCATATATGACCAGTAGCGCCGCTAGCGTCGGTCAGTCGGGCGAATGCCCGGGGCCCACGGGCTAGGGGAGGCCCCACAGAGGCCCATTTTGGGGACCCCCCATTTTGCTGAAATTAAAGCAAGGAAAATAGAGTTCAATTTTGTTTGTCTTTTATATTAATATATTATTATATCATATTTCTTCTATTCATATGTTCCTTTCTTGAATGTATTAAAAATTAAAGAATTTATTTGTTTATTCACTTTTTATATATAGTGGGGGCCCCACCTCAATATATATGCCCGGGGCCTCAAAATCCAAACGACGGCGCTGTATATGACAGATGACGTATGTGATTGTGTATTTGATTTAGGTCAGGGGTGTCCAAACTGCGCTCACAAGACAAGTTGCAATGCAGCTTAAAATAGAACGGCAATAGAATGGTTAATTAAATGAACAAATTCAAACTGAGCATCATACGGACAAGATGCAATGCGGTCCAAAATTTACTAAATAAATGCAAAACAAATTGTCAAACTGGGGCAAGATAAGTTGAAATGCGGCCCGAAACAAAAGCGTCAATTTGATAAATGAATGAAAAAAATCGGTTTGGTTTTGGGCCGCATTGGAACTTGTCTTGCGGATAAGTTCCAATACGGCCCAAAACAAAACCGACAATTTTTTTCATTCATTTATTTCAGACACCAAATTGTGAGTAAAAGTTTGCAAATTTCGCCACGCAAGCAGTTTGTCTGTAGATTTAGACTAAAATTCACCAATTATTTAGTGTATAGACGAGATTATTATATTACATCAAAACTTGCGGTCGCAAAAAATGTGTGCGAAAATAATCTATAGTCCATTTTTTTTAAGAATGCAGTACAGGGAAGATAGGGTTTATTTGTCCTTGTTCTCTGTGTTGGGTAGAAGTTGGGCTGAATTGGGAATAGAAGTGGCAACGTGGCTTGTGTGAGTGCGCATGTGTAACAAGACACTCTCCTCTGCAACAAGACTAAAGCATGTAACGAAGTTTTGAGTAAATCAATATATTATTTGTGTAAAGTGTTAAACCCTCATTGAACCCACCCTAAAATCCCTAAGAGGTTATGGGCCCAGGGGAGAGACAAAAAGTTTTTTGAAAAATCGCTTTATTTGATAAAATAAGGGTAAATTTAAAAAAGTGCAAAAAACGTGTTTAGCAGAACAAAGAAAAATGGCGACAGCGACCGGTGAAGGGATCGTGGTGTACCCGCAACTGAAAGAGGGAACAAATTTTACACATTGGAAATTCAGAGTATATCTTATACTAGAAGAAAAAGGAGTAAAAGAAGCAATCGAACCTTTACAACCTGGAAAGGAACTGAACAAAGAAAAAGATGCTAAAGCTAGATCAACTATTGTAAAATGTATAACCGACAAATACATCTCATATGTGCAGAAAGCAAGAAATGCTAAAGAAATGTTGACTTGCTTAGAAAACATTTTCGAAAGAAAAAGCGCAGTAAACAAATTACATCTGAAAAGACAACTTTTAACGCTAAAATGCAAAGTAAGTGACAAATTACAAGATCATTTCCTAAAATATGATGCATTAATAAATAGCATAGAATCATCAGGCACTAAAATGGATGAGTCTGATAAAGTGTGTCATCTATTACTAACATTACCATCGTCGTATGATAATGTAGTTACTGCCATAGAAACAATGAGTGCGGAAAAAGACTTGACTGTTGATTTTGTAAAAACGTGTTTGTTAGACGACGAATTAAAGAGAGGTGAAAAGACATCAACAAATAGAAGTGAAGCAGCATTTAGTGCAAGATACGAATGTTTCAAATGTGGGCGTACTGGACATATAGAGTCAGAGTGTTTTAGCAACACAAATAATGGCAAACAGAGAGGAAATTTTCGTGGTCGTGGACGTGCACAATCCAACTTCAGTCGTGGAAGATTCCAGTATAATCGAGGTCGAGGACAGCATAGAGGAAATTCAAATCAAAATCAGACACACATGAGCAAGACAGAAGAAAACTACAATTTCGTAGCAACGACGCAGCTAGAATGTTATCAGGCAACAGTGAACACAGACAATATTGATTGGATAATTGATTCAGGTGCAACAGAACACTTAATACAACAAGAATATGAAAAATACATGACCAATGTTATTGTCATGGAAACGTGTACAAGAATAAAAATCGCAAGCGGCGATGCATTAATTGCAAAGAAACAAGGTAAAATTTGTATGTTATCATGCGGAAGGGAAGTAACTATTGATGCATTAATTGTTCCGGGTTTATTTCATAATATTTTGTCAGTAAAAGGGTTAATAAAGGTATTGAAGTTATATTTAAACCATTAAAGGTAACGTTAATTAAAAATGATGCAGTGTGGCATTGCAAAGAAAGGTGCGGTTTATTTTATTTGAATGGATTACTTAAAGATAATTCTAAGTTTGAAGAAGCAAATGTATGCTCAAACAATAATATATGGCATTTGAGATTGGGTCATTTAAATAAAAAGGGGTTATCAACAATGAAACTACCCATGTCCGACAAAAAATGTAATTCATGCATGAAAAACAAAAGCGTAAGGAAGCCATTTATTAAACAAGAACTACCAAGAAGCAGACAAATTGGTGAGTTAATACACACAGACATAGCTGGTCCGGTGACACCTATGTCAAATGAAGGTCAAAAATATTTTCAAACTATAACGGACGATTATTCTCATTTTGTAAAACTGTATGTACTTAAAAATAAGAGTGAAGCTGAAAATAACCTTATACATTATATTAAAGAAATTCAAACGCAAAAAGATGTAAATGTAAAAAGGATAAGATGTGACAATGGCGGCGAATTCATTTCAAATTTATTCAGAAAATTTTGTTACGAAAACGGAATTATTATTCAGTATACTAGACCTTATTCACCACAACAAAACGGTGTAGCAGAAAGACTTAATAGAACTTTGTACAATAAAGCTAGAACAATGATAAATGAAACAGGGTTACCAAAATACTTATGGACAGAAGCATTTATGTGCGCAGCTTATCAGTTAAACAGATGTCCATCTGCAGCAATAAATTTTAAAATTCCAGCCGAAATGTATTACGGAAAATTAGATTTAAAAAGGTTAAGAGTATTTGGTTCAAAAGCGTGGGCGGTAATTTTACCACGTAAATTTAAACTTGACGAAAGAAGTATTGAAACTCGAATGGTAGGTTATAGTAGCAATGGGTATCGTTTGTGGAACCCTCAAACAGAAGAGATAATAATCTCCAGAGATGTAGAATTTGATGAAAGTGATTATAAGTTTGTAAACGATAAAAATAGAAATGAGTTATCAGAGCAATTCATATTAAATGAAAGCGATGTATTAAGCGAAAATAATAAGTCAAGTGAGAACGAAGTAAATAACGAAAATAATAGTGAAACCGAAAAAAGTAATGAATCAACTGATAGTGAAGTAGAAAACGAGAATAGTAGTGATGATAGTAGTATTGATGAAAGAAATGTTATTAATGAAGAACGAAAGACTAGAACACGAACAATTAAAGTACCGGAAAGATATAAAAAAGATTTTGAATACGAATTGCATACTGCATATTGTTTATTTTTAAGAAAAGATCCAATAACATATGATGAAGCAATAAACTTAAATGATGGGTGGCAAGAAGCTATAAATAAAGAAATAAATGCTCATTCAAATATGAACACATGGACAGTAGTTCCTAAACCAAAAGATAAGAAAATTATAGACTCTAAATGGATTTTTAAAACCAAAGATGACGGTGTAAAGAAAGCGAGAATTGTCGCAAGAGGTTTTCAAGAAAATGTAAATTATAGCGCAAATAACTATGCCCCAGTGGCAAACAATTAGATTGTTAATTTCTCAGGCTATTCAAAAAGGGTGGCAATTGAAGCAGTTGGATATCCCAACGGCATTTTTGAACAGTAACTTAAAATCTGAAATTTATGTAAATCCACCACAAGGAATAAATATTGAAAGGAATAAAGTTTTTAAAATGAATAAAGGTTTGTACGGACTAAAGGAAAGCCCAAAATGTTGGAACGAAACATTTAATAGTTTTGCAAGTAGTATCAAGTTAAAAAGATCTAAAAATGATTGTTGTTTTTATATTGGCGAGAATGTATGGTTAATTGTGTTTGTAGACGATATACTTATAACTGGAAGTGACGAGAATGTAAAGTTTATTATATCTGAACTAAAGAAAGAATATAATGCGAAAGATTTAGGCAATGTAAAAAACTTCTTAGGTATGGAAATAGAAAGATCAAAAGAAAAATTAAAGTTATCTCAAAGTAAACACATAAGAAAAATGGTTGAAAGATTTAGAATGATAGAGAGTAAAGGAGCAAAGATTCCAATAACAAAAGGTTATCAAATAGATTCAAGCGAAGAGATTGTTAATGTTCCATATAGGGAATTAATCGGAGGATTAATGTATATAAGTACAGGCACTAGGCCAGATATATCCTATGCAACAAGCTATTTGAGTCAATGTCTAGATAAACCAACGCAATCAGCATGGTTAGAAGCAAAAAGAGTGTTAAAATATTTATACACTACTATAGATTTGTCATTAACATATGTAAAGTCAAATCAAATGTCAATTGAAACTTACTCAGATGCAGATTATGCAAACGACAAAAAAGATAGGAGGAGCATAAGTGGATCAGTAACAATGTATTGTAAAAATGCTATATCATGGTTATCCAGAAAACAAGGATGTGTTTCTTTATCAACTGCAGAAGCAGAATATATAGCTGCCACTGTCAGCGCATGTGAACAAATAAATATTAAACGATTAAGCGAAGATTTGAACGAAAATGTAAAAACTGTATTGTATGTAGATAATAAGGGTGCAATTGATATGGCGAATAGTTACGAAAATAGTAAACGATCAAAGCACATTGATATTAGATATCACTTTATTAAAGACAAAGTAAACTCAAAGGAGATAGATATAAAATATGTAAGTTCTACTGAGAACCTGGCGGATATGTTTACTAAAGCACTAAGTTATGAACAATTCAGTTACTACAGAAATATCCTAAATATTTGTTAAAAAAAAAAAAAAAAGTTTTATTTGTATTATGAACTAGATTGTAAGAGAAACGATTTTTATGTTTTGTAATGTTAAAAAAGGGTTAATATGTAAAAATCGAGGAGGAGTGTTGGGAATAGAAGTGGCAACGTGGCTTGTGTGAGTGCGCATGTGTAACAAGACACTCTCCTCTGCAACAAGACTAAAGCATGTAACGAAGTTTTGAGTAAATCAATATATTATTTGTGTAAAGTGTTAAACCCTCATTGAACCCACCCTAAAATCCCTAAGACTCTGATGGGCTTAAATCGAGGAGAAGTTCACATCGACGATATTTACTTCTCCATCTCAACCTCTTTTCTCTCTTTCTTTTCACATACATTTGCAGCTGTTAGTTGTCAATGGCTGTCATGTAAATTCACAATTGTCATCTGATCTGTTTGTATCATTTAGATTTTTTGCGTTTTTCTCCATTTATTTGTTTCTATTTTATTACTATTGCTGCCATTTGGAGTATTTCATCAATAATAATAAGATATTCAATGAAACCATTAATAAATTGCCAATTTTATATTTAAGTAACTATATTTGAATTTAGCGCCAATTTTGTAATAAGATTGAACATTTGTCATAGTGTAAATCAGGTTTCTAGTTACTGCATTCTTAAAAAAATGGACTATAGTCTGTCATTAATGACAGATGTGTAGTTGAGTATTTGATTTAGATTAGGAGTGTTCCAACTTGTGGCCCAACACATCAAAATAAACCTTTTCATAGTTTAAATTTTTTTGTGCACATGTGTCAATTTCCGCCATGTTTTTCGGGCACTTTTTGACGTATAACCAGTAAAAATAACCAAATGCGCCCAAAACTTTCATATTCCCGCCTTTTAAACTTAACTAACTGTAAAAAAGTCTATTATCTAGTCTGTCATAAACGACAGATGACATATGAAGTTGAGTTACTAAGTTACTAAGATAGTTACATCATGGAAACTAACTGCAAGTTTTAGCTAAAACTATCTAGTTTATAGGTATTATTAAAGACTTTTAAGTCTTCAAACTTTGAAATTTCCAGAAGCTTTTGTAAAACTCTAGATTTTCTAAAATTTTTTAATTTAGCGATATTCAACTGTCGATTGTTAAGTTACTAAGATAGTTACAGCTCCGAAACTAACTGCAAAGGTCTATTTTATTATTTTTAGTCATATAGTGAAATCTGTCACTCTGCGAAAGAAACAGAGAGAGCACGCATTATAGAAATATACACTGAAAGAAAGAGATAGGCGTATAACGTAACGTAACGTTTTCTGTCGAATCACTCCTACTGAGACCTCCCTAAGGGAACTTCGTTCCAAAAATTTGCTATCTTTTTCCGTTAAAAAAATATAAGCAAATTTGTATACAGTAATTAAAGAAGTAAAAAGTAATATCACAAAGTCGCAATAATCACGATTTAAACAAGTAGCCTTTGGAAACAAATAGCAAAGTCGCATCTGTCAATAATTAGAAATTATTAATTGGTATTATTTATTAATTTAAAATTAGAAAAATATTAGTGGATTATGCGTTCCAGAAGTATGCGCGAGAGGTTGCCTAAGTTCTCGAGGAGTACGGTACCTTAAGAACAGTAGCGTCGGCCAATCGGGCGAATGCCCGGGGCCCAAGAGCTAGGGGGGCCCCGCAAGGGCTGTGGAGGGGCCTATTTTGGGACCCCCCTCCCATTTTTCTGAAATTAAAGCAAGGAAAATAAAGTTCAATTTTGTTTTTCTTTTATATTAATATATTATTATATTATATTTCTTCTATACATATGTTCCTTTCTTGTATGTATTAAAAATTAAAGAATTTATTTGTTTATTCACTTTTTTTATTTACTGGGGGCCCCATCTCAATATATATGCCCGGGGCCTCAAAATCCAAACGACGGCGCTGTTTAAGAAGATAACTAATTTTACAAATGAAAACTTAAGATTATATATACTAACGTATATTGATAATCTGTGGTTAAATGTGTTTTTTTATTTTTTTGCAGATGCACCAATTTACTTTCTAAAACTGACATACAAGGGTTCCTAAACTTCACATCTACCATGCTCTCTTGAAGATCGTGAAGTCGTAGAGTCGTCTCTACTCGTCCCTCCTGATTCCAATATAATATTTATGTTATATTTTGCATATTTCGTGGGGAGGGGGGAGAGGGGCTTTGTACCCCCAAAACCCCCGACCTGGCTATGCTCATGTAATAGAGGGGTAATGCTTGAATTTTTGATAATACTTTATTTTTACAAATTTGCTTATAATTTTTTAACTGAAAAAGATTTTTTTCAAATTTTTTTCTTTACAAAATTTGTTAAAAAAAAATAGCTTGTTTCAAATATGCAAAAATATAGGTATTTTTTTGGGAAAACAAAATTTGATGAAGTCATTACTCCAGTTTCGAAATATGGTAAAATATGTAAATTTGGCTTGAAATGGTCCTTACTTAATCCCATTTAAGCACCTCTTTTCATATTTTTTCTATCGTTTTTCGTTTTCTTATAATAGAGCTGAGACTAATCTACCTTTGCTCACCCTGTACAGTATAGATGTTAATACAATGTATTTAAGTTTCTTTCTTTAAATGGAGCATAATAAATTCTTATTTATCTATTTAAAACTTTAAAATTTGCAATTTTCTGAAATTAAAATATCAATAGTCTATCAAAGAAAAAAATATATGATAGTGAAACCACACTGTATAAATATTTTAGTGTTTTAAATATTGTTATGTTGGCAGATTGAGTGTCATAGAGATAAATCAACAAAATAAATCGCGAGTATCAATCAACTAGTGGAAGGATTAAGTGAAAACATGTTATAATTTGTTAATAATGTGAGATGACGTTAAGCAATAATGTCTGATAGAAAGGCAAATATATTTTCAAATGAGAAGAAGATCAGGTTTAGACCTCATGCCAGAGTCTTGTACACTAATGACAATAAAGTGGAAGATTTATTCAAAAATGATACACAGGTTGATGAAGTTGATGCCCCAAAACGAGGTTAGTTTATTACTTGAAAGTTGTTTTTTCTCCGTTTATTTGCCTTTTTCATTTTTTTAGAAACATATCCTTCACTCTTCTCTTTTCTACAAGTGGAGATAACGCGAAGTTATGTTTTGGAACACGATGAGGAAAGGTATTCGGCCCGAAGAGAGAAGGTATATTCCTTCATGAAAATACCCAGGGAAGTGGAGAAGTTTATGAGTTATGGGTTTACACAATGTGCAGATTCGTTTTTATTTGTTTATACGTTTTTACCCATGAGAGTAGGTTTAGCCATATGGGCTTTATTTACAAGACCTTTTGCAAAATGTTTTGGGTACGTATTATTTAGATATATAACATGTCGACTGTCATGCTACTTTGTCTGCCATGGCAAACTACAAGTTATCTCTCATTTGGCAGTCAATGTGTAAAGGTGCAGTCAGACTATGCAAGTGATTGTGCTTTCACAAAGTGTGAAAACTGCATACACAAGCAATTTGATTGTGCAAGTTTTACTTTCACAATGTAAAATGCTTGCAGTACTTTCTAAAAGCACTTGCATTGTATGCAGCTTAACTTTCACAATGTAAATGCTTCAAAAAGACCAAGTCCAAAATACCAAACTTTATTGGAGAGATAACATCAATATTCTGAATTAGATTATATAATTCATCTATATTTTTATTTTTCCATGTATTTACATACATAGTAACTTAACCCCTTAACATACAATGACGTCTCTAAGACGTCATGTGTATGTGATAAGATCACATGTATATAGTTCACCAATTCTACACACATAGTAATTATTTTGTTTTAGGCAAACGAATGCAAACAGGATTTTATTAGACCCAGCAGAAATATGTGATTTACTGAAAGCAGTGATTTTAATAACATGCGGTTTAATGATGTTTTACATTGATACAAATATGATATATCATCTGATTAAGAGTCAGTCCGTTATAAAGTTGTACATTTTCTATAACATGTTGGAAGTCGGAGACAGATTGTTTTCAGCATTTGGCCAAGATACTATAGATGCATTATTTTGGACTGCGACGGAACCCAGAGGCAGACGGAGGGAACATTTAGGTGTCATACCACATCTTATATTTGCCATAGTATATGTTTGTATCCTTAAATCAAAAATAATCTTAGTTAAGTAATTTGAACTAGTTTATTCGCTCCGTGCATAACCGCGCTTCGCGCCACCAGTGGCCAAAAAGACAACTTCGTCTCGAATAAATAGGCAAAAATAAAAAACAATTAATTTAATGAAATATACAATATATACACTAAAACATACTATCTCGTATACACTATCTCGCATTTCCGGCAGATTTCACGCTGTCATAACTTTTGAACGGCTCATCACAGATACTTCTAGTCTTCACCAATCTATTCAGCGTCCCAAAATTAGTCCGTAAACGTATACAATATTCCACGAGAAGCTTTAGATTAGGAAATACCATCGCCACGGGAAGTCGATACCTTGGAAAGGCCGAAATGCGAGAAAATAGTTTTTTTCAAAATCGTTAGTTTTTGAGCTACAGCAAAATTATAAACTGTTTCTGAAAGCATTTTTGCTGCTGATTAGAAATATGCAAATTATATTTCACTAGCACCTTTCGGTCACTAACGCCTGCCAAACTTGACGACAATTTTTTTGGAAATTTTTTTCGTGATTTTTTTTGGTTACCCGAAGGAAATCTACGTGCTGAAAACGTTTTTCCAGTTAATTTTGCTCTAAAGTTACAAATAGACGAGATTTATAGTTTTTCGCTGTACACTATCTCCCTTTTCCGGCTGATTTCGCGCTGTCGTAACTTTTGAACGGCTCCTCTCAGAGACTTCTAGCCTTCACCAATCGATTCAGCGTCCCAAAATTAGTTGGTGAACGTATATAATATTCCTCGATAAGCTTCGATTAGGAAATACCATCTTCACGGGAAGTCGGTACCGCGGAACCGCCGAAATGCGAGAAAATCGATTTTTTCAAAATCGTTAGTTTTTGAGTTACAGCAAAATTTAAAAATGTTTCTGAAGGCATTTTAGCTGCTGATTACAAATACGCAAATTATATTTCGCTAGCACCTTTCGTTCACTATCGCCTGCCAAAATTGACGAAATTTTTATCAAATTTCGGTGCTCGAGTAGAGATCTTGGAAAGTAATAAATATCCCGCGGATAACCTGAGCGCGTTAATAGGAAAATGACCTTCTGAAAACGATGCCTCCATCCGTTTATGATTATCTGCAACCGTTTCTGAGATATCGACTTGCCAAATCGAGAATCGGGTATATTTCAGTTTGAACTTTCTCGACGAATTATTGAATCTTTACGGACAATTTACACATCGACTTGTTCGTCACTGTTCGTCTTGTCGGGTGGTTTCCGTGTGCCAAAAATGATTTCGCAGTTGTTTGCCGTTCTTGAGAAAATCGAAAAAAACCGAAAAAACACATTTTTTTCGACCGAAATGATGGAAAATTTGTGTTGACAATTTTTTTTAAATTTTTTTCGTGATTTTTTTTTTTGGTTTACCGAAGGTAATCGACGTGCTGAAAACGATTTTCCAGTTTATTTCGCTCTAAAGTTACAAATAAACGAGATTTATAGTTTCTCGCTGTACACCATCTCCATTTTCGGCTGATTTCGCGCTGTCATAACTTTTGAACGGCTCATCACAGAGATTTCTAGTCTTCACCAATCGATTTATCGTCCCAAAATGATCGGAAACGTATTAATATTCCTCGGGAAACTTTCCATTAGGAAATACCATCGCCACGTGAAGTCGATACCGCGGAAACTCCGAAATGCGAGAAAATTAATTTTGTCAAAATCGTTAGTTTTTGAGTTACAGTAAAATTTGAAAATGTTTCTGAAAGCATTTTTTCTGCTGATTACAAATGTGCAAATTATATTTCGCTAGCTCCTTTCGTTCACTTTCGCCTGCGAAAATTGACGAAATTTTTATCAAATTTCGGTGTTCGAGTAGAGATCTTGGAAAGTAATAAATATCCCGAGGGTAACATGGGCGTGTTAATAGGAAAATGACCTTCGTTTTCAGAAGGTGCAATCCGTTGTTGATTATCTGTAACCGTTTCTGAGATATCGACGTACCAAATCGAGAATCGTGTATATTTTAGTTTGAAATTTTTGACGAATTATTGAATCTTTCACGACAATTTACACATTGACTTGTTCGTCTTTTTGGGTAGTTTCCGTGTGCCGAAAATGATTTTGCAGTTGTTTACCGTTCGTGAGAAAATGGAAAAAAACCTAAAAAGCGCAATTTTTTCGACCGAAATGATGGAAAATTTGTGTTGACAAATTTTGTGGAGATTTTTTTCATGATTTTTTTTCGGTTACCCCAGGGCAATTGACGTGCTGAAAACGATTTTCAAGTTGATTTTGCTCTAAAGTTACAAATAAACGAGATTTATAGTTTCTCGCTGTAAACCATCTCCCATCTCCTGCAGATTTTGCGCTATCATAACTTTTGAGCGGCTCCTCTCAGAGACTTCTAGTCTTCACCAATCGATTCAGCGTCCCAAAATTAGTTGGAAAACTTATATAATATTCCTCGGGAAGCTTTCGATTAGGAAATACCATCGCCACGGGAAGTCGATACCGCGTAAACGCAGAAATGCCAGAAAATCGATTTTTTCAAAATCGTTAGTTTTTGAGTTACAGCAAACTTTAAAAATGTTTCAGAAAGCATTTTTGCTGCTGATTACAAATGTGCAAATTATATTTCGCTAGTACCTTTCGTTCACTATCGCCTGCCAAAATTGACGAAATTTTTATCAAATTTCGGTGCTAGAGTTGAGATCGTGGAAAGTAATGAATATCCCGCCAATAACCTGAGCGCGTTAATAGGAAAATGACCTTCTGAAATGGATGCCGCAATCCGTTTTTGATTATCTGCAACCGTTTCTGAGATATCTACGTACCAAATCGAAAATCGTGTATATTTCAGCTTGAATTTTTTTTACGAATTATTGAATCTTTCCGGACTATTTATACTACTTATAACTTGTTCGTCTTGTCCGGTAGTTTCCGTGTGCCGAAAATGATTTTGAAGTTGTTTACCGTTCTTGAGAAAATCGAAAAAAAACGAAAAAGCACTTTTTTTTCGACCGAAATGATAGAAAATTTGTGTTAACAAATTTTTTGGAATTTTTTTTGGGATTTTTTTTTTTGGTTACCCGAAGGAAATCGACGAGCTGAAAACGATTTTCCAGTTTATTTCGCTCTAAAGTTAGAAATAAACGAGATTTATAGTTTTTCTCTGTACACCATCTCCCATTTCAGGCAGATTTCGAGCTGTCATAACATATGAACGGCTCCTCTCAGAGACTTCTAGTCTTCACCAATCGATTCAGCGTCCCAAAATTAGTTGGAAAACGTATATAATATTCCTCGGTAAGCTTTCGATTAGGAAATAGCATCGTCACGAGAAGTCGATACCTCGGAAGCGCCGAAATGCGAGAAAATCGATTTTTTCAGAATCTTTAGTTTTTGAGATACAGCAAAATTAAAAAAGTTTCTGAAAGCATTTTTGCTGCTGATTACAAATATGCAAAGTATATTTCGCTAGCACCTTTCGTTTACTATCGCCTGCCAAAATTGACGATTTTTTTTTTCAAATTTCGGTGCTCGAGTAGAGATGTGAAAATGAATATCCCGAGAATAGCCTGAGCACGTTAATAGGAAAATGACCTTCTGAAAACGTTGCCGTAATCCGTTTTTGATTATCTGCAACCGGTTCTGAGATATCGAAGTGCCAAATCGAGAATCGTGTATATTTCAGATTGAAATTTTTGACGAATTGTTTAATCTTTCTGGACAATTTACACATCGACTTGTTCGTCTTGTCGGGTAGTTTCCGTGTGCCGAAAATGATTTCGTAGTTGTTTACCGTTCTTGAGAAAATGGGAAAAAACCGAAAAAGCACATTTTTTTCGACCGAATGATGGAAAATTTGTGCTGACAATTTTTTTTGATTTTTTTTTCGTGATTTTTTTTTGTTACCTGATGGAAATCGAAGTGCTGAAAACGACTTTCGAGTTAATTTCGCTCTAAAGTTGCACATAAGCAAGATATAGCCTATATTTTGGCCTTGAATGCATTCTCAATTTATGCACTTTATTAGTTTATGTGAAATAATAAAACATTGTTTTATTTAGCAAAATACATGTAACTGGTCATGAAGTTCTTACCAGTGTCAGCTCTGGCGCTAGTGCTGTTGCGCTCGGAGCGAATAACTATACTCGTGCCGGCGAGAAATGCATCTCGTCTCGACGAGTTTAGCATTGTTCTGCGCATACCCCCACTTTATTTCGAATGCGAGGTGTTTAGTTGTCCGTATTTGAAAAACTGACGCAAATTTCTTTACTCAAACTAATCTGCGCCTACCTAGGCAAGGGACGCGCCTAGGTTTATACCTCGGTGCAGTACAGCTGCATTCTCTCGCCGGTGCGATTGATTTAATCGATAAACAAAATTTAACAAAAACCACATTTGGCAACTGTGTATCTCAATTTTTACTATAGATAGCCTATTCTAATTTTCTAATTTTGATAACACATTTAGTTAGATATATCTGTAATAATTTGCGTAGTAGTTTCTAGACCACAAGTCAAGATAATTAGTTATTGACACAATCCAACCAAAAAATTTCAACAAAATCTAGAGTATAGTCTAGACCAGTGGTCCCCAACCCTATGCCCGCGGGCACCCTGGCGCCCGCCGACCCTTTTACGTGTGCCCGCCGAAAGTAAACACAACCAAAATAGCAAATTATTCAAATAAGGACACAAAGAATTTTTTTTATCTTCAAAACGAATTTTTCATAAAATTCAATGTATCCGATGAGGACTGAATAGGAAAAAAATGCCCGTCGCCCGACCGACTTTCTAGAATGTGCTCTTGAGTGCAAAAAGGTTGGTGATCCCTGGTCTAGACTATATATTCTACATAGACTGTACTAGTACATGAACTTGACAAAGACAGAATACCTTTTAAAAGGAAATGACTCAGAAGAACAGGACCTTGAAATAAGAAGCCTAAAAAGAACCAAAGAATATAAATATTTGGTTTCCATAATAAAACAATAGGGAATTCTAAGAGAGATATAGCAAACAAAACTCAGCAAGGCAGAAGAGTGGTCCGCACACTGAATCCTTTATTATGGTCAAAGGGTATACATTTAAAAAACAAAGAAGACAATATATAACGCAATTGTGGAACCTATCATGACTTACAAACTTGGCAACTGACCCAGAAAGATAAAAGGAAAATTGAAATAACAGAAATGGATTATCTGCGGAGAGCTTGCGGAATATCCAGAACAGAGCGGGTTAGAAACGAACAAATACGGAGAACAGCCAGTATGTATTCTACTATAGACAGGATTGAGACTAGACAGCTACTATTGTGCGGACATGTGTAAAATTACTAGATTACATACCCCATCATAGAAGAAGAAGAAGAGGAAGACCAGAAACGACATGGGAAGATAACATCCGGAAGATAATGGAAGACAGAGCAATTGGGGAGAAAGACTGGCGAGACAGAGATCGCTGGCGGTCGAAATGTGTGAAGCGGCAGAAGCCGTAGGAATCCCCCAAAAAAAGAGAAAGACTATACAAGTTATCCAAATGTCATAACTAATTTAGTTAGCCACACTAAGCCACAGATACAAATCGTATTTTCAAAGAAAAACTACTTTTTTAAGTCTATATCTAAGTTACTTAAACTATATTCTATCTATACTATTCTAAGCTGTCTAAGCTAATATTAAGAATACTTAACTGAACTAGTTGTATAGTACTAGATAGTCTGAACTAGTCAGATATTCTGAATTGGTTTATAATTAGATCGATTTAGTCTATCTGGATCTAGTTTAGTTAACTTACTCCACTTAATATACATATTGTTACCTGTGTTCCACATGTACTCTTCTTTCAATAATTGTAATATTTTCCTTAGCATTGTTTCAGTTCTACATAGTTTATTGGTGTTGTTTCAAGCAACAACGCTAAACGTTGCCATCAATTCTAATAATAAAGCTCTACTAACAATAATGATGTCAAATAATGTAAGTATTAAAGTTGCTATTTTAAAATATTAATGAGTAAAGCAACTTCTCTTTGCGTTTTGAAATTCTGGTATGCGTACTCGAAAATTCACCTTTTACACGAAAAACACGAAATTCAGAATGTGGTAAAACATGAGCAAAGTGTATTTTTAAAGTCTAAATATTACTTTTCACATCTATAACATTTTAAAAAATATTACTTTTCACGTCTAAAATAAATCCTTGTCTTTAATTTTGGAAAATGATATAACAAATCTACCTCTTCCACTCGATGCAGTCTCTGAAAAAAATCATGCAATCAATAGGGAATATGCATGGAATTTAAATTTGGTTCAAATATTTTTTTTCCGAATCTTTATTGACCGGACATTTGAACTAAGCCATTATTTTTGTAATTAATATCTTTTTAAATACCTAAAATTAATAAAGAAACGTGCAAATAAAGGAAATTCGAATTTGTAAAACGCAACACCATTGGTTAATACGAAAGTGACGTCACATACTATCTAAACAAGTCCGTATTTTTTACAGTTGTATGTCATTGCTGTCTTTTGCTTAGAAAACAATCGTCAAGTTAAAAATGAAAACAGCTGTAGTAAACAATGGACTGAACTGTCAGTGGCAATTGACGTCATCAACAGACCGCGCAAAAAATGGCGGCGTTTAAACAGCTCAATTTTTTTCTCAATTTTTAATTTATTTTTAACTTAATTATAGCATTTTTAAGCAGTATTTATATTTTTTTATAAAACAGTGTAAACAGTGAATCAAAAATATAAATAAAAAACATGCATATTCCCTATTATCTTTATAAAAATGTAAAAATAATATTCTATTTTGTTTCAGTTTGTTGAATTAAAAGGTAGCGTGTTTAAGAAATTCGACAAGAACAACTTATTCCAAGTATCCTGCAGCGATGTGCGTGAACGCTTCCACCTCTTCATTCTCCTCTTCATAGTAGTACTGCAAACGATGAAGGAATATTCGTGGAAATCCGATAGATTCTGGGTACTGTTGCCGGATTGTATAATCGTGTTACTTGCGGAGATATTCGTCGACTGGATTAAACATGCGTTCATAACGAGATTTAATGATTTGCCGGTGGATGTCTACAGGGATTACACGACTAGTTTGGCTTATGATATGGCGCAGACTCGGCAAAAACATGCATTTTCAGATCATTCCGATTTGGTAGCCCGGCGGATGGGTTTCATCCCGTTGCCATTGGGCGTTGTGATGATTCGCGTGTTGGCACAAGCTGTTCATATAAGCGATTTTCCATCCGTTGTAATTACATTCGTAGCCTTTCTCTGCATGTGGGCTATTAGAATACTTAACAGCATTATAATCTTAGGCGTTGCCTGCTATTTAATCGCTCAACACAAACAAGAGAAAGCAAATACAAACTCACCTTCTTCAAATAGAGCCAATAGTCCTCTGCCTACTTCCAAACTTGTGCCCAAAGATTGGTTGAAAGATATTGCAACAAGTCCAACCAGACCTATCGTCGACGGTCCTGTAGTATCTCAACCGGTTAATTTAAACGGAATAACGGCGTTTGATAATCCAAAACTAGTTAAAATTGAAGCTGAAGTTCCTCTAGAAAAACTTCACATGGAATTAGGATCAGCTGCTATTTTTGCTAATAGCACTGTAGATCTTAAAAATGTTTCTTTGAACGAAGAATTACTGAAAGTTGAAGGGGATAGTATTGTGATTGAGGAAAGTTTATCGAAGAGTGATCCTAGTATAAATTGTGATATCGAAACTATACAGGAAAAGGTTTTAGATCCAAAGGATAAGATAATCAAGAAACGGGCCGAGTCTGAACCTAACTTAGTTAATTGTAATAATGAAGATGACGAATGAGTAAAATGGTGCTTGGGATGGTTTGTTTTTAATATATGGTTAAGTAAATAGCCAATCATAGTGCTGCATTTTATATTTTCTTATTCCACTAGTCTCGTCTCTCTGGTTATTCGTGGGAAATCTTTTTCACCTTTTTTTGTATTTCTGTAAATACATTGTTATTTATTCCAAAAATATATTAAAAATATTTTGCATTGCAATTTGTGATAATGATTAAAATTAAATCCGGAGTTTTCTGTTAAATGGTGAAATTTGATTTCCAATAAAAGTTGTAATTTCGTTCAACTCGATACTATAACCCACTCCTATTTTTTTTAGCTTTGTCTGCCCGTTTGGCATAAGCCTCCCTCTTGCTCTTCCACGTAGTCCTGTCCGCTTACCAATTAATGCTTTCCGTTCGTTTCAGGTCGTCGTTCCATCGCATCTGTGGTCTACCTACTGTCTCTCTCTCTCTCCCTCTCTCCCTCTCTCTGTAGCTCCTACAACCCATGCTGGGTCTTGGCTGACTCAAAAACTCTCTTCCATTGGACTCTGTCCATCATTAGCTCCTCCGCTTACTTAGTGGTCTTCTACCGGTCGGGGCCTGTTCTCATACCAATCTAACAACTCGTCCATCCTCCTGTCTCTTAACATGGGCCGGCCCATCTCAGTCTTTCCGCTTTTATCGTTCTTACAATGTCTGGTTGGTCATATAGTTTTCTATTTCCCTGTTTTTCCTACTGCGGTACTGTTGTGTAGTTTCATCCCTAATAGGCCCTTATATACACCGTAGTATTTTTCGCTCTGCAACTCTCAGTCTGTTTTCGTTCTTTTTTGTCATTGTGCAGGTTTCGCAGGCGTAAGTCATAATCGATCTTATAATAGAGTGGTATATCCTTATCCTTTTGTCGTTCGAGATACATTTTTTGATTTAATTATTCTCTGCAATGTAAAACAATATCGATTGGCACTTTGTATTCTGTTGTTAATTTCTTTGGTCATATGATTGTCCGACATGGTGGCATCCAGATATTTAAATTCCTGGACTCTTTCGAAGTTTTATTGGTCCATCGTCACATTTTGTCCTATCCTATCCTACGTTTAGTCCTTGATGTGGTCATAGTCCTCCTACGCTTTTCCTATTGTTCCATGGTCTTCATCTTATGATTTTTCCGCTCCATTTGTCTTCATTTCTAGCGACATGGCCGGCCCAACTCCATTTCTTCTGTAGTATTTCATTTGTTACATCCCTTACTATTGTCTTCTCTCTGATAAAATCGTTTCATTTCTTGTCTCTCAGTGATATTCCTAGGATGCATCTTTCGATTGCTCTTTGATTGACCCTTAGCTTTTCCATTATTGTTTCTGTAATTGCGATCTATCTATAGGTTTGCGACCGGTAGTATGCACTGATTGTATAGGGCGCTTTTTAAATCGAGGGGGATATCCACCGCTTTTATTTTATCTTTGCTTTTATCTTATCTTTACTTTTATCTTGATGTAGGCCGCCCAGCTTTGTCAGATCCTCTCAGTTCTTAGTTTGCCTTACCTATTGTTAATGTTTGCCCAAGATACTTGTATGTTTGTACTATCTCAATTAAGTACCTTCGATGGTAATTTGTTCTTCATCTTCTCCATCTGACGTCATGTACATGTTTTTTCCAAAATTAATTTCGAATCTTATGCGTTTCGTGGCTTTGTAGATATCGACGATGAGTGTGATGAGTTCTTCCTTGTTGCTGGCTATCAGTGCTATAGCGTCGGCAACATTAGTCGGCTGAGTTTCTCACCTGTTTTGTTAATACCTCGGTTACTGAAATCAATTGTTTTTAGTGCATCTTCCAAGACCAGGGTAAATAGTTTCGGCGATAAAGGATCTCCCTGTCGTACATCTCTCCTGATTCTCATTTTTTCGGATGGTTCGGTTTCAGTTTGGATTTGTAGTGTGGCGTTGCGGTAGAGATTGTTGATCAAGTTTGCGTACCTATGGTCAATTCTGGCATTTTTTAGGGCTGGAGTACCCAGATTTCTACTGTGTCAAAGGCTTTTCGGAAATCTATGAACGCTAGCCATAGCGGCACATTGTATTCTGTGGTCTTCTCAATGAGAACTCTCATTGTTTGTAGATGCTCGGTTGTACTGAATCCATTGCGAAAACCTGCTTGTCCGCTGGGTTGGTAGTAGTCCAGTTTCGAGGTAATCCGAGTAGATATTATTTTTGTGCACAGTTTGTAAGTTTGTTTTTTTTGTGCACAGTTTGGGACAGTAAGCTGCTCGGTTTATTAATTCTGAAGGTTTTCTGTGTCTCCCTTTTTGTGAATTAGATCCACTAACGCGTTTGCACAGTCTTCAGGAATGTTCTCTTCTTCCAGGCATTTGTTAAACAGCAATAGCAGTTGTGTGGTTAACGTGTCTCCCCCTTGTTTCAGCATCTCCCCTATTATTCCGTCGTCGCCGGGCGTTTTTCTGTTCTTTGTGTGGTGTAGCACAGCTCTATAATTTCTGGCATGTACTCAGAGTTTACGTTAATGATTTTCTTTGGTCTATCTTGTTCTGATATGTCACTCTCTACTTTTAATTCGTACAAATTTGTGTAAAATTCTTGTGCTGCTCTTATGATATCTTGTCTTCTATGCCTTTGCTTTCCACTTTCCATGCCTGTGCTTGATTTTAGCTATTTCCTTTTTTGTGTCTGTTGCCAGCCTCCTGAACGCCTTCGAGCCTTTGTGTTGTTCTAAGACTTTTTGTGCTATTTAGATTTTTGTCTCTTCCTTTGCCATTCGTTTGGCTGCTTTGTTTGTCTCGGTTGTCTAACCTAATGCAGGGAGTGTGCGACCTGTTTGTTAAGGTCGTTTATGTCAGTTATTGCAGCTGTATGGTTGTTTATGAAGATGTTTTCTGGTCGGGATTATAATTTCTCTGGGTTTTGTTTTAGTTTTTCCCTATCAACCAGTTTTAGGGTGGTTTTCTTCATTCTCCTGTTTCTTTCCAGCTTTTGGTTAATGTGAATTGTTGCTCTTACAAGACGGTGATCGCTTCCGGTGGTTAGCCGGTTCTCGACGTTCTGCACTACCCGAATGTCCGTTGTCAGAATGTAGTCTATTTGGTTGAAGGTTCTGCCATCCGGGCTTGCCCAAGTCCATTTCCTGTTTTGTTTTTTTTTGGTGTTCTTCCTCGAGGAAGTTTGCCATCATTGAGCCCCGGTGGTTTCTTTCTGCTAGTCTATGCTTGCCAACGTACGCTTCATCCTGGCTTGCCTGCTTCCCGATCTTGCAGTTGAAATCTCCAATGACTAAAGTTTTTGATGTTCGTTTTGATTTTCGCGCATTCCTTTGCAGATGTCCTCGTAGAATTTGTCAATTTTCTCGGCTTTGCTTGTAGGAGAATAGGCCTAAATTATTTTTAGTGTATCTTCTTGTTCTTCTTCTTATACTTCGAGAAGACCTTGAGGTCTGTTTATTGCCAAGGCTCAATTGGCTTCAATTCGATTGGTTATCCTGTGAGGCGGAGCTCCAACTATCCTTCCATCTCTTAGGTGGTCTCCCTGGCGGGCGTCGGCCACCTGGTTTTTCATTGGTTCCTCTCTTGGTTCATTCTGTCTATGTGGTCACGCCAATATCTTCTCCTTTCCCTCCCCCATCTCACTATGTCTTCCACCCTGCATGCCACTCTTATGTCGTTGTTTAGTGTATCCAGTTTGTTTATTCTTATTGTAATGAAGATTACTCTTTCGGAGATGGCTTTTAATGTTCTTATACCGTTAGCCAGTCGCTTGTGGACAAATATGCCTACTCCACCTACGCTGGAGGTGGTGGATCCCATATAGTAGAGTTTGTGTCCTGATTTTAGTTCAATATAGCCTTCGCCTCTCCTTCTTGTCTCGCTTATACCCACGATGTCCCATTGAATCTTTTCCATTTCTGTTTCAAATCCTTCTCTTCTGTCCTGCGACGCCATCGATCTTATGTTATATGTAGCTATGTTCAACTTTGTGTGACAGCCTGATCTCTTCCAGATATTCTTCGCACCCTCTGGCGTTCCGTTCTTCCGTACAGCTGCCGTTGTAGGGAACTTTTCGGCTGCTGGGACTGAGGGCCATTGCTTTTTGTTTCTATTAATTTTTTGGCAATGAGTTTAATGTTTAATAATGAGTTTTGGCAATTTAGCACCACGCTTGCCAAGCGGGTTGGTGCCGTGTGAAATCAGCCGCCCAATATAGCACCTATATGCTGTTTGCAGCCGCCCAATCTGGGTCAGACGCTGCGTTGGTTGCGCTAGTTTTGGTCCACCCCGGGTATTTGATTTCCCCGGTAGCACCTATATCTAGGAGGCATTCCCCTATCCGCCACCTGGGGAGGCGCCCGATGGAGGACTAGCAACCCCACACGAGACCCATTCCAATATTACATTTTAATAATAAAAAAATATTTTTGAATTCATATAATGTATTCTTTACACAGTAAATAGTTTCTTTTAATAACTACCATTATATCTACTGAATAATAAGTGCGTTCTGCACTACCCGAATGTCCGTTGTCAGAATGTAGTCTATTTGGTTGAAGGTTCTGCCATCCGGGCTTGCCCAAGTCCATTTCCTGTTTTGGTTTTTTTGGTGTTCTTCCTCGAGGAAGTTTGCCATCATTGAGCCCCGGTGGTTTCTTTCTGCTAGTCTATGCTTGCCAACGTACGCTTCATCCTGGCTTGCCTGCTTCCCGATCTAGCAGTTGAAATCTCCAATGACTAAAGTTTTTGATGTTCGTTTTGATTTTCGCGCATTCCTTTGCAGATGTCCTCGTAGAATTTGTCAATTTTCTCGGCTTTGCTTGTAGGAGAATAGGCCTAAATTATTTTTAGTGTATCTTCTTGTTCTTCTTCTTATACTTCGAGAAGACCTTGAGGTCTGTTTATTGCCAAGGCTCAATTGGCTTCAATTCGATTGGTATTCCTGTGAGGCGGAGCTCCAACTATCCTTCCATCTCTTAGGTGGTCTCCCTGGCGGGCGTCGGCCACCTGGTTTTTCATTGGTTCCTCTCTTGGTTCATTCTGTATATGTGGTCACGCCAATATCTTCTCCTTTCCCTCCCCCATCTCACTATGTCCTCCACCCTGCATGCCGCTCTTATGTCGTTGTTTAGTGTATCCAGTTTGTTTATTCTTATTGTAATGTAGATTACTCTTTCGGAGATGGCTTTTAATGTTCTTATACCGTTAGCCAGTCGCTTGTGGACAAATATGCCTACTCCACCTACGCTGGAGGTGGTGGATCCCATATAGTAGAGTTTGTGTCCTGATTTTAGTTCAATATAGCCTTCGCCTCTCCTTCTTGTCTCGCTTATACCCACGATGTCCCATTGAATGTTTTCCATTTCTGTTTCAAATTATTCTCTTCTGTCCTGCGACGCCATCGATCTTATGTTATATGTAGCTATGTTCAACTTTGTGTGACAGCCTGATCTCTTCCAGATATTCTTCGCACCCTCTGGCGTTCCGTTCTTCCGTACAGCTGCCGTTGTAGGGAACTTTTCGGCTGCTGGGACTGAGGGCCATTGCTTTTTGTTTCTATTAATTTTTTGGCATTGAGTTTAATGTTTAATATTGAGGTTTGGCAATTTAGCACCACGCTTGCCAAGCGGGTTGGTGCCGTGTGAAATCAGCCGCCCAATTTAGCACCTATGCTGTTTGCAGCCGCCCAATCTGGGGTATTTGATTTCCCCGGTACCACCTATATCTAGGAGGCATTCCCCTATCCGCCACCTGGGGAGGCACCGGATGGAGGACTAGCAACCCCACACGAGACCCATTCTTATATTACATTTTAATAATAAAAATATATTTTTGAATTCATATAATGTGTTCCTTACACAGTAAATAGTTTTTCGTTTCTTTTAATAACTATCTATATACTATCTATTGAATAATAAAGTTTATACTTAATGGCGCAAAAGTTATCATCAGTCATGAAAACTAATTTGCAGGAGCTGTAACGTTTTCCTACAAAACGGTTAGAGTTTATTGTTGGGGCAATTATATATCTTTCTGATTACTTGTATAGAATCTTGGCACAACTATATTCAAGTAAATCGAAAAATTCTTATTTTTATATTGCATGTCTCTATTCGAATATTTTTATGTTGCATGTCTCTTCGTATTGTAAGAATTTTCATCAATAGACCTTTTAACGGTTAGTTAAGCCCATGCGTGTCCGCTATGTTTAAAAGGCGGAAATGTGAAAGTTTCGGGCACATTTTGTTATTTTTACTGGTTATACGTCAAAAAGTGCCCGAAAAACATGGCGGAAATTGACACATGAGCACAAACAAATTTCAACTATAAAAAGGTCAAACGATCAATTGGTAAGGCAAACGGTCATTTGGATTTTCTTAATTAACCTTAATGACATGTACAAATTTCAATGACAGTTGGACACAATTCGTTTTTTCATATACAGCCAAATGAAATGATGATCTTAATTTCGAATATATTACATACACACAAGAATGAATCAAAACTGCTTTTATCTACTCCCGCAGTAAAATTATTACATTAATTTAATAGTTTAAATGATTTCTCTTGGTTGTTAAAACAACAACAAACGTCTAACTAAATGATTTTGTCTGTCGTAAATTGCGTTTTTTCAGACTTAGTTTAATTTTTAGGGTTCCGTACCGAAAACGGAACTATTATAGGATCACTTTGTTGTCCGTCTGTCTCTCTGTCTGTCTGTCTGTCAAGACCATTTTTCTCAGGAACGCGTAGAGGTAACAAGTTGAAATTTGTATCAAATACTCGAGTCTGCGGTCTCTTTCAGCTGTGAAAAAATCAAACTTGTAAGTCAACGCGATCAAAAGATATGACCGTTTATGTCGCATATTTTGCGATTTCACAAGGGAATCAATACCTATAGGGTACTTCCCGTTAACCTAGAATCATGTAATTTGGCATGAAGCGGTGTCTTACAGCACATGTAAAGGGAAAAATCTGAAAACCGTAAATATGTAGTTTAATTACAAGAAAAATTTGAATTTACTATTAGAAACTTACACTAATGTGTTGAAAAATACACTAATGTGTTGCGTGGTATTGTCAGGCACCAGAAGCATATGGGTTGCATACAGTTAGGTCCTCCTCGGTTATGTCCTCCTCGGTTAGCTCCCGCCGAGGAGGCATTTTCAACCAGGGAGGCACTAACCGTCCGGGCAGCCCATCCTGAAGGAATGCAAAATACCCGTAACCATACAACGCATACTGAAAAGCCAAGTGGAAAAGGGGGTTTAGTGAGAGTTTCCACCAAACCACAATAAAAAAAAGGTTACTATGGTTAGAGACAAACTAATCCCCATAATGCAATTTCATAATATTTCTCCTCGAAAGGCATGTACCCTTAATAATAAGCACAAACACTGCTAAAACTATCACAATTATAGACAACGTTTTTCATTGTTTTGTGTGATATGTCTGAATTACGTGATTATTTTGAAACTTATAAAAAGAAAGCGAACAAGACGATTATGATTAGGGTGTGACGGTTTTGAAAACCCGGTTTTAAAAAACCGGTTTTTCAAATAAATTTTACACATTCGATAACCGGTTTTTAAATTAAGAAAACCGAGGTCCGATGCTACTAGAGAAAAAACAATAAATTGATCGCTTGCAAAGTGTGAAATGACCCAAAATATAAGCTATTACAAAATACTGCAAATTAAGAAAACCGGTTCTAAAGAATTCAATGATACCTTACTTACAAGTTTGTACGGAACCCACGGTGCGCGAGTCACAACTCGCCCTTGGCCGGTTTTTAATTATTTTATCTACAACGGAGGGGTTTCTAGATAAAATAATGTATTAGACTCATGTGTGAAATACTTTTATGCATTCCCTGCGATTAAAGCTTCTGTATAAAACCCCTTCTTCACACTTGTATCATAAACTACTATTTTTGTTATTTATCACATATTTATTTACCAGTACCGCAACGAGAACGTGGCAAAAAGGCGCCACCCACTGGCGCAACTGTCTTGGGGCACAAAACATAGGAAAAATAGTATTTAATATAATGCATTTAGTAACATTTAACTTCTCTTCTTCTTAAGACGCCGTCTCCCATCGAAGGTTAGCGATCCAACTGGATATAATGCACCTCTGAAAATCTCTATAGATGTCCGTCCGAACCGTCGACGCAGATCCTTTAGCCACGAGTTCTGCCGTATGCGCACAAATCGTTTACCTTCGATCTTTCCTTCAATGACGAGTCGAAGGATGCCGTAACGCTCTCCCCTCACAACGTGCCCGATGTATTGAAGCTTTCGTTGTTTGACGGTTGTCATCAGCTCTTTACTGTTACCTATTCACCTCAGTACTTCCTCGTTGATTATACTGTCTACCCAGGATATACGCAGTATACGGCTATGCAAGTACATCTCAATACGGCTCTCCATTGTTGGCTGAATGTCCTGCTCTCGGAGCCATAGAGTAGCTCTGGGAAGATATAGCAACGCAATGAACGTATGCGGAGCTGTAGGCTTAGGTCTCTACTAGTAAAGAAGGTCTTCATGGAGATGAATGTCCTTCTGGCCTGCTCTATACTTGATCTGATTTCCATTTTAGGGTCACTGTTCTTGTTGATGAGGGCTCCAAAATATTTGACGGACGGCACTAGTTCCACGACCTGGTTGTTAATTTGAAGGAACATCCGTCTTGGTATCTTAATACACACAACCACCTTGGTCTTGGCAACGTTCATGTGTAGACAAACTGTGTGCTATGTTTAACGATGATATATGTCCTGACGGGACACTGCAGACTTAGAAAACACCTCAAGGCCCTAGGCCTAGAGGAGAATGACAGATGCAGATTCTTTGGTTCAGCAGAGGAAACCCCCATACATCTGCTCAAAGACTGCGGAGCACTGCTACGCAAGAGACAGATGTACCTCGGGGACCACTGCTTGAACGTAGAGGAGTTGCAGTCCTTGAATCCCACCCAGATTCTGAAATTCCTAAATGAATCAGGACTAGAGGAAGCGCACTAAATGGGTAAGTATACCAATGCTTAGAGGAAGAGCGTAAGGTACAATAGATCTATAAAGGTCAGAGTAAAGTTGTCACTACTACAATCTATGTTTAACGATAAGGTCCATCATATTCTGGAGATGTGGGAGGCTGCCGGAGAGCACGACCGTATCGTACATTATTAATAAGGGGCCCACTGCTTGAACGCAGAGGAGTTGCAGTCCTTGAATCCCACCAAGATTCTGAAATTCCTAGAGGAATCAGGACTAGTGGGAGCGCTCTAAATGGGTAAGTAAACCAATGCTTAGAGGAAGAGCGTGGGGTACAATAGATCTATAATGGTCAGAGTACAAATCGTCACCACTACAATCTATGTTTAACGATAAGGTCCATCATATTCTGGAGATGTGGGAGGCTGCCGGAGAGCACGACCGTATCGTACATTATTAATAAGGGTGCCGTTGATCACACACAACTGATCCGCACACTGGAAATTCAGACGACCATGAAAGAACTCTCGTAACACTCCCATAGACATGTTTGCTACATGAGGCTGTGCATCGTCTTGATGATACCAAGTTACATCGATTACAGCAAACAGAAGTCATCTACCGTTTGCTGCGATGCATGACTGAGATGGATGCAACTATGAACGCATTGCGCGCTGGCACATTTCTGGCGAAATCTCACCAATCGCTTGTTGAACGAATGTTTCGTTTTAAGCCTACCGGGGTTTCAAGCCAGATCTGATTAACTTGGATTTGACATGATCCCATAAGAAATAATCCAAAGCTGACAAATTCCTTAGGGCGAGGAGACCACAACTGATCTGCACACTGGAAAATCAGATGACAATGAAAGAACTCTCGTAACACTCCCATAGACATGTTAGCTACATTAGGTTTTGCATCATCTTGATGATACCAAATATTGTTTATTAGTAATCGGAGTTGAGCGATGGGATCTGTTAAGAACTTTTGTAGCATATCCACATAACGTTCTCTATTGACAACTACTGCGTTTCCCACCTTAAAAAAAATATGGTCCCAATAGTGCAGCTGAACATATTCCACAGCACAAGCTACGTTTTGAGAACACATCTCTTCTTTGAATATAACTATAAAGGGTTTTCGGCAGACAAGTATCGTAAATTTTGGTTTTTCCTCTCCCCATGCAATTGAAAATGTGCTTCATCCCTAATAATCATTTTGTTGATAAAATTATCTCCTCTGCCCAAAATCGGTGTATCAATTTCGGTGTATTCTAAGAAGTTTTTGGGCTTTTTGCCATTTCGGCCTTATTTACTCTTTCTAGGCCGAAATGGCAAAAAGCCCATTTTTCTGTAAAATTGCGATAAAAGTCGCACAGTGGGCCCAAATCCCAAAAAGCTAGTTAAAAGTCGAAAACGTTATAAATTTGGGAGAAATTCAGTACTTTCAGGTTTTCGCGGTCGTCGATTATGAATCAGTCTAAAAAAAGTCTAAATTTGAAATAAAAACAAAATGACTGAATAATACCATAAAACATACAATCGGTTCCTTCAATCGGAAGTTCATGGTTCGTCATCCGAAGAATAATTTTATTCACAATCAGTTGATTCACTTTTTAAATGGCTAGAGCTTACTGTACTTTCTGGTATACGTGGAGCAACTAAACTAATACTACTTCTAGGAGCAACGAGGAAATTCGCGCAAACTTGAAATAAATGAATCGGATATTAACCCTTAACCACCTGCCATACGTCTCAGGTGAGAAAATTACTGCCACTTTGGGTCTGAGAGACGTATGTCAGGTGGTTAGGTGTTAATAAGCGTGGAATATGAAATGTCTTCCATTGTTTTGGCTCGGCAACACTTTCTTGCAAAATCTTCACAAAACTTTTTAATGTATTTATTAGTTGATTCTTGAGCATCTTAATTAATCTCCTCTTTCACATCCACCAGTGCCTCTCGGAACACTGCCTCCGAGTATATATTGAAGAGGAGAAGAGGCAGGACATCACACCCCTGTCTAACACCCCTCCTGATTTCTGTTTCCTTGGATTTTATACCCTCTATCCAAATCTCTGCAGTTTGATGCCAGTACAGCTGCGTGATGATGTTCAGATCTCCCTCATCGACTCCGGTGTATTTTAGAATCTCAATGAGTTTCTGGTGCGTGACACACTTGTTGGTGTGTCATTGAAGAGAGCCTCAACATACTCCTTCCATCCTTTTAGCTTTTCCTCAACGCTCGTTAAAATCTAGTAGTTAGTGTCCTTGTAAAATACCGAGGAATCGGAGGAATCGGAGAATAAAAAAATAATGAAAAGATCAAGGAATTTACAAACAAATAACGCAAGCAGATCCTCTTGCGATGTTTGTTTGTAAATTCCTTGCTCTTTTTGTGGAGATTAAACGAGTCGTGCATTTTTTTCTAGTGTCTCCATTTCATTGCATTTTTCAGCTAGCCATCTTTCCTTTGAATTCTGACACTGTTTTAGCTCTTACTTGGTGAAATTTTGACATAATGTTATGTTTGAGAAAAAATATTTGTACACTTTTCACATATAATTTATTAATGATGACTATAGTTTCGCTATTATCATAGCATCTTCAGATCATAGTGATACAGCAAAATACAAACTATATGTATATATATATATATATATATATACATGAATAACAGTTAGAATATGCAAGTGGGGATACAGTTCATAATGGCAATGTCTCGCTATTGCAGGGAAATACAAATCTTGTTGATCGTTGAGTAAATCCTCTTCGGGGTTTTTTAGTGATTTGTAAATTTCTAGGGATTCCAAGATGTAGGGATTCCAATAAATCCTTTCTTTTCTAAATGTAATATTGACGGTATAAAGTTGCTGGTGTGGTCTTCGTCTTTCAGGTGATGGGAAAATGTAGAATCGTTTTTTCCCTGTTCAAAACATTTTCTATGTTCCGATATTCTTGTGGAGAAATTCCTTCCGGTTTGACCCACGTAGACTCCATTGCAGTCATTGCATTTTAGTTTGTATACACCTGATTTTGAGTTGATGTCTGTTTTTTCTTTACATTTCTAAGGAGCAGACCTAGGGTATTATCCGTCTTGAAAGAGATCTTAAAATCGTCTGAATTTAATAAATAAATGGAAAAAATAGCGAAAATATTAAATTCAGACGATTTTAAGATCTCTTTCAAGACGGATAATACCCTAGGTCTGCTCCTGTGCTCCTCCAACTCCCTGTACCGGTTATTGTCTGTGGCTTTGTGTTTCCTTCTCTTGTTCATAAGTTGAAGAATTTCATCTGTCATCCACTGTTGTTTTTTAAAAAATTGTGCATACCCAATGTCAACCTCTTGGGTTTCTGAAAGAGCCTTCTTTAAATGCCGATTCTCATATACGCGACACTCAGCTACACGACGTCACGCGACATCGCCTGTCAAATAATGATTTCATTGTTTTAAATGGGCACGTTCTCACTATGGCTACGCGAAAGCTACGCCGCGTGCCCATTTAAAACAATGTAATCCGTATTCATGTCGCACGACGTCGCGTAGCTGAGTGTCGCGCATATGGGAATCAACCTTAAGACGGTCCATCGAGGCGACTACGTAGCTCGTCATTTTAATTGTTAGTTGTTTATAGGCGCGCCTCGAGATTCTCGGTTGCACTGGCTCGTATCTCAGGATCAGCGAGTCTTTTGACATCGACCACAAGTGCTACTCTAAGCCTGACACTGGTAACTTCAGACCAGATCGCACACCAACTGCTAATGAACGGAAAGACCCAAAGAAGAGCCCCCAAAACTCAGATACAAAGGGATCCAGACACGAAACCGACTATCTAGCTGAGCCATTCACAAGCAGTGAATTAAAAACCGCCATTAACAGCTTAAAAAAAAACAAGGCTGGAGGAATAGATGATCTAAGAACAGAACTAATTAAACAATTTGGAACTGCAGCCATTGCCTGGATCACCAACTTAATGAACAGCTGTGCAAGGAAGTTGCAAACATGGCCGTCCCTAGCAAGTGCGGGGCCCAGGGCAAAAAAATATTATGGGGATTTCCGATACCGCCGATGTTACGGGAATTGTCAAAATTATTCGTAAAACTGTAAACAAATTAGGAAAGGATTCTCGAATTTGTGATATTTTTTTAAACACTTTTTCAAACACGGTGATATTTTTATGGGGTCTTTGCAGAAAATTTCGCAAAATATCTTCAAATAATTCGCTACCACTTATATCACGGTTTTCGCCGTCACGTAGGATTAGATCTAGGTCCGAACATTTCTTGTTTATTTCATCGTCGCTTATTATTTTTATTTCGGAGATGTTATTTAAAATCCAAAATTTATTTCATGACTTTTTAATTGTGTAAATCTTTCCTCTACCCGATAAAACTTTAATAAATAACTGAAATACCTAAAAATACAATTTTAATTCAGGATCTCTGGTTCTCGAATCTTCACCTTCGTATTCATGTAGTCTTTTTCTCTGGCGTCTTCGGGTTTCTTTAAACTTTATTTCAATATCATTTGCACTACAAATTTCACTTGCAACATGTGTCGCAGTGGAAAAACCAGTCTCCCTGAATTGAACCTGACCCGACCTGTGTCATTGCTATGTCATGTCTTCAAGGTCTTCGAAAGATTGATACTGAATCGCAATTATGGTTAGAAATGTTTTCAACCCGTTTAGTAGCCTTACAGCCAAATTTAAATCCGCTTCAGTTTTTTGTAGAACTTTGCTAACCTTATGTATGGCAAGCAGGAAGTCGTACGATATAATTAAGGATAAAATAAATTCATAATTTATTCCATTTTCTGATAATTTATGTGCTTCGATTTTAATTCTTGGGTCTTTTGTGCTTGCACTAACTTCTTCCAGGGCATCGCGTAACTCAAATATGTGGAACCTAACTGTCTTAACGGATTCATGTCGGCATTACCACCTGTAATGTCGAATCTGGTATGTGCTTACAAAATATAGCCCATCTTTCAGCAGAGGCTGAGAATAAGGTAGAAAACAGGTAGGCTCAAGTTCGTGCCTGTCGGTTCGCATAAGGCTGCGGGGCCCTCAAAGGGCGGGGCCCAGGGCCTGGGCTCCGATCTCCCCGGTCTAAGGACGGCTCTGGTTGCAAATCCCAAAAATGTGGAGGAAGGATCGAGTAGTCGCGCTGTTGAAACCGGGAGAGGACCTTGCAGAACCTAAAAGCTTTCGACCTGTGTCATTGCTATGTCATCTCTTCAAGGTCTTCGAAAGATTGATACTGAATCGCATTTATGGTAAAGTAAACGAAAGCATAATGCCAGAGCAAGCAGGGTTTAGAACGGGAAGGCCAAAGTTCTAAACTTAACACAACATATTGAAAATGGCTTCGAGCGCATGGAAATTACCGATGTAGCCTTTATAGACCGGACAGCGGTATATGATACCCTAAACCACCAAAAAGCCGTGGAGAAATTGTATCATCTTACCAGGGACTGTCGCTTAGCTGGACTGATGAAAACTATGTTGCAGAACAGGCTATGTTACACTGCAGGGAAAAAGGTGTCGATGGAGAGACCAGAGAAACGGTCTACCACAGGGAAGTGTGCTGGCTCCTATGCTTTATATACACAATATACGCTCCGTATACACAAATGACCAACCAACAGACACGTCGCTTCATCTATGCGTACCCATCTCCGCACAGGGTAAAAACTTCGAAGAAGTCGAGAATAAACTAACTACAGCCTTAGAAAACATGGTACAGTACTATGACATAAACCAGTTGAAGCTGAACCCCAGCAAAACCCAGGTAGGTGCATTTCACTTGAGAAATAAGGACGCACGCAAGAAGCTGCAAATCACATAGAGAGAACAAGAACTCGAAACATTCGACACTCCAAAGTACCTGGGCCTACGACTGGACCGCACACTATCTTTCCAAAAACACTGCCAGAATACAAAGGCCAAAGTTTGTGCTAGGAATAATTTCATCCGGAAACTTACTGGCACAACATGGGGAGCGCAGCCTGACGTGCTGCTCTCTGTTTCTCCGCTGCCGAGTACGCGGCACCAGTGTGGTACAACTCGGTTCACTCAAGACATCTCGACGTGGCTTTAAATGAGACGTGCAGGATTATAACAGGCTACCTGAGACCACCTGTCGAGAAGCTGTACCATCTATTTGGAATTGTCCCAGCACACAGACACAAAGTAGCATCTGAAACAGAGCGGCAGAAGCAGATCGGAGATAGGCTACACCCTCTGCACGACCAACAACCAGAGAGACGACGACTCAAATCAAGGAAGAGCTTTCTCCAATACGCAACAACTGCAAACATGCCCAAAACAACGTCGCTTTGAACTATGGAAAGAATAACACCCAAACCTGTGGACCGAATCCAAAGAGGGAAAACTTTTACCATAGGCGACATGGAAATCACTGAACAGACTAAGGACAGGAGTGACGCGCTGCAAATCGAACAGGATGAAATGGGGAATGCTTGTATGACGAGCTGTGTGAATGCGGGGAGCTTTAGAGCGACAGCCACCTTCTCAGATGTCCGAAGATGGGAGAGGGATGCACAATGGAGGACCTAATTTTGGCAAACGACAGGGCGAGAAACGCTGCCAACTATTGGAAAAGAAGGGCCTGAATGCAAACACTGGTGTATCGGACTTGGAAAAGAATGATTGACATCGGCTCTCTTAGGTTTCAAAATTAAAGTTAAATAAAAATTTAACTTGTTACATTACCATTTTTAGTGCTTCTTCTTATTATTCTTCTTTTGGCGCTACAGCCCAATTTGAGCCTTGGCCTCCCCTAGTTTCTTCCTTCATTCCTCCCTCTCCCGGGCTACTTCCTTCCATCTTCCTAGTTTAAGGATTCGTCTGACGTCCTGGTCTACTTCATCCTCCCATATTTTTCTTGGTCTTCCTACCCTAACCTAACCTAACCTATCGGCTTCTTCCCCTCCATTCGGCAGTTCAGGATTCTTGCCCAAGCATTCTGCCATCTGGCATTCTTATAATGTGGCCTGCCCACCGAAGGCGCTGTAGTTTCACTAGTTGGTCTTTAAGGGCCTGATATACTTCCTTGTTGTATCGCCTTTTTATCATTATTGTTTTACGGGAAGTTAGACAGTTGCTACAGGCGCTTCATGCCTTTGTTACGGCACTGCCATATACTTTATAATAATTACACCGGACAGTATGTTTCTGTATTTTTGTTTTTTATTTTATCCTTTTTTGTCTATTATTAGGGGCAATTGAATAAATGTTAAATAGGAATAGGTACTATTCTTTAACATTTATTCAATGCCCAATTGAATAAATGTTAAATAAGAATAGATTCAATATATTCACCTTTTCATAGTTTTTTTTTTGTACGCATGTGTCAATTTCCGCCATGTTATACGTAAAAAAGTGCCCGAACTTTTTGACGTATAACTAAATATGTGCCCGAAACTTTCATATTCTCGCCTTTCAATCTTGGCGGATTCACATGCGCTCTTACAAAACAAAAGAACGGATAAGAAAAATGTTTCGTTTAGTATAATTGGCAGCTCTAGTGGCAACCAAAATGTTGCGCCTTGCAAAAATATCGGCACCAGTGACAACTAAAATGTTTCTTTTTGGAAAATTGTCGGCACCAGTGGCAACAAAAATGTTAAGTACGGGTCGGAGCGGCCTAACCTAACCTAACCTAACCTAAAAAACCTAACCTAATTGTAAAAAGTTCTATTCCCTCTAATAATAGAAAGAAAGGCAAGAAGTTGCCTTTTTTGCCTTCAAACATACGATTTCATAAGCTATATAGTAATTATCAGATAAACTTTTCTGATAATGATTACAAATTGCTTATGAAATATTTGTAATATTTTGTTGTATTGTTGTACCTACTCCTTTAATTCAACTTGTGTTATTTGTGTGGAAAAATTAATGAATATGTTCTAAAACAAATTTTTGTTTGAATAGTGTCCCTTTTTATCGTTTTCTGGTTTTCAAATAGTGTGTAAAGCGATTAGAATTCTAAGAAAAGTCAAAATAATTTCCACCGGTGCCGTTCCGGGCCATACCGCTCTGACCCGTACTTAACATTTTTGTTGCCACTGGTGCAGACAATTTTCCAAAAAGAAACATTTTGGTTGTTACTGGTGCCGATATTTTTGCAAAGCGAAACATTTTGGTTGCCACTAGAGCTGCCAATTATGCTAAACGAAACATTTTTCTTGTCCGTTCTTTTGTTTTGCAAGAGAACGGATAAAAATTTTTCGTTATGCAACATAGTCGGCACCGGTGGCAAACTTGTTTCTTCGAACTTGAAAGTCTGTTGAGGTCTAATAAAACTTATTTAAAATATTTATTTTATTACTCATGCGGGATAAGTACTATCTTGGCGCCCGTTTTTTAGTGCGAGAAATGCCTGTTTTTTACTGTATTACCACATAATTTGGGTAACGCACGCAAAAATTCAATACAAATTGCTAAGGTACATTAAAAAAACAAATGAATAAATAAAATAAACACAATCAAAACCTCAATATTTAAAAAGTGACGTGAGACGTGAAAGTGATTTTTGTGTGATTTAAAGTGATTTAAAATGAGTGTAAATTATATGGTGATACCGGAGACTGATGAAAGTTCTTACGACGAATCCACACCACTGGAAACAATTGGAAAAGCAACTTCTTCATTTTTGATTATACTCTATTTTTTGAATCGTTTTTGTATGGTCCCTAGACCCCAAACTTGTAAGCTACGTCCCCTCGCATAAGTAATAAAAAGTATTATCTGCAACTCGTGCGCTATTGTCGATTGCCCTCTCGAGCGAATGAGCACACTCATTTAGTTCATGCGCCCAATTTCTCTCTGGTGAGCAATTGACAACTTACCGCCCTAGTTGCACAATATACTATTTTGGCGTCTAATGCCTCCTAATGCCTTTGCCGGCTAATGTCTTATGTCTAAACAGTAATATCTTCTTGTTGTTTGATCATATTAGTCTTATCATATTAGATTAGACTTAATCTCAGTAGCGTCGCTAGCGTCGGTCAATCGGGCGAATGCCCGGGGCCCACGTACTACCATGGGCCCCCACAGTGGCTGCAGATCGATTCTGAGACGACTGACGTGTGGCGTTTCGCGAATTTCACACAGGTAGGGACCGCCCCACGTGGGTTTTAAAAAGGCTCAAATTTGAAGCCTTTATATTTTATTTGAATTTTTATGCCGCCGGAGGCGGCAGATTTTGAGTATTTTAACCGCGCGTCTTCGATGACTTAACTGTGAATGTCCGTCCGCACGTTGCGCATCCCCAAGATTCGTCCTCCGTCCTGCCGCGCCCCTCCGGGGATCCAAAACCCACCATAAAATCGTGGTTTTTGCGGAAACGGCCCGACGGAAGCGGCGGCGGCGGTGCAAAACGGGAATGTACATTTTTCCGGTGTAGAACCGAGATCCCCGTCGAGCGGTGCCATTTTCGCGACTCAACTCCCCCAGGTTCGGACGCACCAGACCGAAAACTAAAATCACGATATTTTACTTTTGAAGCGTATTTTTGGTCGGATCCTAATATTTCCCGAATCCTCTAGCCGCCGCCGCGCCACGTTTTTAGAGCCCTCGCTCGCCGTCCTGCGACGTCCCGTTCACCTGGTGCAAGAGCAAATAAATATTTTTTTTGGCCGATTTTGCAATCACTTCCACGGACGCCCAGGACTTATTTGATGGGCTCCAGGTCGCTGGTTAGGTTCGTTCTCTTCAGAACAATATAATATTTTTTAAGCTGCGACGACTTTTTGCGAATCTGCGGCAGGTTGAAGAGAAAAATGCGAAAAAAGTGAGAAAAACCAGAGGCGTTTTGCGGGGGTACATAGAACTTCGGAACCAATTGACGGATCGGAACCGGACCGGTGCTGTTCGATCGGCCATAGAACCTTTTAGTTTGTTTGGGAGTTTAATCTCGATTGCGCCAAAGATGGCGTCGCGACGCTATTAAATCGACGTTTTTATGGACATCCAAGAAAAGTCCCACGGAATCGCCAACTGCAACTCTGCGGAAACGGTTTCGCGCGATTCCCGCAGGGAATTGAACGTTTCATCTTCTACTGCAAGCAGAATCGCGTTGCGTCGTTTGCAACCGTAGCGACGCCCGCCCAAACTCGCCGTATTTTATTTACTGGGGGCCCGACCTCAATATCCAAATGGTTACCCGGGGCCTCCAAATCCAAACGATGGCGCTGCTTAATCTTAATCTCTTAAAAATCCTATCGAGTACTAAAAATTCGATACAAAGAAAAAAATTTGTTTATGAAAATATATTGTGTTGAATGTGTTTTCGAGAAAGAAATCATTATGTAATTCCCGGTAAATGTTGTACTCCGCCGGAAAATGCCGCTCGGAAGTTTCCAGATAACATCCAGAGTTTATTGAATGAACTGCCGGCCGGGCGCTGAGATAAAAATAATTGCAAGTATTGATTATATGAAATGTACGATGCGCAGATTCGCACTGCAACGAGAGGAAAAGTTCAAGTTTGATTGCCAAGTTTACGAGAAACGTACATACAGACTTCATTCATTATTTCACTTACACAATCAACGCAACAATTTATATAAAACCAATCAATTATTATTGAACTCTTTTTTCAGAACATTTCAGATTTTAAGCTGTTTAATGGAAAATTAGTAGTGATTTTAACTTGTTAGATGATGCAATTAGCAGCTATTAAATTGAACAATTGTTTGTGTTTAAATGTTTATAATTCTAATTATAGTTTTTCTTGTGGATGGTTATTAATGGATGTATGGGAATAAGACTTATATGTTGAAGTAGGTCATGGTACTAGTATTTTCGGCAGTGGTTGCTTCCCTTTTGGTGCTGGTTGAAAGGGTGTTTCCGCCCACGTTGTCGACACCCTGCTGTTTGTGCAGAGCGTGACGTCAGAGTTATACGCGCTGACGTCAAGGGCATCGATTGCTGACGTCAAGGCGTCCCGTCTCGATGGTAACGGACGTTCCCGGTGCTTTATGAATGGAAAATTGAGACAGCCTCGCGCTGAGCCTAGACCATGAAAACCGGGACTGCCTGAAAGTGAAAATGCATACAGATCGATTACCTATTATTAGCTACAAATGTTGCGCAACTACAATATAAACACTAACTTATAAAATTTATACACACATGTCTCACATTTACCTGTCATATAAAACGCGGTTAATACTAAAAAGCTTCTTGCGTTTGTATTTTAATTAATTAAATAAATTAATTAAAATATAAGAGTCCTCCAACGGATCGATGGCTGGTTCGGTGCGATGTTTTAATTAAGAGCTTCCTAGAAAATTAATATGTGTTTTCAGACAAATTTTGAGATGCTGAATCGATTGGCAGAAAGTAGAAGTCTCTGTGATAAACCCTTCAAAAGTTAGGAATCTGCGGAAAATGCGAGGAAGTGTATTTTCTTAAATTCATTATTTACCAAGTGAATGGAAAATTTCAAAGTGTGTTTCATAATTTAGCCGAATTCCTTCGTACGCATCGTTCGAGACTAAATTTATGGAAATCGGTTGAAAATTGTCCGAGAAGTGAATTAAAATGTCAACGTCCTGTAATGGATCGCTGGCTGGTTCGATGAAACTTTTTAATTAAAAGCCCTATGAAAGTTGTATATGTTTTCCGACTAATTTTGGTATGTTGAATCGATTGGTAAAAACTAGAAGTCTCTGTGATAAGTCGTTCAAATGTTATAATATTCTGAAATCCGAAAAAAAAAATTCTTTAAAATCGTTATTTATCAAGTTAAAGGAAAATTTCAAAGTGTGTCTGAAAGTGTTGTCCCTGCTGGTTGTAAATATATAAATTGCGTTTTGCTGTCTGCTTCCGTTCGCAATATAAGGCTTGTTAAAACTGAGATTAAACAGACAGGATTAGACAGATAAGTTTACGCAAACGGGACAAACAGCCACAAATTTGAAAAATATTGGTGTTATTGAAAATAAAATGGCTGTTGTTATTGTAAATATATCATTTTATAAATCAATTTGTATGTAAATGGCTCAATGAACAAATCCTTGTAAAATGTGAGAATATGCAGTACAATGATTCGAAATCGTCGCAAATACCTGAACCGGGAAGAATTTAATATGTCTCTTAAATAAAACAAATTACTTCTCGCTTCATGTACATAAGACGCACTTGCAGTGGCACGTTCGTGAGGAATTTATTCGGAATGACGATTGAGCCATGTAACTATGTTGTAGTTTCTTTTTACATCGAGCTTTCAATGGAAATATTTTAATTAATTGGTCAATTTAAATGGTCAATTACTAACAGAAATGCGATCAACAACGACCAGAATAGAAATACAATAAATGAGTTTTATTACATTTTATCCGTAAATCTATATTTAGATATATACTTGCTAAGCTAGAGATATTTGTAATAATTGCTAAGCTATATGATGTATTTTTGTGGTTTAGCGATTATGAAAACCGCGAGATACGTTTTATTACTTCAACACTTTTAAATTTGTATGATAATTTATAAGCAGTTTTATCAATCATAACATTGATTAATCTTTCATCTTCATTAGTTATCTATATTAGCCTGGATGCGAGAGGCCCAAGACAGGACGAAATAGGCAGAAATGAGGGAAACTAGGGTTGTATGATGATGATTCCTTTTTAATTAACCCCCGACACAAAAAGAGGGGTGATATAAGTTTGACGTGTCTGTCTGTCAGTCTGTCCATCTGTCTGTCCGTCGGTCCGTATATGTGGCTGTTTATGGAATCGTAGCTTCTAAACGAATGGACCGATATTGATACTTTTTTTTTAAGCTAACGTGATCGAGGAGGTTCTTAGCTATAATTTATGAAGATATGTTCATGCGTTTGAAGACCATCAGCTCATTTCCTACTTGACAAAATTAATCTGCAACCAATTTGACACAAATGTTTGTCTAGTTCCGTATATAGAAACTTGTGCTTGATAGCTAACGTGTTTGATAATCAGCTCATTTCCTTCTTGACAAAACTGTTTTTTTTTTAATAATCCTCACCAATCAAGTATTTGAACGAAATTTCAAAGAGGTAACATTAATCACGTATTTACAAACAAATTATTAAAGAAAAAAGTTCGAATAATAAAATAAAATAAAAAAATTTGTAACCCCCGGCAAAAATTTTTTTTTCTAAAAAGTGAAAAAATAAAATTTCTCTGTTGCCCTTTTAACTTCATTAAAAGTACCTATTAATATATTGATGATGAGCGTCGCCGCGTCCGGGGATTGCTAAGTATATCAAATAATAAAACCAGAATACAAAGAAATAAATAGAAGGATAATGATAAAGTATGGATTATACAAGGACCTACTCTGTGTTATCAAAGTAACAAAACAACAATATCCAATTGTTTAGTTTTCAGCGGTCTTCACATAGCGGTCACCCGACGCGGCGGCGCCCTTTTTATTCAATCTATTACTATACTACCTATTATTCATAAGTTGGTTTTCAATATCGAGCAGTTTAAATCATTAACGAGCCTACATCTGAGCACTATATGCATATTTGCTTCACAATTTGTGAATTTTTCTTTAATTGTAAATTAAATGACAATGTAATGACTTGTTGGGGCAAATTTAAATGATGGAAAACTATTTTTTTTAATGAATTATAAAGTTGAAAGTCTCCTAGATTAAGAGCCCTTAATCCATCATACATGTACATACTAAATATATATTTTAGCAATAAAGAATATTAATGCTGTGCAAAATGTTTGTTTAATATAATAAGGACGTTAAAGAAATGCTTTTGCTTCGAAAATAATGGTGGTGGCACGGGGCAAAAAAACTTCAAGATTATGACATGATGATCAACCAAGTTTTTCCAAGAAATATGATTGGGGACGGTAGCCTGTCGTTTCATTTTTATGTTATAACAAATATTATTATTATTATATTTATAAAAGTTCTATTTTTAACATGCGGGAACGGCGCTTGTTAAAATATAGATGAAACAAATTTAGACGGTGATTGAATTTGAAAATTAGATTGAATGTAGGGGTGAAACTAAACTAATTATAGATACAATCAAACCAACTTATTAAAGCGGAACACAGCTTGTATATATAAATATATTCAACCTTTCCGTAGCTCTGTAATGCTATTAAGTCTTTTTAAGACTATGAAACAAATCTCATGTTGAAACAACTCATATTTCTCAGTTATTTACTAGAAACCCAATGTCAAATCATAACCTATCCCCTACAGCCCATCACATGGTTTTCAAACTAATATAATTGTATTCCATTTTATAATTCAAAAGAGCAAATCTGCTCTGATGAGAGATAGATCTTGAAACGCGTCTGCAGATGGCTATTCACTTGGGTTAAACAGAAAGAACTGATCTTAAAAACATCTAGTTTTTGTTTTGAGTGCCATGAAAGTGGCACTTCTAGTAAATAACAAATAGGTATCTATCAAATATTGTGTTTCAACATAAGATTTGTTTTCATGTCTGAAAAACAAGATTCAAGAGTCAATAGTATTATAGAGCTACGGAAAGGTTGAATATATTTATATATTCAAGCTTTGTTCCGCTTTAATAAGTTAGTTTGAAAATTATTCGCTCCGTGCATAACCGCGCTAAGTGCCACACGTGGCCTAAAAGACAACTTCGTCTCGTATTTAATAACTTCTTTTACCGGTTATCTGAAGAGTATGATCACTGCAATGTCTTTGTCAATCTGAATCAACCTGAATTGTCAAAGAAAGTCGGATTATAACTTGGGCTTTCTGATTTTTGGACTTTCTATCGCCAGCAAAATGAAAACCACAAATTCTACCCCGCTTATTCGGAATCAAAACTTTGAAATTTTCCATTCACTTGATAAATAATGATTTCATTTCATTTCACTTCCATTCACTTGATAAATGATGATTTTCATGAAATACATTTTCTCGCATTTTCCGAAGATTTCACGATGTCATAACTTTTGACTTACGTTTTGATTAACGGCTTGTCACTGAGATTTCTAGTTGACATCAATCGATTCAGCATCTCAGAATTAGTAGGAAAACGTATATCATATTCCCAGGAGGCTTTTTAATAGATAAATTAATTTAAAGATACCATCTAACCGGGAAGTCAAGATAGCGGAAACGATAAAATGCAAGAAAATCGATTTTGCTAAAATTGTTAATTTTTGAGGTATAGCAAAATTTAAAAACGTTTCTGAAAGCATTTTTTTTTTTCATTATATTTCGCTAGCTCTTTCAGTTCACGATGACCTGCTAAAATTTAGTAAAATTTTATGAAATTTCGGCGCTCGAGTAGAGATTTTGGAAAGTAATGAGTTTCCTTCGGATATTCTAAGTGTGTTAATATGAAAATAACCTTCTGAAAATGATGCTGCAATCAGCTTTTGATTATCTGGCACCGTTTCTGAGACATTGACATCGACTTATCAAATCGACGAACGTAAAATTTCAGTTTGAAATTTTTCAATGAAAAATTGAATCTTTCTGAACAATTTACACATTGATTTGTTCTTCTTGTCGAGTAGTTTCAGTGTGCCCAAAATGATTTCGTTGCTGTTTACCGTGTTTGAGAAAATTGAAAAAACCGAAAAAGCACATTTTTTTCGACCGAAATTATGAAAAAAAAAATTTGGACGAATTTTTTCGAAACTTTAGTTGTGTTTTTTTTGGTTGCCCGAAGGAAGTCGGAGTTTATTTCGCTCTAAAGTTACAAATTAACGAAATATTTAGTGTTTTGCTATTATAAGCCGTCTCTTCGTTTTCGCCGTCCGGTTTTTTACAAACCTCTCTGTTTGGACCGTATCTCACGAAAATCAAATTTTCCAGTTTGGAACAGGGCTGGTTTAATCACTTACCTGTTAGGGTCGCTCGCGTCTCCGCCACGTGTGGACCGTCCTTCCGCCTATTTTAAGGGAGGAAATGAGGATAATGGGTGGAGGGATCCCTTAAAATTGGTGTCTTCCAGACGTTGAATGCCGCTGCAGCCCTTTGGGCTCGTGATTACATCCCTGGTTAACTTGCGCTATTAATTGCGTGCACGTGTCGGTCTAACTTGGCTTCGCGCCTCGACTCCGTTCCGTTCGCTTCTCAAACTCGAAGCATACTACCCGAGATATATAAATTCGCGACATAAATTGATAAATCACGCGATTTCGGCCCAGGTCGATACACCTTTCCCCTTCTGTTGATCGGTGCCGACATCATTTCAAATGTTAAATGAAAAATATAGATTTACTAAAATTAGCGCGAACACTCTCTGAAACTACAAACCCCAACGTAACTATTTTCGGCACGCATAAACTAGACCACAAGACGAGCAAAACGATGTGTAAATTGTATGGAAAGATTCAATTTTTTACTGAAAAATCTGAAAACCGTAAATATGTAGTTTAGTTACAAGAAAAATACGAATTTACTATTAGAAATTTATGAAAATACACTAATGTATTGCGTGGTATTGTCAGGCACCAGAAGCATATGAGTTGCATACAGTTAGGTCCTCCTAAAGATACCTTACTTACAAGTTTGTACGGAACCCTCGGTGCGCGAGTCACAACTCGCACTTGGCCGGTTTTTTTTTTAAATATCGGAATCGGTATCATATCGGCAAAAGTGCGTATCGATGCATCCCTAGTTTTAAGTATAAAAATGTTGAAATTAATAAGAAACTACATCAACGAGTACATACAACAAAAGAGAGTACTTTCAAGTTTTGTTGCGAGGTATTATTGCGGAGCCATTGCACTGCACTGCACGCCTCAACTGAATCAAAAAGGATAGGTTAAGTTGGGTTATCCTAACCTATCATCTTTGAACTGAACAAAACCGAACTGAGCCCTGGCGCCCTCTCAAGATCAAGCAGGCGTGCCAGCTGCAGGGGAGCAAAACTTGGACAGTTTATGAATCAAACACCACAAACTAGAATAGTGTGTATCACTTTGAACAGTTTCTATGACACAATAACACTAGGGAGTTCTTTTTCAAACGCATAGACGGACTCCCAAAAGCCTAAAGCAGAAAAGGATTTGAACTGGATTGGTAGAATGCAGAGTAAGGGAGAGAATAAACCAAATATCATAGATCCTCGCAAACTGGGCATATCGCAAAAGAATGCACGGGACCAGATAGACAAAATATGTGCCTAAGATGCGGAAAAGATGGCCACATTGCCAAGGAATGCAACAATGAAGAATTCTGTCCCATTTGCGAAATTAAAGGACATCGAGCAAACTCTGGAATGTGTCCCGAATTCCAAAAGGCGCTGACGGAAGCGAGGCGCAGACAAGTCATATCGCAGAGCTCAGAATACTCCAATTAAACGCGATGAGATGTCGGGCAGCACATGACCTCCTTAAAGCCACAACACATGAACTGACAATAGATATCATTATGTTAAGTGAACAAAATTCGAACGCATGAGGGATGGTACACGGACGACAAAAAAGATGCTGCAATAAAAACGATAAACAAAAGCACGTTGGTACTAGGCAGTTGATGTGGGCTTGGATTCGATGAATTGAGTTACATCACCAAATGTTATCTATCACCAAATGATAGCCTACAAAATCTTAAAAAAACACTGGCCGAGCTCAGCTACCAAATAAGAGGACAAAAAAAAACTTACGTCTTAATTGGAGGAGACTTTAATGCAAAATCTCCATATTGGGGATGTCCATTAAAGGACAACCGTGGTGATATCGTCATGGACTGGGTAGCCGCACTTGATCTACATGTATGCAATAAAGGGATACACCCACTTTCGAACTTGGCAGATCCCATTATATTCTAGACATCACCCTCACTACGGGAGAACTTGCAGATAAAATTAGAAACTGAGAAGTCTTGGACCGTGAATCGCTAAGCGACCACAGTACATGCATAGATTGGCATAGTGGAAACTGTGAAAAGCTAATTTAAAAAAAAATAACAATGAGTTCGCAAATTTATAAAAATTTTAACATTTGGCTCGCCAATTTATACAAAATTTAACAATGGGCTCGCGCGAGCCCATGAGCGCGATCCCCAGAATTTAGTAACTCATACTGAAAACCATTTTTTGAAAACCAAGTCATGGCTGTTATTTTTGACCCTCGTCGAACAACACTCTTCGACTCAGTTCTTAATCAGATATATATTAACCCTTAAGGGGTTTAGGGGTTCAAATGGGGTAGTGCATGCGCACCACACGACAATCGCACAGAAAGAGATTGTCGCATAGCCTTTTCTACCCAATCCCGACTCTCACCTCCACAAAACCTCAAAGAGGTCGTGATTCCTGGAAACCTGAGCAAGTTGGTCTAAGATGCGGTAAACAACCCATATGGAAGGCTAGGTCAGGGCAAACGAGAGCGGAAGAAATGGTCCTCTGAAAAGGGGGTTGGGCGATGTATCAACTATCCACCCTCGTGAAAAAAACTTAATGTTCAGAAAAACTCAATGATAGAAACCGGACTGATTACCAGATGCCGAAAAATGCAAAAGAATAAGGATACGAGACTGGAATTAAGGATAGGCACATGGAATATATGTACGATGCTGCAAAAGCTGGTAAAATGAATGCTATTTCAGACGAATTAGCCAAATATAACAGACTGGAAGCCAGTGGAAAGCAGAGTAAGGGGAAGACCTAGAAAAAAATGGATAGATGGAGTGAAGGAAGATCTCAAAACACTCGGAATGATAAATTGGAAAGAAGCGACGAATGATAGAGCAGAATGTAAAAAGATCGGCGAGCAGGCTAAAACTCACACAGGGTTGTAACGCCAAAGAAAAAAAAAACCCTTAACGGACCAATGTCGCAATATAAGCGGCTTGGCACTTTTACTTACTGGGTCCAAAGCCGCGTATAGTCACGTATATTTAAATACTTCTGGACCGATAAGGGTTAATATTTTATTTCTTTTTCATATAATGGATCAAAGTTATTTTCAATGCTTGGAATAGATGTGAGTTTGCTGCTGAAGAACTGGTGGTATAGACAAAAATTAAACATTAGTATGACACAAGGTTTATGTAGACAAGATAAGATTGACTGTAAACCGAATTTAAGGTAACAAGTTATACAGTATTATTAGTACAGTATATATTATACAGTTAAGATACAGATACAGTTAACTTATTAAGACACAATTTGTTAGACAAATGAGTTTTAGACGGTTAAAGTTTGGAACTATTAAAATTAAGTGAGATTTCATTAATCCAAGACATAATAATATTTTGTTGTTTAAATTGAATTTACGAAATTGAAACTTACTTTGTTTAATTTAAGACAAAGTAAGTCAGAAATAGTTAATTGAGTCTCAATCAAGAACAACGTTTTACTGAATGACGACGAGAAAGTAACAGACAAGAGATGAACAGACGTAAATGTTTAAGGCAGGCAAAATTTAATTAGGCAAGACTTGTGCCGACAAAATTTAGAAATCCGAAAGTTTGTCTATAACTCTAGAACAAACTAGAGAGACAGTTTAAATTGGTCAAAGCAATAGTATGATAGTAATAGCAATAGAAGTAATATATGACCAGTGTTCCCTCTAATTTTTGTTAGTGCTGCGCGGTCCAAAGTCGATTGAGAGCAAAAAAAAAATGAAATTAAAAATGAATTGCGCATTTTTTTTATACTTTTATTTATTCAAACCATATTATCAAATAGCAAAGTAATAGTTTTGAATATTTCCAATGAATTTTTTCTTGTGTTCTGTCTTTCGTACTAACCCACTATTTTTGAACTCGGTTTTAATTAGTTGCCCATTTGATAAATGTAATTTTATTCACATTAGATCACCTAGATCAGTGATTCTCAAACTGGGTGCCGCAAGCGTATGCCTGGGGTGCCGCAGCAATAATCAAGAAATACAAGAAAAATGTTAAAAATACAAGAGGAGGTAACCAAATTTCAGTTTCTACTTTTATTGCTGAATTATGGACAATTGGCTAAAATCCGGGTCTTTAAAACGGAAAGGTGATAAACTCACTCAAGCTTCTGATGCGACTGATTCAATGACAACCAGCATCTTCGGAGGAGAAATATCCCAGCAGACACATGCGAGTCAAAATCATTCAAGATCGTCTGCCTCAGTTCGCGAAAACGCAACTCACGACCAAAAGATAATCCGAGGAAGATAAGGAAATATGATCATAGCTACTTCACATTGTTTGGCTTTGTTTCTGTTAGGAGCGAATAAGCATCGAAAGGGCAATGCGTCATCTTTCATAAAATTGTTTGTTACAGCTGCTTGATTCCATCCAAATTGTTTGTAAGGTATCCATTCGAAATGCAAAAAGAAGAAGAATTTTTAATGAGTGAATTGCTTTTGAAACTTACACCACTGGCGAGGAAATTATCAAAGTTATCGACAATTATATACAGAAAAATGATTTGAAATGGAACAAGTGTGTTGATATTTGCGGCGATGGATCGGCTGCAATGGTTGGAAAAGTAAAGGGAGCCATTTCTAGAAAGTGGCAGACAATGCCATCAGCAGCCACTGTGTCATCCATCGACATTCTCTGGCAACGAGAATGATGCCGCAAGATTTAAAAGTCGTATTTGATGGTGCTGTGAAGATAATTCTGGACAGACTTAAGTCTGGACAGACGCACGCTTTAAGCAAAGAGCCGCACGCTTTAAGCACGTCTTTTAAAACTTACCGCCGAAGATCTGGGTATGGTTAATTTCCACCTCTTTTTTTAGCCAGATTATTTGAATCAAAAGATGCACTAGTACTAATATTTGTACTAACATTTACAGAAGAGCCTTTAATCCAACAATTCACTGATGTCGATTGGCTGCTTAAATTAGGATACCTTTCCGACATCTTTGAAAAACTAAATGAAACCGCCATTTCTCTCAATATTGCATTCTCAACATACGCTTACATTAAAAACAGTTACAGGAGCAAACTCTCTGTATCAAGGGATTTGAGGGTAAAATTAACCAAACTTTAGATAAACTTAAAGAATCTTTCAAACAATTTCATTCATCCCATTGAAACAATTGAGCATTAAATTTGCATTGTTTTTTTTAAGTTTTCAAACCGTTTTTAGGGCAGCTGTGCCGCGAAATTTTTGTAGCGAGATTTTTTTGGCTCGATAAGGGTTCCGCGGCAAAAAAAGTTTGAGAACTACTGACCTAGATGTTTATATTGCTGTCTGTTGCGATTTTTTCTTTTAATGGAATTCATGACTGAAAATCCCCGTTCGTAATCCGCACAGGACGCTTGGAAAGTACCCATAATATTGTAAAGCATAGCAAGATTAGAAAATTATGAATGGGTTAGTAAGAAAGTTAACGTATAGTCGAATGTTTTGAACAATCCCATTCTACTCTTCTTCAATATTGTAAATTTCATTTCAGAATATTTATAAATATTTTTTATAAATCCATCTCATATTTTTTGAATGTCAATATTTTAATTTATCATAAATATAGAATAGAATTGGTAAAACCATCCTACGTTATAGATAATCATACAAACTTATAACAAACGGGACACAACCTGAATATATAAATATATTCAGCCTTTCCGGAGTTCTATAACAATTACTGAGCCTTTTTAGAACTACCAAAACAAATCTCATGAAATTTGTAACTTATTTTATAGCTTTCAGTTCAGAATGACTCAGTAATTGTTATAGAGCTCCGGAAAGGCTGAATATATTTATATATTCAGGCTGTGTTCTGTTTGTTTTAAGTTTGTATAAATATATTATATTTTTCGGTTTTATTTATAGTTTTATTTATAGTATCTCATTATCAAGGGCTTACCATAGTCATCGGGAAATCGTCTTTCGAAATGCATACAGACAAGTTGGACAAATTGCATTATATATATTTGAAGTACTGTTCGTAATTTTTGCACTACTTCCGAAATGTCTGGAAAACTATTTTACTTCATTGATTAGTTTAAATATGGCACCATGTGCAGTTTCTTGAGCTAAATCTTGTGAAATCTTCTCGATCGGTGAAACATTTAAACAGTTTCGAGTAAATTAGTTATGTTCTGCATAACAGGTACATTTTGCAGCTACCCCATTTTTCTTTCCAATCATGACATTATCTCCAGTAAACATTATAATATTTTTATTACTCATGCGTTAAAAGTATTATCTTGGCGCACGTTTTTTAGTGCGAGAAATGCCATTTTTTGTTGTATAACCACATAACTTGGGTAACGCACACAAATATTCAATATCGCTAAGTTACATTAAAAAAAAACAATTTGATAGATAAAACAAACACAATCAAGACCTCAACATTAAAAAAGTGACGTAAAGTGACAGAAATTTTGTTTTATTAGAAAATAAAAATTAAAGAAAACGTTCTAAAATGAGTGTAAATTATATGGTGATACTGTAGACTGATGGGAGTTCTTATGACGAATCCACATCACCGGAGACAATTGAAAAAGCATATTCTTCATTTTTGATTCTATTTTTTTTGATGGGCACTGGATCCCAAGCTTGTAAGATACGTCCCCTCGCATGAGTAATAAAAAATATAATTTGCAACACAGGCGGTATTTATTGTCAATTGACCTCTCGAGCGAATAGTGAGTGCTTACTTCGTTCATGCGCCCAATTTAGCTCTCGTGACCAAATGACAACTTACCGCCCTAGTTGCAAAATATACTACTTGATCTTTAAGTTATGTACAACATAATTATTTTAATTTTTTGTTACAATTGACTTACACATGCACTTGTCGCAATGTTCAACTTTCAAAATACCAACAAATACAGTTTTGTATTATATCATTATCACGATATTTAAAATCCAAAATTAGTACTTTTTGTACTGAAATATCGGTGCTGTCGTCTACAATTAGGTTGAATTTTCATTTCGTTAAAAAACATTTTTTCCAGGATATTGCTTTAATGTATAAACATGGTGAATTCAAAAGTATAATTTTGACTTCGCCAATTTGTGGCAACTTAATTTTTCCTTCCATATGCTTATGGATCTTAGGAACGAAATTTATTGATACGTATTCTTTAATATTACATTTTCGATTGATTCATTAACTTTCTCAAAATCAAATTTTGACCGTTCTTGTTTTTCCCTTTTTCCGTTACGTCCTCTAGGTGTTTCCATTAACATTTTTACATTTTAACATTTTTTCAATCTTTGTGGTTTATTAACAGCTTCTCTATGTTGTTTTTGAATAATATGCCTTTTTAAATAATCTAATAATTTCGCCAATTCCGAAGACAAAATCAACGTCTCGTAATTTAATTGCGCGAGAACTAAATTTATCTGTGCAAATTTTAAAATTTCACAAAAACTACTGTGCATCCGCGCACCCGTGCAGCTTATAGGGAATACTGATTATGACACAAGTGTGTGAAGAAGGACTTTTTGTGCATGAGTTGCGCCTAAAGTTCTCGCCTTCGGCTCGTGCTTTAATCGCAATGAGTGCACAAAAGCCTTTCTCGCACGTATACGTGGTATGTTGAATCTACAAAAAAATAATTGTTTCTTACCGATAATATTGAAAAATTGTAATTTTGACAGACAAAACACTTCAAATCGTTGACAAAATAAGGTTAGAATGTTCCGTGCTTCCGTGGCAAAAATTGCTAACTGGTAAAAACCCGCACAGTGTCGGGAACACTATTTGGTCGTTATCTATGTAATCTTGGTCAACCTAGATTTAATATAGAATAGGTTATGGGTAGGTTAAGTTATTAGCCCGATAAATCCAGACTAAAAGGCAGAGACTTCTTCTTGATTCAGAATAAGAAAAATTAATTCAATTTAAATTTATGTCAGAAAATTTATTTTCACTACGTCTATGTTTTTTTGGTTACTTACGTATTAACGCCACCACCGCTATATATTGGATTGAGAGTTCACTCTTCCGCGCGTATGTTGCCTTGATTTATCTGTCCTCTTCGCGGCGGCCAACTTAATCTAATCGGGGTTAAAAAATAAAGTATTTTGAGTTTTAAAAATGTTGTAATTTTGAATAAAATGTTTTATTTTAGGATGTATCATAAAAATTTTTGGTGTAGATTGGCGGTATTTAAAAATGTAGCGGTGGTGGCGTTAATACGTAAGTACCGTTTTTTTACCGTTAGTGACGCAAGTTGTTGCCATAGTAATAACAAACAGAAATCGTTGAATAATGAAACTCCATTTAATTTACATTGGTCTTTTACGCACGATTTGGATACTATTACACACGATTATAATATAGCATTCTTCACATACAATAAAGTACATTTAACCGCAAAATTAACACACCACTTATATATTCTGATTGAGTTCGAAAAATAATATGTGTTATCCGATTCATCAATTACAAGTATAATAATAATGTTTATTGTTAGGCCTTTTGTAGATTTTAGCTCTCAGCTATATTTAATCTCGAAGTCGTAGCAGCTTTTCATAAGTAGTATATTTTTCCAATAATTAAACCTCGCTTGTAAAATTGGTTTTCACTTTTTTTTTATCAATAGATACGATAATTGTCATTTGTGAAATACATCTGCTCGCAATGCAACGTGCTACACAAAAAATGTTGAAATTGTAACTTTGTCCAATGAAAGACTAATAAATCGCGAACTTAGTAGAAGATATGGTGTGTCTTATACAACGGTCGGTAGGGCTGTGCAGAGGTTTATAGAGAAGAAAGATCACGCTAGACGACCTGGTCAAGGCAGACCACGAGCTACTAATGCCGTGGAGGATCGATTTTTAATGCTTCGAACACTAAGGGAACGGTTCACTACTGCACCAAGTCTACAAATACAACTTCCTGAGGTTCATTGCACTGCTGTTAGTCAAGAAACCATAAGAAGAAGACTTCGTGCTTCAAATTTACGACCTCGGTTAGGAGCTACTGGTACAAGATTTGTCTGTACACGACCCAAGAAACAGAATGCAAGGAGGCATGTGGATTGGGAAATCCATGATTGGGAGCAGGTATTATTTACAGGTTAGTCAAGGTTTGGCCTTGTAAGTTCTGATCGCCGCCCAAGAGTGTACAGAAGGCCAAAAAAAAGATATTCCGCTTGTAACATTCGAGAAACCACTTTATATGGAGGTGGTTCAGTGGTGGTATGGGGTTGAATATTTTTAACAGCTCGCACAGAGCTTTTGATTGTTGATGGTAGACATAACAGACATTTTAGAATATTTTGTGGTACCTTTTGTATCTTACATTGGGGATGGATTCGTTGTTATGCAGGATAATGCTAGGCCACATGCGGCACATTGTTACTGAATATTTAAATTTTGTTGAAATTCAAGTCCTGGAGTGGTCAGCTCGCAGTCCAGACCTAAACCCAATAGAGCATCTTTGGAACATAATGGGGCGGCCGGTTAGAAGTCAACATCCATCACCTAAGAGCTTAGACGAGCTGCGACAAAGTCTGATCCGTAATTGAAGATATCCCTCAAGAAACGATTAGATCTCTAATTGAAAATATGCCACGGCAATGTCATGCTGTAATAACATCTCGAGGTGGCAACACTAGTTATTTATAAGCCAAAAACGTTTCAAAAGAAGCTGTATTCGTGTGTATAATAATAATTATCAATCTACATAATTTTGTTAAATAATCCATATTTTTGGCTTTCGTTTTTTCTCCACAATCATTTAAGTCAAATTTATTATTATTATCGAAATAATTCTGTTTATGTGTTCTATTCTTAATATGTTTTTCAAAATGTGTGATAATATTGACGACAATTAAAATAAATCGAAATGTATATGTGGTGCGATAATTTTGCGGTTAAGTGTATTTATTAATGTGTTAATTATGGTGTGTGAGTAGATAAATGTATTTGCAAGAAAATCCTATATTTCAAATTATTTGGACAATTATATGAAACATTTTATTATGCATAACAGAAGGAAATAATTTAAGCTACAAATTATTTGATCGCTATTTTAACGGCTTTGGCTCACCTCCACAATTTTCACAAACTAGAACACACCATCTAGTTTCTAAAGCAATCTTAATAGATCGCAGCATTAAATTAGCAGATGTGTTTCATTTGGCTTAGTTAAAGCAATTATTCACTTTTCTCGGGCCTAATTGCAGCATTGTACGTTTGAGCGCGCGTGGGCGCGAACACTGCAGGATGTTATTGCCGCCCTTGACCGGAAGTTCACAAGGTAATTAACAAATTAATTGATTGGCGCGATATTTTACGCACACCAAAACTTACCTTTGCAATGACGTTGGACGCCATGACGTAGTCTGCAACAGGTATGAGGTCGCTATGACAACGCCGCTGATCGATGCCTTCCAACCCTGACAAACACAAGGCAAGGTCGCAACCCCCAGCCATAGCATCATGGAACAAGTTCATGGAGCATGTCCTTCCTCTGCGCAGCTACTATCTCCAAATCTGACGGCGCAAATTATTGAGTGTTTATTCTGTGAATGAAATAACGCAAGCAGCAGATATGTTTGCTTGTAATTACAATATATTATTTAAACACTAACACACAAGGTTTGGCAAAAGTTTCGAATATATGCAATTGATATGAATTTTTGTAGTTGCCATTAGTGGTTGCGTCCGATTTGATCAATCAAATCCGATCGTCCAGTTTGATAAAAAATGACTAAATTTTTTTGTAGAACTGTAGATTTTTTCAATAGAGCGCTCTATACAAGTTCAATGATATATAGTTCGATGCTTTAAAAATGATATTTTATTTAATTTATTTTTAATTTTAGACTAAGCTTCGTATTTTGTAAAATTTTTCTAAAAATAATTAAATCTTTGTGTTCACTTATTTTATAACTTTTAAATGCTTTTCCAAAAATGTGTATAATTTATACAAGAATATAATTATACATTTTGTGTACTATAAATCACATTTCAATTTTTAATCAATATCTAACAAAAAATCTAACCTAACCTATCTCTTTATCTCGATCTCCTAGATGTGCTAACAAAGAACGGGTATAAGGCGGTTGGTTATGCAGACGATGTTGTCATCATAATAAGGGGTAAGTTTGGTAGTACAATCATGAACCTTGCACAGAGTGCACTTAACATCATCAACTGTTGGAGCAAGAAGGAGGGCCTTAGTGTTAACCAGAGCAAAATAGTAATGAACTTGAAAGCTCCGAGCATTCATGGTCAGACGTTAGAGTTCTCCGAGGAGGTGAAATATCTAGGAGTAACCTTGGATAAGAAACTCACTTGGAACTCGCATCTGAACAAAACGCTCTCAAAAGCCACAGCGGCCTTTTGGATCTGCCGTAAGCTTTTTGGGAAAACATGGGGACTAAAACCGAAAATGGTCCTACGGTCTTACACAGCAGTGGTAAGACGGATTATCACCTACGGTTCACTCGTATGGTGGTACAAAACAAAGGAAAAAAAGACCCAAAGCATGCTACAAAAGCTTCAACGACTTGCGTGCTTGGGTATAACAGGAGCGATGCAATCTACTCCAACTACAGCAATGGAAGATTTGTTGGACCTACTCCCACTGCACAGACAGGTAGATGAAGAAGGTCTTCTCAGTGCTCTGAAACTAAGGTGTACATTGCCTATTCAGAGACACATGCAAATAAGGGAGCAAATCGGAGAGGAATTTCTGAAGCATAGCTGACACAATGTTTACAGAATACGACTTTGACACAGCCGTTGAAGTGGTCATCAATGACCGCCAAAGCAGTGTTCAAGGAATCGAAAATCTGAAAGACAAAGCGTTCATGTGGTACACCGACGCATCAAAAACTGCTAAGGGTACAGGAATTGGCATATACAACTGGAGTCACAGGGAGTCCAAGACATTTTGCCTTGGTACTACAGGCGGAAATTATAGCCTTTGAAAGATGCGCACAAATCTAAACAAAGATACGTCTTAAACGAGTACAAATCTACATCCTAACGGACAACCAGGTAGCTCTAAGGAATTTAAAAGCCCACAATTTTCATTTCAAGTTAACCTGGAACTGTAAACAAACCCTGAAGCAATTGGTGAAAGGTAACAGACTCACGCTAATGTGGTCACCAGGTCACCAGGGCATATATGGGAACGAAATGGTCGACGCACTCGCCAAAAGCGGGGCCGAGGCTCCCTTCTTGGGCCCGGAGCCAACTTGTGGGCTTACAAAGGCCTACTTAAGACAAGGGGCTAAGAAATGGCAAGAAGAGCAAAAGCAAACCCACTGGAAGAACACGCCAGGACAGAGGCAAGCTAAAATGATCATAAACTATTCTGCCGCAACAACGCAGCAGATGCTAAGCTTCTCTAGAAGAGAAATCAGAACTTTGGTAGGCATACTCACAGGACATTGTCCGGTGAGATATCACCTGCACAAAATGGGAAAGGCAGAGGAAGTTGCCTGTAGATTATGTGAATCAGATGAAGAAACCGCTGAACACATAATGTGCACATGTGTAGCGCTAGCACACATAAGGCTTGCCCACTTCGGAGTCGCAAGAATGACCACCTTGGAGATGAGATACAAACCTCTCAGGAATATCTTAGACTTCGTTCACGAAGTTGAATTCCTGGGAGAGTAATTGTAGTAGGGTCAAGCACAATATATGAAGTTGGTCGCAGTGCAGAAAGGCTTTGCAGCCAAACGACCCCCACAAAAAAACCTAACCTACGAAGAAGACACATGGAAACACCTCAAAGAAGTGATAACATCGGAAGCACACAACATCAGGATGACACAAGAAATCCTTCCGCTGATGGAACAACGCAGAGGGCTAAAAACACGCCGAGTATAAAGTGATGCATAAGGAAATACGCAGGGTAATCAGAATAGCCGAAGGGCTCTGGATGAAGCAAAGATGCAAAGAAGTAGAGGAATCTCAACAGGATTTTCAGAAGGCGATTTATTCAACCTACACAGAAAAATCAAAGAAAAAATAGGACCACGCAAAGGGGAATAGCCGACCTACATCACAAATGACCAAAACGAAGCAATATCTAATGACATGGATAAATGCAATCTATGGCGGGCATACGTCAAAAAGCTCTTCCATGATGACAGGTCGGAGGCAACAACTAGCCCGACGCAACATGACCTCACAGGGCCAAGCATTCTAAAAATCGAAATAGTACACGCCATTAAGGTTGCAAAGAACAACAAAACACCAGGTCCAGACGATATCTACGCAGAATATTTCAAGAAGATACAGGAGAAAAACATAAACATAACTTTAAAACTATGCAACAAGATCTATGGCACTGGACAACTTCCAAAGGAATGGCTAAAGTCCACGTTCACAATGCTTCCCAAAACGCAAACAGCAACCAAATGCAAAGATCACAGGCCAATCTCGCTTATGAGTCACGCATTCAAAATATTCCTACGCATCATACACACACTTCTTCTCGATGTGCCTTATCCTCTCAGGACGTTGGCAATCACATTAGCCCATCTCACTTTATCCACTGCAGCTCGGAACAATTCAACTGAAGTCATGTTCGTCCATTCGTCCATTGTCGCAAGTTTTTCAGCCATGAATTTCTTCTTCTGCCTGGCCCCCTTTTTCCGTCTATTTTTCCTTCAATTATGAGTTGAAGCGCTCTGTATTTGTCGCTTCTCATTATGTGTCCAAAGTAGCTTGTTTTTCTCTGTTTGACAGTATTTTGTTTCTCCATGCGGTTTAGGACCTAGCTGTTGGTAGTATGGCTTGTCCAAGGAATTCTCAGCTCGGTAGCACCACATTCCAAAGGCCTCGTACACACTAGGCTATTTAATAGGATTGTTGTTTTTTTTTCTAGGGCGCGTCTTTGCTGGGGCCAGCGACTGCAGCGGCATGCAGGCTAGAAACGGCCAAGCCTCCTTCAACGGTCAGCGTGGTCTCTCTGGGACCTGCAAACGCCACTCCACCGACTCCCGCCAGATCTATCGCTCCCTACAACTTCGGAATCTTTGTCAGTTTCCTCATTCTCCTCATGAAACTTGGTATCGATCACCACCGCGTCGTTCTCGATATCATCGGTTTTGAAGTAATTGTAGACGATTCCCGGATGAACGTTGCCCTCGTAAGGCTAGCTACACACGTACCGTGTGGATGTGACCGGAACGGGTCCGGCACCGGGTTGGACATCTTACACACATTCTGGATGGGTTTGTCCGGAACCGGTCCGGTGGCCCACGAGGTCGAGCTACAAGCAGTGTATTTAATTGACTTCAGTACAAAATGGATTGCGAAAGGGTTATTTGTATGTGGTTGCTTTATCGGCGGTTAATTCACAGGAAAAAAAGGAAAGAAAAGATTGGGTGCACCCAAGGGTTTTAGCAAGACCTCTTGTTGGGGCATTTTTTACATTGTTTAAGGAATTACAAGAACATGACGATAAATTCTTCAGTTATTTTCGAATGTCCATCCCTTCTATCTATGAATTACATTACAAATTGAAAGACGTTCTTCAGCGTTAAATTACTGTGATGAGTGAAGACGGTAGACTGCCGGACCGGCATGTGTGCAAGCTTCAATACAGTTCCATAGTTCACCATAGCCGATCGGGTACCCGGCAATCGGACCGGTGACAAACCGACAAAATGAGTCGGCCCAGCGCCGGATAGACTCAGCCGGCCCGTCTGAACTCTTGCATGCTAGACTATACAACACCACCCCCTCCACGCGGTGCCGGGCCGGCGCCGGACAGATTCACACAGTACGTGTGTAGCGAGCCTAAATCGGCACGGGTAGATTCTTCTCCAAGTACCTTTCCTGCGCTCCCAACTCATCAGTCCCTTTCTTCAACACGACGGGGACAAGATTCTCATTCACCACTTGGTTGTGGAGGTGTAGCGGCAGTAAGTCCTTGAGCAGGATTCCCGGAGATTTGTCCGGTGGGATGTGAAGCTGCGGCGCTTTGAAGAAGGACTGGTAGAAGAAGCGTTCGGGGGTGAAGAATTGCTGGTAGGGGTTGTAGCAGCTGGGGTCATTTATGATGACAAATTTGTCGGCGGGTTGAAGACAAGGTAGTTTTGTGGGTTTTTGTTTTGTCGTTGCGTGCAGTTTTTCCGGATTGACTTTTGTTAATCATATGCCGACGACGTACTTTTTGATCTCGGGTTGTTCGGTGGGTACGGATAGCCGGCCAAGAATATCGGTTTATCTAACAATCCGGGCTGCTTTAAAACGTTCGGACCGAAATTACCGAACAGCCCTGGTCTGAAATTCTGCGGATTGTAACCGAACTCCGGCTGTCCTGGCACTTAGAAGATCGGGCAGATTCTTCTCCGAATACATTTGCTGCGCTCCTAACTCCTGATACCCTTTCTTCGACACGACGGGGACAAGATTCTCATTCATCATTGGTTGCGGAGGTGTAGCGGCAGTAAGTCCTTGAGCAGGATTCCCGGAGATTTGTCCGGTGGGATGTGAAGCTGCGGCGCTTTGAAGAAGGGCTGGTAGAAGAAGCGTTCGGGGGCGAAGAATTGCTGGTAGGGATTGTAGAAGCTGGGGTCGTTTAGGAAGACGAATTTGGCGGCGAGTTGAAGAGAAGGTAGTTTTGTGGGTTTTTGTATAGTCGCTGCGTGCAGTTTTTCCGGTTTGACTTTTGTTGGTCGTATGCCGACTACGTCCTTTTTGATCGCGGGTTGTTCGGCGGGCAGGGCCGGCGTGAAGGGTGGGCGAACTGTGCGACGGCACAGGGCCCCGCGCTAGACAGGGGCCCCGTGCAAGACAGGGTCCCCGCGCATTCATAGAGTTGAGTTGATATTTTGTCTGTAGGTCTGGGATCGGCATCTATTGGTGCACGCAGCCGCCTGCGCCGCGTCTGCTGCGACGGACACAACTTGACGAGCACAACTTCGCGACGGGAAGGATTTTCATTCCGGTAATCCTCGAAGTTTTCCACAGAAATGGACAAGGATTTAACAGGAAAATGCACTTCATTCCGATATAATCCTTCAAGTTTCCCACAGAAGCAGACATAGATTAACCGGAAGAATCCGAGGAACTAGATCAAGAAAGGAATTTGATTAGCGAGAAGATCAAGACGAGCTCAACTTCTCGACGGAAAGGATTTTCATTTCGGTAATCCTCGAAGTTTTCCACAGAAACTGACAAGGTTTTAATAGGAAAATCCCCTTCATTCCGGGATAATCCTTCAGGTTTTCCACAGAACCAGACACGGATTGACTGGAAGAATTCGAGGAACTAGACCAAGAGAGGATTTAGACTAGCGAGAGGATCAAGATTAGCGCATCTTCGAGACGGAAAGGATTTTCATTCCGGTAACCCTCGAAATTTTTCACAGAAACGGACGAAAATTTAACAGAAAAATGCTCTTCATTCCGATATAACCCCAGAATGTCTAGCCGTGAAAGACATCTTTCATATGAGAGAAGGCTCCGTTTCATCATTTTGCGCAGGGCCCCGCTTCACTATTTTGGGAACGTGTTCCGGTTTCGGATAGTCGGCCAAGAATATCGGTTTATCTGGCAATCCGGGCTGCTTGAAAACATTCGGGCCGAAATTGCCCAACAGTCCTGGTCTAAAATTCTGCGGATTGTAACCGAACTACGGCTGCCCTGGCACATAGAAGATCGGAGCCTGAACAGCAAATCCTCGATTGTCGGGTTGAGGAGGGAAGTCCTGGTTAATAGCCGTTGAAATTGTAACCGAACTGCGGATTAAAGTAGAGCAGGTTCTTCAGTAGCCTGGTGCTGTCAGTCGTAGTTCTCCGCAGGAAACGGAAACTGTCTCGTTTGTTTTTTCTTCGGGGCTGCGGGTTATGACCACCAACCACCAACGCCAACGTCAAGAACAACTTCAACATTTTCTGTCTGTTTTTGATTTTCTTGTGTTTTCTGCGCGGAGAGGCTTCAGAAAATAAACTTGAAGAGCTAAGCGGAGACAATCAGTTCGGATTTAAGAGCGGCACCGGTACACGAGAAGCAACATTCTGCCTAAACAGTTTAGTATAAAACCAAAGAAAGGTGGGTACCAAAAAAGAGGGGTACCTCAAAAATTAAAATGAAGAGGTGATGACAAGGGCAGGAGTGCACAAATTACTATTCAATACCATCCACATATTCCTGTGCTTAATCGATTTGAAAAGGCGTTCAATAGTATCAATCACGAACATCTCATCGAATTTCTAAGAAACGCTGGTATAGATGAAAAAGACGTAAGAATTATCCAAAACCTGTACTGGCAACAGTCGGTCAACGTCAGAATCAACAACCAATTATCGACAGAAGAAATCGAGATAAAAAGAGGGGTGCCTCAAGGATGTATAATGTCACCAACACTATTTAATCTCTACGTCGAACAAATATTCTCAGAAGCCTTCGTTGATCTAGAAATTGGATTAAAAGTGAACAGTACCACACTAAACATTATATGATACGCAGACGACACAGTGATTATAGCCAGCAACCAGAAAGAACTACAGCGAGTAATGAACAGAAAAGGCTCAGAGGCCCGACTAAGAATGAACAGATGCAAAACAAAATTCATGGTTATAAGCCGTAATAATCAGGCAGGGGCATCCATCACGGTAGAGTGGGAAACAATCGAAAGAACTACGAGCACGAAATACCTAGACACACTAGTAAACGACAGATGGGACCCACTACAAGAGATCAAGAGTAGGGTAGAACAAGCCAGACAGGCAGTCAACAAACTACGTCCCTTGCTATGCGATAAAAACCTGAATTTAGAAATCCGACGCAGAATGATCAAATGCTACGTTTGGCCAGTTCTACTGTATGGAGCAGAAACCTGGACGATAAAAGTAGAATCCATTAACAAGATCGAGGCGTTCGAGATGTGGACACACAGAGGAATGCTCAGTATCCCATGGGTGAACCACATTACCTACGAGGAGGTGCTGAGAAGAGCAGGAGTGTACAGATTAATATTCAATACCATAAAGCGCAAAATCGGGAATATGGGTCACATACTAAGGGGGGCAAAATATCGAATTCCAGCTCATACTCGAAGGAAAGATAGAAGGCAGAAGGGGTAACCGACATAAACAGCTATCAAGGCTTAGGAACATCAGGAACTGGACCGGAATCAAAGAGTTTTGTGACATGTGCCAAGCAGCAATAAACAAAACAATAACAATTATTCAATAAATGATAATTCGCAAAAGCACATACGTGGTCTGTTAGAAAAGTATCCGACCTTTAGCCGTTAAAAAAAACTGACATACCTGGAGCGTTGGAAACCTAATCACCTTCAAAGTAGTCTCCTTGGTACTCCACACACTTCTCCCAGCGGTGCCGCCATTGTTGGAAGCATTTCGAAAAAGCCTCTTTCGGAATCGACTTTAGCTCGGCTATCGTTGCAGCCATAATGTCCTCTCTTGTCTGAAATCGCGTTCCTTTCAATGGCCTTTTGACTTTGGGGAATAGCCAGAAGTCGCAGGGGGCATATCAGGAGAGTAAGGAGCCCGTCGAACCAGAGGAGTCTGGTTTATCGCCAAAAAATTGTGAACCAATTGCGAAGAATGTGCTGGAGCATTGTCGTGATGGAGTCGCCAATTTCCTGATGACCACAACTCCAGTCGCAATTTCTCGGATAGTCACCACAGCGTTCACTTTGGCAATGACATGGTCATTTCGGCATGTTGATGGCCGACCAGAGCGTGGCTCGCTTTCCACCGATGTGCGACCGTCTTTAAACCGGTTGTACCACTAATTAATCTGTGTGATGGCCATAGCATCGTCACCGAAAGCCGTCGCCGGTTGTCGCCCAGTTTCTGGCAAAATTTGATGCAGTAGCGCTGCTCCAGTCGTTCCGTCATTTTACTTGCATTGCAAAACCGACGAGAGCACTACACGCTACGTCACTCGAACACTGCTCGACAGCAACTGACGCTATCTATAGGCGGGAAAAAATTCACGCATGCGCACGAAGGTTCAAGTTCGGCTCATGCGAGCGCGCTTGATTCAAATCCATCAGGTTTTCAAAATAAAAAATAAGCGGATACTTTTCTAACAGACCACGTAGATATAAGGCAACAGAGAAAGAAGAACATAACTTTCATGTACCTACTTATTGTTATTCTAGTAATAATAATATTAATACATAAAAACCAATAAACGCGAACCGAACCGGACATAATTTAAATATTCATTTCGACTATTTCCAATACGATTTTCCAGCGCTTAACGTAACAAAACGTTATAAATTATTTTTATTAGATACTAATCCGAATAAATCTAAGCGAATTCACCGTTAATCCTCAGATTTATAGCTCCCCATGTAATAATAGCATACATTACTGATTAAAATGTTTCCACAAAAGAAACTGTTTCATATAAATCAACGAATTCCGTGAATTTACTGTTGCCGTTCGGTGTTTAATATTTTATGTCGTTCGAGATAATCACGCATCATTTATTCGCCACACATTGAATTTGCAATCGAATCAATTTCAAAACAGCAATAAGAACGGTCGGATGATTGAAATCATGTATTGTATTTAAATCATATCATTATTATAAATCACGCATTACATAATGTACGGTTGAATTTTCTCAAAGAATATAAATAAGATTAACGTTATCATTGTTTCACTATATTTATGATTTGTGTAACATTTGTATAAAAATAACAACAATATCTAATTATTACCACAATCTTAATCTTATTTATCGTGTTTCCAATAATATATGTAATTTTCAAGAAATGTTTTGTGACCCATCAATTGGAAAATATGAATTATTTGAAAATATAAGACATGTTTAACACAAGAACTCAAAAGAAAGAACTCAAAAGAGTTCTCAAAAGAACTCATGAAGAAAATTTAAACTATATATTAAAGCGGTGTGTGAGATCATATTTTAAAATATTTTGTTATATTTTAAAATAAACCTTTCGTACTTACGTATTAACGCCACCACCGGTATATATTGGATCGAGAGTTCACGCAGCCGAGCGTATGTTGTCTTGATTTGTCTGTCCGCTTCGCGGCGGGCAACCTAATCTTTTCGGGGTTAGAAAAAGTGCCCTAAATTTCACCACGTAAAGGCCGATTCTCATATACGCGACACTCAGCTAAGCGACGTCACGCGACATAGTATTATAGAGCAAAGTATTTTGAGTTTTAGAAATGTTTTAATTTTAATTAAAATGTTTTATTTTATGATTTATCATAAACATTTTAGGTGTAGATTGGCGGCATTTAAAAATGTAGCGGTGGTGGCGTTAATACGTAAATACCAAACCTCTTTATTACTATTTGTTTTATCAATGGAAATGTAAATTAAATTATAACTGAACTTTATAAATGTGAAAACATCTTCAATAAGATGAATCATAGGTATATCGTCTTTCCTTATATCCACGTATTCTCTGGAATAATTTTCTTGATTGCTTTAAAATCGTTTCCGTCCGTCAGTAAAAACAAAAAGCTTATAACTAACAGAACCATATATAGCAATACATACATACATCTTATTACGAATAAACTTTACATAAATTATAAAGCCGCAAATAAATTTACGAGAAATTCCAAATTACATCAATTACTTAATCAAATCCTACATGTTACAGTGCCATTACCCCGATTCCTATCCAAAGCAGTTGCAAGATATATGGCTCAAGAAATTATAAAAATTTTTACTTGCAGCTTCATTTTACCCACACGGAGGAGACGCCACACCTTCTTCTATTGTGTCTATCTAGCCATATTCATACACTTGAAACATGTTACTCGCTTTCTATTCCACGGGTATTTTATGATAATGTATAAATCTGTTTGTTTAAAGTTGGCTTGAGGTAATTAGAAGCTGGTTGCATCGATTAGGTTATTACTTCCTGTTGAAAACTCTCGAGGGAATCAGAAAACGATTGTAAATTGCGGTTAATAGATAATAATAACGAATTGGAAAGACAATTAAGTTTCTATAGATTGGTTAATAATATAATAGTTCAAGGCAGAAATGGTAAGAAAACATCGTTAATTTTTAATTGATGGTCTTTCGAGTATTATGATCATATTTATTGGTTACCCTTTATGTATGTATAAAGTTAATTTTATAGAAAATTGTGTCGGAAAACATTGAATATATTTATATATTCAGGCTATATATAAATATATTCAAACATTTGCCGAATGTGGATGGCCACATGAAGTACCCGCTGGCCAAATTACAAGGCTCCGCCTCCAATGGGGACGGCGTGGGAAATTATTTCGTCTTTAAATGGATTTTGCAAATATCTCGTCAACGCCTCACAATAGAAAATTATACCCGGGATATCTGTATCTAGGACGTCGGTGTCTACAAAAAATTATTCTTTGCAAATTTTGCAAATTACCTCGGTTTTGTCACAAAAGTAAAAAATATAAAATTACAAAAATAAAATAAAACAAAAAAAAAAAAAATAAACAAAAATATATAATCCAAAATTTTTCACTTTTCTGAATATCGTTTTTCAATTTACATTGCAAATTTTGCAAATTACATCGGTTTTGTCAAAAGAGTAGAAATTATAAAATCTCAAAATGTTCCTTCTTTGAATTTCGTTTTTCACTTTACATGGGTTTAAATAGAGAACGCTTTAAGATGTTTGCAAATAAATTTATACTGCAAAAACGTATTGCTTTGGAAAGATGAAAATGACACAATGTTTAGTTGAAAATATGCTCTATAAATTAGTGCTAAATGCATGATTGGTAGACTTCGGAGAGTTGGACAAAAAAAATATTGGCAAGTTTTCAATATCTATTTCTTTATTAGAAAAAATCCTGTGTCAAAGCTATCGGCCACTAAGATACCAAAACGTCAATTTCAATAGAAAAATGTATAATCTATATAGATCTGATAGAAATTTCAATATATATGTAGCAGTTTTCAATTTATATTTATTTGAATTTTTTACATTCTATTAAAGTCCGAGTTTGAGGGGCGGCGAACGCCGCCAGATAAAATATTTTGCAAAACTAACTGAAGGATATCATAGACTTACTAATTCTCTACAAATGTGTCAAATTTTATTGTTCCACATTGTCTTAAACTTACTAAAATATTTTTTTTAACAAATACAGACATATCAATCACGAATTACAACCAAAAACGAACACGAAAATTTCAAAATATTCAAATTTGCGAAAAAAAACGAGTTAATCCTTGAGGGATTACAATGAAACTTTTACTGGATGTGGGTATCTACCAGAAGTATCAGCTGACAAAATTTGAACGCTCCTCTCCGCGCGGCGTTAGGAAATGAGAATCGCAAAAGTTTGAAAATGAAGTAAACAATTGGAGGGAGATTTCAAACATCGGCGACGTCTGGACCGTCAGCCGCAGGAAACTCATGCAACATATTTTAGTAGAACTTGATGAGTTCTATTCGAATTTGAATCGAAAATGACGATAAATTTTGAGATGGCTGTTCCTTTCGCAGTCAAAGGGTAAAACTGACAGTTTTTCGCCAATACCTCTGTGGATATACATCCCAGGAAAACGCGAGTGGTACCATTGGAATCTAAATTCTATTTAAAAGATTTAATTATTCTTAAGAAAAACTCGTAAATATTGCCGTTTACGAAATAAATTTCAATTTCATTTAAAAAAAAAAAAAAATTTTGTTTTAATTCAAATGTTTCCGTCTACATTGCAACTGTTTCTCATGTAAAATTGTCTGAAATTTAAAAATCTGCAAAAATAAAAGTGTCAAATTTTCGTGTCTCTAAAACAATATCTCATAACTATTAATAAAGGTCGATTCCCATATGCGCGACACTCAGCTACGCGACGTCGTGCGACATCGCCTGTCAAATAATGATTACATTGTTTTAAATGGGCACGTCGTGTAGCCATAATAAACCAATGTAATCATTATTTGATAAGCAATGTCGCGTGACGTCGCGTAGCTGAGTGTCGCGTATATGAGAATCGGCCTTTATTCTCTGTAAATCTGTCTGTAGAGGAAAGTGGGTGGATTGAAGAGCCCAGTGACCAAAGCAGCCGGTCCCAAGCTCGGATAAAAGAGGAGGGTGGGCGAGGGGGCTAAATACCCTCCCTCAGAAAAAATAGCAAGTTCAGGGACCTGTATAACAGCCTCGGAATGGACGTAATAACAGGAGACGAGAAAGGTCGATTCCCATATGCGCGACACTCAGCTACGCGACGTCGTGCGACATCGCCTGTCAAATAATGATTACATTGTTATAAATGGGCACGTCGTGTAGCCATAATAAACCAATGTAATCATCATTTGATAGGCAATGTCGCGTGACGTCGCGTAGCTGAGTGTCGCGTATATGAGAATCGGGCTTTATTCTCTGTAAATCTGTTTGTAGAGGAAAGTGGGTGGATTGAATAGCCCAGTGACCAAAGCAGCCGGTCCCAAGCTCGGATAAAAGAGGAGGGTGGGCGAGGGGGCTAAATACCCTCCCTCAGAAAAAATAGCAAGTTCAGGGACCTGTACAACAGCCTCGGAATGAACGTAATAACAGGAGACGAGAAAGGTCGATTCCCATATGCGCGACACTCAGCTACGCGACGTCGTGCGACATCGCCTGTCAAATAATGATTACATTGTTTTAAATGGGCACGTCGTGTAGCCATAATAACCCAATGTAATCATTATTTCATAGGCAATGTCGCGTGACGTCGCGTAGCTGAGTGTCGCGTATATGAGAATCGGCCTTTATTCTCTGTAACTCTGTCTGTAGAGGAAAGTGAGTGGATTGAATAGCCCAGTGACCAAAGCAGCCGGTCCCAAGCTCGGATAAAAGAGGAGGGTGGGCGAGGGGGCTAAATACCCTCCCTCAGAAAAAATAGCAAGTTCAGGGACCTGTACAACAGCCTCGGAATGGACGTAATAACAGGAGACGAGAAAGGTCGATTCCCATATGCGCGACACTCAGCTACGCGACGTCGTGCGACATCGCCTGTCAAATAATGATTACATTGTTTTAAATGGGCACGTCGCGTAGCCATAATAAAACAATGTAATCATTATTTGGTAGGCAATGTCGCGTGACGTCGCGTAGCTGAGTGTCGCGTATATGAGAATCGGCCTTTATTCTCTGTAACTCTGTCTGTAGAGGAAAGTGAGTGGATTGAATAGCCCAGTGACCAAAGCAGCCGGTCCCAAGCTCGGATAAAAGAGGAGGGTGGGCGAGGGGGCTAAATACCCTCCCTCAGCAAATATAGCAAGTTCAGGGACCTGTACAACAGCCTCGAAAAGGACGTAATAACAGGAGACAAGTAAAGGTCGATACCCATATGCGCGACACTCAGCTACGCGACGTCGTGCGACATCGCCTGTCATATAATGATTACATTGTTTTAAATGGGCACGTCGCGTAGCCATAGTGAGAACGTACCCATTTAAAAAAATGTAATCATTATTTGACAGGCGATGTCGCGTGATGTCGCTTAGCTGGGTGTGGCGTATATGAGAATCGGCCTTTACGTGGTGAAACTTAGGTTATGTCATACCAACTATTCGGAGTAAGAGCGTAGAGAGGAACAGCAAAGGACAGGTAAGAATGGAGGACAAAAATACAGGAGGCCAGGACCCGATTTGGGCTGCAGCGCCATATGAAGAAGAAGAAGTATGAAAATAAGAAGATAACATGAGAATAAGAGCAAGATAATATAAGAATAAGAAAAAGATGATAAGATAACAAGAAGATAAAATATATTAACAGTTTCGTTTAGAATTGGTAAAATCATACAACATTATAGATAATATAAACTTAATAAAGTCGAAACACAGCCTGAATATATAAATATATTCAACCTTTCCGGAGCTCTATAATACTAATGAGTCATTTCACGACTACTAAAAACAAATTTCATGTGAAATTTTTCAGATATTTTATAGCTTTCAGCCTACTTTCGTGACACTCAACAAAAAGCTGAGACATATTATTGTTTCTTAAGATCATGTCTTTCCGATACCTTAAGTGGATTAAGTCAAAAGTCATCTGTAGACGCGTTTCGACATTTATCTCTCATCAGTACAGCTTTGCTTTTATGAAGTAAAAAGTTTATGAAGTAAGACAAATTTCACATGAGATTTGTTTTTGGTAGTCCTAAAAAGACTCATTCGTATTATAGAGCTCCGGAAAGGTTGAATATATTTATATATTCAGGCTGTGTTCCGACTTCATTAAGTTTTGTTTAACAATCAAGGCTATTTATATGAAAGATAGTTTATTTAAACAATCCATTTAAACAATGAAATTTATTTAAACAATAAAAAAATTGTTCGTTTTTCATTTTCCAAAGTTTTTCTTTGCAGCAGAAAGAAGCAACAGACAGACAGAGAAGACAAGCCATTATATAATTCTACAGCAGAAGTACGAAAGAGCAATTAACTCAATTAACTCTGTGCCCTTTTATTTAAATCGCTTGTTTCTGTTTGTTTTGTTCGTACATTTTTAATTGGAAATTAACATTTTACTTAAAGAAGCCCTGCAACAAAGTTTGTAAACATTTTCTTTTTGCCGAGTTTCATAAATAAATAAAATATTTGTTGATTTATGTAACCGAACTTTATTCATGTATTCATAAAATGGAATAACTTTGTTGTTACACCTAATCGTTTCTGCGAATATGAATAATATTATTCTTAAACATAAATATAAATAAAATGAACATATGGCAAAATTTGACTCTATAAAAATGCATGAGAAATTCGCAATAATTTATTTAAATATTGCTTGTTACTTTAAATTGTTACTTTAAATTGGTATTAATAATTATTTTGGCTTTTTTCTTTATACGTGGTCTGTTAGAAAAGTATCCGACCTCATTTTTTATTTTGAAAACCTGATGGTTTTGAATCAAGCGCGCTTGCATGAGCCGACCTTGAACCTTCGTGCGCATGCGTGATTTTTTTCCCGCCTGTAGATAGCGTCAGTTGCTGTCGACCAGTGTTCGAGTAACGTAGTGTGTAGTGATCTCGTCGCTTTTTCAATGCAAGTAAAATGACGACAAGTGAAATGAAGGATGTCCTATGTCGCCTACGTGATGCTGTGCGGCGCAAACGACTGGAGTTGTGGTCATCAGGAAACTGGCGACTCCATCACGACAATGCTCCAGCACATTCTTCGCACTTGGTTCACAATTTTTTGGCGAAAAAGCAGACAAGCTGGTTCGACAGGCTGCTTACTCTCCTGATATGGCCCCCTGCGACTTCTGGCTATTTCCCAAAGTCAAGAGGCCATTGAAAGGAACCCGATGTCAGGCGAGCTAAAGTCGATTCCGAAAGAGGCTTTTTCGGAATGCTTCCAACAGCGGCGGCACCGCTGGGGAAGTGTGTGGAGTCCCAAGGAGACTACTTTGAGGGTGATTAGGTTTCCAACGCTCTAGGTATGCCAGTTTTTTTTACCGGCTAAAAGTCGGATACATTTCTAACAGACCACGTATTGTGAATGTAAGTGAAGTAACCTAAACTTACCTAAATCCTAACCTAAAATCTTTATAGTAGTATATTATTGAAAATTATTTTATATTAACTCCTTGACATAGGAATAAAATTGACGTGTCCATATACATGTGATCTTATCACATATACATGACGACTTAGAGACGTCATTGTATGTCAAGGGGGGGGGTCTTTTAATTCACATTTCTTGCGTTTTAATAGTAGTTTATGATACAAATGTGCTAAAAAGCCTTTTACACACGTGTCTCATACATTATTTTATCTTCGAAACACGTTAAAAGACTGTAAAATCGACAAAAAAGAATTGTTTCTTACCGATAATACTGAAAATTTGTAAGCTGACAGATAAAATACTTTTTATCACTCATGCACAATAGTAATATCTTGGTGCACGTTTTTTAATGCGATAAAATGTCACTATTAATCTATGACATGTAACTTGGGTAACGCACGCAAATATTCAATATCGTTAGGTTACATTAAAATAAACAAATAAATAAAAATAAAATGAATACAATCTAGACTCTCGGTTTTAAAAAAGTGACGTGAAGTGTTAGAATTTTTTCGTTTTTGATTCCATTTTTTTTGGATGGCACCTAGATCCCAGAAATGTAAGATACATAAAAAAGATATATCAAAAATATTATTTTTGTAAAACGGGCGAAATTGTCAATTTCACTCTCGGGCGAATGCGCGCCCTCACTTTGTTCGTGCGCACATTTTCGCTCTCGAGTAATATTGACAACCTTTCGCCCTAGTTACAAAATCTACTATTATATCACTGACACAAAAAGGTTAGAACGTTCAGCGCCTCCGTGACGAAAATTGCTAACTAGTAAAAAACGCACAGTGACAGAAACACTATTTGGTCGTTGTCGATGTAATTTAGATTTAATCTAGATTAGGTTATGTTAGGTAAGTTATATTAGAGCCAGATAAATTTAGACTGAGAATCTGAGACTTCTTGATTCAAAATTAATTCAATTTTAATAAACGTCGAAAAATTTATTTTCAGCACGTTTATGTTTTTTGTATAGTGACGCGAGTTGTTGCCATAGCAACAACAAACAAAAATCGTTTAATAATGAATCTCCATTTGATTTGCAATGAACTTTTACGCACGATTTTTGAAACTTACACACGATTACAATAATGGCATTCTTCACATACAATAATTTACTTATTAAGGTGTTCATTTTGGTGCGTGAGTAAATAAAAAAAATATGCTCAATTTCCATTTAACGAAATCAATAATCCTTTCACTGAAATGTTCATGTTATAAATTAAGTCGTTTAATCTAAATACAAATTAATGAGTTATGGTTGTGTAAAGCAGTTGAGCACGTCGATGTGCATATAAATTTGTTTTATTCAAAACGTTGTGAATGAAAATCCTACGCTCGGTTATAAAAATCGCGAACAAAATGTCACGAGTGAAACTTGACTCGTTGCACAATCTTCGAGAAGTCGTCACCGTGTCCCCATAATTAGCGATTTTACGATTCCCATATATTTTTCATTATTATGAAGTAAACCGTAAATTAATTGCTTTTCTAAAACGAAAGCGTTTAGATAAACATCTTAAAAAATATGTTCAGTAATTTTTTAAGTAAATATAGTTTACCGTAGATGGATGGCATACGAATAATATATAAATCCCGTGTGAATAGCAAATAACTATTACGCGACGGTTCGAGATGATCATCATAAGCAAATACTTTTAATTGCTACTTTGTTTGTGGAATAAGTGTCCGTGAACTGTTCGAAATAAACTGACGGACTAGAAGCCGTTGACAGACTAATAAATGCCGCATACTCAAGCTAATATTTAATATCATAATACCAAAGAAAAAAGTCTTTGTTTTAGTAGTAATGTTTTTCTTTGAGATACATTCGGCTCTTAAAAAAAGCTAATTAAGTTAACACAGCATCGCTTACAGTTAGTCATCGCTTATAACTATTTACACATATTTTTATGACTAAATATTATTTTTTCAACTTTGGCATTTGTGTATTGATCGCATATACGTATTGGCTTTCTATTATTGGTACGTTTTTATACATTTTATTGTTGGGGTGTATACATACTGTATACGCGCTAGCTGAACAGTGATCGGAAAATAAATAAAGCATATGGCGCTTGCAAGCAACACTTTGCAGGCAGTAGCAATGTAGGTCATAAGTATGTTTTCTGCATCACTTAAGTTTCCTACTTCGTCATAAGCCATTCAGTAAAAACTATGCATACGATTAAATCTTGTAATGCTCTCGCATACTTCACTTATAAACGCATCGTAAACATTTTCTTATATAAGCCGACACAAAATGAAACAAAACATTTCTGATAATAAAAAGCAAAATATATCTCCGAAAACTTTCATATTAAAGTTATTTGAAAATTAATTGCGCAAATTTAATTTCGTTCTGTATGTCACGAGTGTCCGTCCTTTTTGCAAATACAAAATGATTTATTCAATTTGCTCACTTTTATCGAGCAGCCATTTCCACGAAGGAATGTTGCACCGTTTATTAGAAAATTACAATTTAATGGTTCTCTGCTCGCTTATATACCGTTCGTGACTGCTAATAATTTATTGGATTGAAGATCTCTTACTTCACACGAACTTGTCCGCACTTCCTATTGTTTTGATGTTTATATGCTTTACACAAGTGCCATTTCAACTACGCATTTTAATAACACGAAATACAGACATCACAATATTTTTATTGTCTTACCACGCGGTACGGTACATTTGTTTGTTTAGTTTGTTAAAAGAGATAATTCATAATGTGCAAATAACAAACTTGAAAATTTTGGCTATTCGTATTCGCTCCGAAAAATACCGAAAAAGCACTGATGGAAAAATTGTGTTGACAAATTTTTTGGAATTTTTTTCGTGATTTTTTTTTGGTTACCCGTAGGAAATCGACGTGTTGAAAACGATTTTCCAGTTAATTTTGCTCTAAAGTTACAAATAGACGAGATTTATAGTTTCTCGCTGTACACCATCTCCCATTTCCGTCTGATTTCGCGTTGTCATAACTTTTGAACGGCTCGTCTCAGAGAATTCTAGTCTTCACCAATCGATTCAGCGTCCCAAAATTAGTTGGAAAACGTATATAATATTCGTTGGGAAGCTTTCTATTAGGAAATACCATCGCCACGGGACGTCGATACCGCGGAAACGCCGAAATGCGAGAAAATCGATTTTTTCAAAATCGTTAGTTTTTGAGTTACAGCAAAATTAAAAAATGTTTCTGAAAGCATTTTAGCTGCTGATTACAAATATGTAAATTATATTTCGCTAGCACCTTTCGTTCACTATCGCCTGCCAAAATTGACGATATTTTTATCAAATTTCGGCGCTCGAGTACAGATCTTGGAAAGTAATAAATATCCCGAGAATAACCTGAGCGCGTTAATAGGAAAATGACCATCTGCAAACAAAGCCGCAATCCGTTTTTGATTATCTGCAACCGTTTCTGAGATATCCACGTGCCAAATCGAGAATCGTGTATATTTAAGTTTGAAATGTTTGACGAATTATTTAAACTTTCCGGACAATTTACACATCGATTTGTTCGTCTAGTCGGGTAGTTTCCGTGGGCCGAAAATGATTTCGCAGTTGTTTATCGTTCTTTTGAAAATCGAAAAAAACCGAAAAAGCACATGTTTTTCGACCGAAATGATGAAAAATTTGTGTTGACAATTTTTTTGAATTTTTTTTTCGTGATTTTTTTTGGTTACCCGAAGGAAATCGACGTGCTGAAAACGATTTTGCAGTTTATTTCTCTCTAAAATTACAATTAAACGAGATATTTAGTTTCTCGCTATACACCATTTCCCATTTCCGGCAGATTTCGCGCTATCATAACTTTTGAACGGCTGCTCTCAGAGACTTCTAGTCTTCACCAATCGATTCAGCATCCCAAAATTAGTTTGAAAACGTATTATAATAATCATAGGGAGCTTTCGATTAGGAAATTCCATCGCCACGGGAAGTCGATACCGCGGAAACGCCGATATGCGAGAAAATCGTTTTTTTCAAAATTGTTAGTTTTTGAGTTACAGCAAAATTTAAAAGTGTTTCTAAAAGCATTTTTGCTGCTGATTACAAAGATGCAAATTATATTTCGGTAGCACCCTTTGTTCACTATCGCTTGCCAAAATTGACGAAATTGTTATCAAATTTTGGCGCTCGAGTACAGATTTTGGAAAGTAATGAATTTCCCGAGAAAAAGCTGAGCGCGTTAATAGGAAGATGACCTTCTGAAAACGATGCCGCAATTCGTTTTGGATTATCTGCAAACGTTTCTGAGATATCGACGTGCCAAATCGAGAATCGTGTATATTTTAGTTTGAAATTTTTGACGAATTATTTAATCTTTCCGGAAAATTTTCACATCGATTTGTTCGTCTTGTCGGGTAGTTTCCGTGTGCCGAAAATGTTATCGCAGTTGTTTATCGTTCTTGAGAAAATCTAAAAAAACCTAAAAAGCACATTTTTTTCGACCGAAATGATGAAAATGTTTATTGACAAATTTTTTTGGATATTTTTTTCGTGATTTTTTTTGGTTACCCGAAGGAAATCGACGTGCAGAAAACGATTTTCCAGTTTATTTCGCTCTAAAAATACAAATAAACGAGATTTATAGTTTCTAGCTGTACACCATTTCCCATTTCCAGCAGATTTCCCGCTGTCTTAACTTTTGAACGCCTCCTCTCAGAGACTTCTAGTCTTCACCAATTGATTCAGCGTCCCAAAATTAGTTGGAAAACGTATATAATATTCATCGGGAAGCTTTAGATTAGGAGATTCTATCGCCACGGGAAGTCGATACCGCGGAAACGCCGAAATGCGAGAAAATCGATTTTATCAAAATCGTTAGTTTTTGAGTTACAGCAAAATTTAAAAATGTTTCTAAAGGCATTTTTGCTGCTGATTACAAATATTCAAATTATATTTCGCTAGCACCATTCGTTCACTATCGCGTGCCAAAATTTACGTAATCAAATTTCGGCGCTCGAGTACAGATCTTGGAAAGTAATGAATATCCCGAGAATAACTTGAGCGCGTTAATAGGAAAATGACCTTCTGAAAACGATGCCGCAATCCGTTTTTGATTATCTGCAAACGTTTCTGAGATATCGACGTGCCAAATCGAGAATCGTGTATATTTCAGTTTGAAATTTTTGACGAATTATTTAATCTTTCCGGACAATTTATACATCGATTTGTTCGTCTTGTGGGATAGTTGTGTGCCCAAAATGATATCGCAGTTCTTTATCGTTCTTGAGAAAATCGAAAAAAACCGAAAAAGCACATTTTTTTTGACCGAAATGATGGAAAATTTGTGTTGACAAATTTTTTCCTGATTTTTTTTTTGGTTTTCTGAAGGAAAGGAAAGTGCTGAAAACGATTTTCGAGTTAATTTCGCTCTAAAGTTTCACAAAGCAAGGTATGGTATATATTTTGACTTTGAATACATTCTCAATTTATGCCCTTTATTAGTTTATGTGAAATAATAAAACACTTTTTTATTTAGCAAAATACATGTAACTGGTCATGAAGTTCTTAAAAGTGTCACCTTTGGCGCTAGTGCTGTTGCGCTCGGAGCGAATACTAGCTGGTTTTTTTTAATTATTTTTTTTAGAAACTATTTATGAGGTGAAATAAAGAAAGATGCCGTAGGAAAGACAATTTAATATGCTTTAATATGAGTTTAAATTGATCACGAAAGCTTATCGTTTATAGGCGTAGCAACCGGTAAAGAAAAACGAACGTATTTATGTGGTGGTTATAATGCGAATAACTTGTGAAAGGTTAATAATATATTAAAGGACGAGTTGAGTAAGCGCGATTTTACAGCTTGTGTCCAAATTTGGAAAACGATGAGCGTGGCGAGGAGTTTTCTAATGGATAAGTGCGAAAAACGCCTTTTGAACGAGTTTTTTATACGAGCGCCATTTTATGCCATTTCTAAATAAAAAAATCGCCGATACATATTGAGAAAATTGTATCGCATTCGGCGAGCCATAACCGCATGTATATGAGTGCTGTTATGTGTCCATTACAGACGCAAAATAGAATTTTTTTTTTAAACATCTCTGAAGATAATTTTATTTAAAATAAATGTGATATAAATTTAATTTCCAGTTGGGAAATTGCGATGAACGGCATTAAAATCGCATAATTTAGCTTAAATGGTTAACAATTTGGGGCAAATGTTCTTTTGTGGAGATTTCAGGGAATCTATGCGAGAGCTGGAGCAAATTTTCGGAGAATCGACGCCCACGGTAGGACACAGAATTCGTGGAAAGCATACATTTCGGTGGCTGCAAGCTCTTTGCAGATATTTGTTAGGGTGACTGTGAGTTTCGTGTTTACTAGATATTTGGAATAAATTGTTTTATGCGAGAGTAAAACTTTTTAGATAAGATTCATGGATTTCCCGTTGATTAAAATGTTAAATCAAGGATTCACCCGTTAACTCAAAATTTATATTTTGCAACAGTTCATCCCCTTTAATTAAATATTGTCAGAAAGGCTTCACACGAGAGTCTCGTTTTCTGATCTCGTTCCGGGCAGCCGTAACATTTTCTTCATAAATTTGAATCAGAAACGAGACTCTCGTGTGAAGCCTTAATTGTCAGTGATTTTCATGGATTATTTATCGACGACTAGCCAAAGTAATGCGTGTTAAAAAAGTTCCAAAACTAATAAATATAAAATAAACAAGAGTTCAATTAAACAACATATTTTTGATATTTGAACAAATTCATGCATCGAGTTAATCAGTTTTTGTTGGAAAATTCTGGTAGGCACGAGTTTTAACAAAACTATGTTAACATAAACTTCGCTCAAAGAACGGAAACCCACTTGGAATATTACGCTTTCATTATAAAATTAAAATAAATCTGTGTTGTAATTTTTTGTTTCAGATCTAAGATAAATTGCTATTGCAATCTTCCCGAAGCCGATTTTGCAAACATTCAGATAACAAAGCTCTCATATGAAAATAGTTTAATGTTATCATATGGAAACAGACACAACAAATGGACGTTTAAATTTATTCAAACATACAATTAGACACACTTTATCGTTTGAATTTACAGTTACAAAGACATAAAGATGGAGATATTTTTTGTCTAACTACAAATTAAAAAAAATATATTTATGTAACTAAATTTGCGTGCGTTGAAGTCGCCCCACTGTAAACTTTTGACTTTAACTATGTTTTTGCTTCGAAACTATTTATGAGATGAAATAAAGAAATATGCCGTTTGAAAGACAATTTAATATGCTTTTAAATTTATCAAGAATGCTTATCGTTTATACGCGTAGCTACCGGTAAACAAAAACGAACGTATTTATGTGGTGGTTATAGCGAGAATAACAAACTTGGGATAGATTGTAATTATTGCCCTTGCAATAAACCTTTTCATAGTTGAAATTCTTTTGTGCGTCAATTTCCGTCATGTTTTTCGGGCACTTTTTGACGTATAACCAGTGAAAATAACAAAATGTGTCCAAAACTTTCATATTCCCGCCTTTTAAACATGGCGGACGCGCATGCACTTAACTAACCGTAAAAAGGTCTATTCAAATTTGCACATTATTCGTTCTTCATAATTTAGCTACTTTTCAAGAGTGTTAGTTTAATGCAGTGGTTCAAAGTGTTTCAATTCAGTGTATAATTTAATATATTTAAGATTAGGACATACAAGACTATGACAGACAAGACTAGGACAAACAAGACTAGGACATACAAAACTAGGACAGACAGGTCTAAGACAGACAAAACTAGGACAAACAAGACTAGGGCCGACAAGGCATGGACAGGCAAGATTGGGATATACAAGACTAGGGCAAATGAGATTAAGACGAATAAGTCTAGGACATACAACACTAGAACAGACAAGACTAGGACATACAAGACTATGGCAGACAAGTCTAGACAGACTAGACTAGACAGACAAGACTAGACAGACAAGACTAGACAGACAAGACTAAACAGACAAGACTTGACAGACAATACTAAACAGATAATACTAGACAGACTAGATTTGCAAATTATTTTGTCCTTTTAGCTCAAATTGCTCCAATTTTGACATAAAAGACAGACAAGACTAGACTTGCAAATTATTTTGTCCTTTTCGCTAAAATTGCTCCAATTTTGACATAAAAGACAGACAAGACTAGACTTGCAAATTATTTTCTCCTTGTCGCTCAAATTGCTCCAATTTTGACAAAAAAGACAGACAAGACTAGATTTTCAAATTATTTTGTACTTTTCGCTCAAATTGCTCCAATTTTGATATAAAAGACAGACAAGACAGGACTTGCAAATTATTTTGTCCTTTTCGCTCAAATTGCTCCAATTTTGACATAAAAGACAGACAAGACTAGATTTGCAAATTATTTCGTCCTTTTCGCTCAAATTGCTCCAATTTTGTCAAAAAAGACAGACAAGACTAGATTTGCAAATTATTTTGTACTTTTCGCTCAAATTGCTCCAATTTTGATATAAAAGACAGACAAGACAGGACTTGCAAATTATTTTGTCCTTTTCGCTCTAATTGCTAAAATTTTGACATAAAAGACAGACCAGACTAGACTTGCAAATTATTTTCTCCTTTTCGCTCAAATTGCTCCAATTTTGACATAAAAGACACACAAGACTGGACTTGCAAATTATTTTGTCCTTTTCGCTCAAATTGCTCCAATTTTGACATAAAAGACAGACAAGACTAGATTTGCAAATTATTTCGTCCTTTTCGCTCAAATTGCTCCAATTTTGTCAAAAAAGACAGACAAGACTAGATTTGCAAATTATTTTGTACTTTTCGCTCAAATTGCTCCAATTTTGATATAAAAGACAGACAAGACAGGACTTGCAAATTATTTTGTCCTTTTCGCTCTAATTGCTAAAATTTTGACATAAAAGACAGACCAGACTAGACTTGCAAATTATTTTCTCCTTTTCGCTCAAATTGCTCCAATTTTGACATAAAAGACACACAAGACTAGACTTGCAAATTATTTTGTCCTTTTCGCTCAAATTGCTCCAATTTTGACATAAAAGACAGACAAGACTAGATTTGCAAATTATTTCGTCCTTTTCGCTCAAATTGCTCCAATTTTGTCAAAAAAGACAGACAAGACTAGATTTGCAAATTATTTTTGTACTTTTCGCTCAAATTGCTCCAATTTTGATATAAAAGACAGACAAGACAGGACTTGCAAATTATTTTGTCCTTTTCGCTCTAATTGCTAAAATTTTGACATAAAAGACAGACCAGACTAGACTTGCAAATTATTTTCTCCTTTTCGCTCAAATTGCTCCAATTTTGACATAAAAGACACACAAGACTGGACTTGCAAATTATTTTGTCCTTTTCGCTCAAATTGCTCCAATTTTGATATAAAAGACAGACAAGACTAGACTTGCAAATTATTTTGTCCTTTTCGCTCAAATTGCTCCAATTTTGACATAAAAGACATCCAAGACTAGACTTGCTAATTATTTTGTCCTTTTCGCTCAAATTGCTCCAATTTCGACATAAGAGACACACAAGACCAGACTTGCAAATTATTTTGTCCTTTTCGCTCAAATTGCTCCAATTTTGACATAAAAGACAGACAAGACTAGACTTGCAAATTATTTTGTCCTTTTCGCTCAAATTGCTCCAATTTTGACATAAAAGACAGACCAGACTAGACTTGCAAATTATTTTGTCCTTTTCGCTTAAATTGCTCCAATTTTGACATAAAAGACAGACCAGACTAGACTTGCAAATTATTTTGGCCTTTTCGCTCAAATTGCTCCAATTTTGACAAAAAAGACAGACAAGACTAGATTTGCAAATTATTTTGTACTTTTCGCTCAAATAGCTCCAATTTTGACATAAAAGACAGACAAGACTAGACTTGCAAATTATTTTGTCCTTTTCGCTCAAATTGCTCCAATTTTGACAAAAAAGACAGACAAGACTAGATTTGCAAATTATTTTCTCCTTTTCGCTCAAATTGCTCCAATTTTGACATAAAAGACACACAAGACTAGACTTGCAAAATATTTTGTCCTTTTCGCTCAAATTGCTCCAATTTTGACATAAAAGACAGACAAGACTAGATTTGCAAATTATTTTGTCCTTTTCGCTCAAATTGCTCAAATTTTGACAAAAAAGACAGACAAGACTAGACTTGCAAAATATTTTCTGATTTTCGCTCAAATTGCTCCAATTTTGACATAAAAGACACACAAGACTAGACTTGCAAAATATTTTGTCCTTTTCGCTCAAATTGCTCCAATTTTGACATAAAAGACAGACCAGACTAGACTTGCAAATTATTTTGTCCTTTTCGCTCAAATTGCTCCAATTTTGACAAAAAAGACAGACAAGACTAGATTTGCAAATTACTTTGTACTTTTCGCTCAAATTGCTCCAATTTTGACATAAAAGACATACAAAACTAGACTTGCAAATTATTTTGTCCTTTTCGCTCAAATTGCTCCAATTTTGACATAAAAGACATACAAGACTAGACTTGCAAATTATTTTGTCCTTTTCGCTCAAATTGCTCCAATTTTGACATAAAAGACAGACCAGACTAGACTTGCAAATTATTTTGTCCTTTTCGCTCAAATTGCTCCAATTTTGACCAAAAAGACATACAAGACTAGACTTGCAAATTATTTTGTACTTTTCGCTCAAATTGCTCCAATTTTGACATAAAAGACAGACCAGACTAGACTTGCAAATTATTTTGTCCTTTTCGCTCAAATTGCTCCAATTTTGACATAAAAGACAGACAAGACAGGACTTGCAAATTATTTTGTCCTTTTCGCTCAAATTGCTAAAATTTTGACATAAAAGACAGACCAGACTAGACTTGCAAATTATTTTGTCCTTTTCGCTCAAATTGCTCCAATTTTGACATAAAAGACATACAAGACTAGACTTGCAAATTATTTTGTCCTTTTCGCTCAAATTGCTCCAATTTTGACCAAAAAGACAGACAAGACTAGACTTGCAAATTATTTTGTCCTTTTCGCTCAAATTGCTAAAATTTTGACATAAAAGACATACAAAACTAGACTTGCAAATTATTTTGTCCTTTTCGCTCAAATTGCTCCAATTTTGACATAAAAGACATACAAGACTAGACTTGCAAATTATTTTGTCCTTTTCGCTCAAATTGCTCCAATTTTGACCAAAAAGACATACAAGACTAGACTTGCAAATTATTTTGTCCTTTTCGCTCAAATTGCTCCAATTTTGACATAAAAGACAGACCAGACTAGACTTGCAAATTATTTTGTCCTTTTCGCTCAAATTGCTCCAATTTTGTCAAAAAAGACAGACAAGACTAGATTTGCAAATTATTTTGTACTTTTCGCTCAAATTGCTCCAATTTTGACATAAAAGACATACAAGACTAGACTTGCAAATTATTTTGTCCTTTTCGCTCAAATTGCTCCAATTTTGACATAAAAGACAGACAAGACAGGACTTGCAAATTATTTTGTCCTTTTCGCTCAAATTGCTAAAATTTTGACATAAAAGACAGACCAGACTAGACTTGCAAAATATTTTCTCCTTTTTGCTCAAATTGCTCCAATTTTGACATAAAAGACACACAAGACTAGACTTGCAAATTATTTTGTCCTTTTCGCTCAAATTGCTCCAATTTTGACATAAAAGACAGACAAGACTAGATTTGCAAATTATTTTGTCCTTTTCGCTCAAATTGCTCCAATTTTGACATAAAAGACATACAAGACTAGACTTGCAAATTATTTTGTCCTTTTCGCTCAAATTGCTCCAATTTTGACATAAGAGACACACAAGACTAGACTTGCAAATTATTTTGTCCTTTTCGCTCAAATTGCTCCAATTTTGACATAAAAGACAGACAAGACTAGATTTTCAAATTATTTTGTACTTTTCGCTCAAATTGCTCCAATTTTGATATAAAAGACAGACAAGACAGGACTTGCAAATTATTTTGTCCTTTTCGCTCAAATTGCTCCAATTTTGACATAAAAGACAGACAAGACTAGATTTGCAAATTATTTCGTCCTTTTCGCTCAAATTGCTCCAATTTTGTCAAAAAAGACAGACAAGACTAGTTTTGCAAATTATTTTGTACTTTTCGCTCAAATTGCTCCAATTTTGATATAAAAGACAGACAAGACAGGACTTGCAAACTATTTTGTCCTTTTCGCTCTAATTGCTAAAATTTTGACATAAAAGACAGACCAGACTAGACTTGCAAATTATTTTCTCCTTTTCGCTCAAATTGCTCCAATTTTGACATAAAAGACACACAAGACTGGACTTGCAAATTATTTTGACCTTTTCGCTCAAATTGCTCCAATTTTGACATAAAAGACAGACAAGACTAGACTTGCAAATTATTTTGTCCTTTTCGCTCAAATTGCTCCAATTTTGACATAAAAGACATACAAGACTAGACTTGCTAATTATTTTGTCCTTTTCGCTCAAATTGCTCCAATTTCGACATAAGAGACACACAAGACTAGACTTGCAAATTATTTTGCCCTTTTCGCTCAAATTGCTCCAATTTTGACATAAAAGACAGACAAGACTAGACTTGCAAATTATTTTGTCCTTTTCGCTCAAATTGCTCCAATTTTGACATAAAAGACAGACCAGACTAGACTTGCAAATTATTTTGTCCTTTTCGCTTAAATTGCTCCAATTTTGACATAAAAGACAGACCAGACTAGACTTGCAAATTATTTTGGCCTTTTCGCTCAAATTGCTCCAATTTTGACAAAAAAGACAGACAAGACTAGATTTGCAAATTATTTTGTACTTTTCGCTCAAATAGCTCCAATTTTGATATAAAAGACAGACAAGACTAGACTTGCAAATTATTTTGTCCTTTTCGCTCAAATTGCTCCAATTTTGACAAAAAAGACAGACAAGACTAGATTTGCAAATTATTTTCTCCTTTTCGCTCAAATTGCTCCAATTTTGACATAAAAGACACACAAGACTAGACTTGCAAAATATTTTGTCCTTTTCGCTCAAATTGCTCCAATTTTGACATAAAAGACAGACAAGACTAGATTTGCAAATTATTTTGTCCTTTTCGCTCAAATTGCTCAAATTTTGACAAAAAAGACAGACAAGACTAGAATTGCAAAATATTTTCTGATTTTCGCTCAAATTGCTCCAATTTTGACATAAAAGACACACAAGACTAGACTTGCAAAATATTTTGTCCTTTTCGCTCAAATTGCTCCAATTTTGACATAAAAGACAGACCAGACTAGACTTGCAAATTATTTTGTCCTTTTCGCTCAAATTGCTCCAATTTTGACAAAAAAGACAGACAAGACTAGATTTGCAAATTACTTTGTACTTTTCGCTCAAATTGCTCCAATTTTGACATAAAAGACATACAAAACTAGACTTGCAAATTATTTTGTCCTTTTCGCTCAAATTGCTCCAATTTTGACATAAAAGACATACAAGACTAGACTTGCAAATTATTTTGTCCTTTTCGCTCAAATTGCTCCAATTTTGACATAAAAGACAGACCAGACTAGACTTGCAAATTATTTTGTCCTTTTCGCTCAAATTGCTCCAATTTTGACCAAAAAGACGGACAAGACTAGATTTGCAAATTATTTTGTACTTTTCGCTCAAATTGCTCCAATTTTGACATAAAAGACATACAAGACTAGACTTGCAAATTATTTTGTCCTTTTCGCTCAAATTGCTCCAATTTTGACATAAAAGACAGACAAGACAGGACTTGCAAATTATTTTGTCCTTTTCGCTCAAATTGCTATAATTTTGACATAAAAGACAGACCAGACTAGACTTGCAAAATATTTTCTCCTTTTCGCTCAAATTGCTCCAATTTTGACATAAAAGACACACAAGACTAGACTTGCAAATTATTTTGTCCTTTTCGCTCAAATTGCTCCAATTTTGACATAAAAGACAGACAAGACTAGATTTGCAAATTATTTTGTCCTTTTCGCTCAAATTGCTCCAATTTTGACATAAAAGACATACAAGACTAGACTTGCAAATTATTTTGTCCTTTTCGCTCAAATTGCTCCAATTTTGACATAAGAGACACACAAGACTAGACTTGCAAATTATTTTGTCCTTTTCGCTCAAAATGCTCCAATTTTGACATAAAAGACAGACCAGACTAGACTTGCAAATTATTTTGTCCTTTTCGCTCAAATTGCTCCAATTTTGACATAAAAGACATACAAGACTAGATTTGCAAATTATTTTGTTCTTTTCGCTCAAATTGCTCCAATTTTGACAAAAAAGACAGACAAGACTAGATTTGCAAAATATTTTGTACTTTTCGCTAAAATTGCTCCAATTTTGACATAAAAGACAGACAAGACAGGACTTGCAAATTATTTTGTCCGTTTCGCTCAAATTGCTAAAATTTTGACATAAAAGACAGACCAGACTAGACTTGCAAATTATTTTGTCCTTTTCGCTCAAATTGCTCTAATTTTGACATAAAAGACAGACCAGACTAGACTTGCAAATTATTTTGTTCTTTTCGCTCAAATTGCTCCAATTTTGACATAAAAGACATACAAGACTAGATTTGAAAATTATTTTGTCCGTTTCGCTCAAATTGCTCCAATTTTGACAAAAAAGACAGACAAGACTAGATTTGCAAAATATTTTGTACTTTTCGCTCAAATTGCTCCAATTTTGACATAAAAGACAGACCAGACTAGACTTGCAAATTATTTTGTCCTTTTCGCTCAAATTGCTCCAATTTTGACATAAAAGACAGACAAGAGTAGACTTGCAAATTATTTTGTCATTTTCGTTCAATTTTGACATAAAACAAAATAATTTTGCAAAGTGTATCCACTCAAATCAACAAAAAAAAAACAAAATTTGCTTCGAATAGATTTTGGTTTTTGAAAATTTGGCGATATTTGCCAATTGTTTTGACGTTTTCGTCCAATTTTTACACAAAACAAAAGAATATCGCAAAGTTTGTCCAGTCAAATCAACAAAAAAAAGAAAACGTATGCGGCCAGGGGACCACCGTCAGGAACAAAGTGCGAAAAAAAGACGTTAGCGAATGTAATTTAAAAAACTGATAATTTGAAATTGAGCTTTTGTTGCGATTTTCTTATGGAAACAATCACCGTACGAAAATTTGCAAGCAAGATTTTTTTTGCGCAGAATTAAATTCCCTGCGAATTATCCAAATAAATTTTACCGAAATTCCCCATCGTTTTCGAATTATCGCTGAAAAACGAAAATTGCACGGCCTACTGCAACCAAAAACTTAAAAGCTTAATAACTTGTTTATTTATTGAGTTTTTCGCCATTTTTTTTTCGCAAAACTAATAAAGTTTTCGCAAAACCGCTTGAATTTGCAATATTTTATTTTTTGTGCAACGAAGTTGTTACGAACCATTCATCGGGTATGTCGCGTAGTTTTTTTATTGCGAAACACGTGCGAAAAAAAAAGACGTTACGCGAATGCAATTTACAAAAATGAAAGTTAGAAATTGAGCTTTTGATGCAATTTTCTTGTGGAAATAATCGCCGTACGAAAATTTGCGAGAAAGATTTTTTGCGCAGAATTCAATCCCCTGCGAGCTATCCAAATAAATTTTCGCGAAATTCCCCACCGTTTTCGAGTTATCGCTGAAAAACGAAAATTCCACGGCCTATTGCAACCAAAAACTTCAAAGCTTAGTAACTTGTTTATTTATTGAGTTTTTCGCCATTTTATTTTTCGCAAAACTAACCAACGAAACGTCCTCTTAAATTCGCAATGTTTTATTTTTTTCGCAACGAAGTTGTTACGAACCATTCATAGGGAATGTCGCGTTGTTTTTTTCTTGCAAAACACGTGCGAGAAAAAAAGACGTTACGCGAATGCAATTTACAAAACTGAAAGTTAGAAATTGAGCTTTTGTTGCAATTTTCTTGTGGAAATAATCGTCGTAAGGAAATTTGCTTGCAAGATTTTTTGCGCAGAATTAAATTCCCTGCGAATTATCCAAATAAATTTTCGCGAAATTCCCTACCGTTTTCAAGTTATCGCTGAAAAACGAAAATTCCACGGCCTACTGCAAAAAAAAATTTCAAAGTTTAATAACTCGCTTATTTATTGAGTTTTTGGCGATTTTTTTTTCCAAAACTATTCAACGAAACGTCCGCTTGAATTCGCAATGTTTTATTTTTTGCGCAACGAAGTTGTTACGATCAATTTTTTTTTGTTGCAAAATACGTGCGAAAAAAAAGACGTTATTATTATTCGAAAAAGTTTCGTTATTATTATTCGTATATATAATGAAAGTGCACGCAAATGCGTTGATTGAATGTTCTGGAAAATTTGAGCAAATTGGGGCAAGATAAGTCGAAATGCGGCCCGAAATAAAATCGTCAATTTGATAAATTAATGAAAAAAAATGTCGGTTTTGTTTTGGGCCGCATTGGAACTTGTCTTGCGGGCCGCGGGCCACAAGACAAATGCGTTGATTGAATGTTCTGGAAAATTTGAGCAACCTGGGGCAAGATAAGTTCCAATGCGGCCCAAAACAAAACCGACAATTTTTTTCATTCATTTATTTCAGACACCAAATTGTAATAATAAGTTTACAAATTTCGCAATGCAAGCAGTCAGTCTGTAGATATAGACTAAAATCCACCATCCAATGATTTAGTGTATAGACGAGATTATTAAATTACATCAAAACTTGCGGTCGAAAAAAATGTGTGCGAAAATAATCTAATCCGTCATAAATGACAGATAACATGTGTAGTTGAGTATTTGATTTAGATCAGGAAGAAGTGTCTAAATTGCGACCCAAGACCAGTTACTATGAAAAAAAACATCAAAATAGACCTTTTTATAGTTGAGATTTTTTTGTGCGCATATGTCAATTTCGCAATGTTTTTCGGGCACTTTTTGACGTATATCCAGTGAAAATAACAAAATGTGCCCGAAACTTTCATATTCCCGTCTTTTAAACATGGCGGACGCACATGCGCTTAAATAACCGCAAACTGGTCTATTATCAAGTCTGTCATAAATGACAGATGACATATGAAGTTTAGTTATTGAGGTTATAAGATAATTATAAGATTAAGTTATAAGATAATTAGCTAGGAAGTTAACTGCAAGTTTTTATGAATGTAGTTTGTACTATGTAGTTTATAGATATTGTTAAAGACTTTTAAGTCTTGAAACTTGAATGACATTTCCAGAAGCTTTTGTAAATCTTCAATTTTTCAAAACATTTTAATTAGTAATATTGAACTGTCGATTGCTAAATTACTAAGATAGTTACAGCTCGGAAACTAACTGCAAAGGTCTATTTTATTATTATGTCTTGTAACTTTTGTTTTCTCGTTTAATTTTAAGGTTATACACCGACTACGCTCGTCTGTCACTCTGCGAAAGAAACAGAGAGAGCACGCATTATAGAAATACACACTGAGAGAAAGAGAAAGAAAGAGAGAGCGAGCGGTATAGAAATATACACTGGGAGAAAGAGATAGGCGTATAACGTAACGTAACGTTTTCTGCCAAATCACTCCTACCGAGACTTCCCTAAAGGAACTGCGTTCCAAAAATTTGCTTCAAATAGAAATTTTGGATTTTGAAAATTTGACAATATTTGCAAATTATTGCAAATAATACAAAGTTATAAAAGTATTCCATGGCCTATAATGTAATGTTCAGAATATTGAGCACACAATCACATCAGCTCAAAAAATTCGCAGCGAAAGGGTTAACGTCAAAATGTGCCCAAAAAACATTGACGCATGCGCATAAAACCTTTCCAACTATGAAAACGTATATTATCCATGGTTTAATGCATACTACACAGCAAAAAGCCGCCCAAGTTTTTGTTCTAATCGAAAATGGACTTACAATTAGCCGGCGAGCTGTTGCTCGGCCACTAGATGTGACACGGGCCGCGGTTGAAAGTGTGTTCCAACGTTATGGAGAGACTGGATCCTCTCATAGACGACCTGGTACAGGCAGAAGGAGATTTACAATCGGCTCGGGCTGAACGCTTTATTGTGTCAACATCATTAAGAAATCCACTTCAATTGCTGTTCAATTGCAACAACTGCTCCGTGAAGTACGATGAGTGGCTATTAGTCAGTGGATAGTAAGACGAAAACTGAAGGAAAGTAACTTGACCCCTAAGACACCTACAGTTTGTGAAAAAGTTACCCCAGCTCTTCGTCAAGCATGTCTGCAAGGGATCATAAAACATTGGAACAATGCGGGTCTGTTCTGTTTTCAGATTAAACAAGAATATATCTCTATGGTAGCTACAGAAGAAGAAAAGTGTACAGGAGAGCGATTTACAAAAGGCTTATTAAGTTGATGCCAGAGCCGCTTTGCTCGGAAGTCTGCCTTTAGTAAAGTTTTTTCACGACGCGGCGCGACACTTTGTCGGTTTGTTTATAACGATTTACACGATTAGATTAAAAATGCACAATGAAATAGAAATTACCGTTTATCGTGTCAATACGTAATTTTTTAATAAAATGTCGAGCTCAGGAGATTTCTGGGAAAACGATGTAGTTCTTGAAAAAAATTTCCTATTCGTTTGTGACGAAAATAAATTACTCATTGTCAGAATTATTGATAGAAAACCCAAAAAGTCTGCTGTTTGGGAAAAAACAGGCCAAGTGCGAGTTGTGACTCGCGCACCGAGGGTTCCGTACAAACTTGTAAGTAAGGAATCTTTAGGAGGACCTAACTGTATGCAACCCATATGCTTCTGGTGCCTGACAATACCACGCAACACATTAGTGTATTTTCATAAGTTTCTAATAGTAAATTCGCATTTTTTCTTGTAATTAAACTAGATATTTACAGTTTTCAGATTTTTCCCTTTACATGTGCTGTAAGACACCGCTTCTTGCCAAATTTTATGATTCTAGGTCAACGGAAAGTACCCTATAGATGTTGATTCCCTTGTGAAATCGCAAAATATGTCACATAAACGGTTATATCTTTTGATCGCGTTCACTTATAAGTTTGATTTTTCCACAGCTGAAAGAGACCGCAGACCCGAGTATTTGATACAAATTTCAACTTGTTACCTCTACGCGTTCCTAAGAAAAATGGTCTTGACAGACAGACAGACGGACGGACAGACGGACAGACAGACAGACGGACAACAAAGTGATCCTATAATAGTTCCGTTATCGGTACGGAACCCTAAAAATGGGATGAATGGGACGCGAATGGGATGGGAGGGGATGAATAGGATGGGATGAGATGAATAGGATGGGATGGGATGAATAGGGATGGGACGAAAATTTTAGGTTTGTGGGATCAGTGGGGCAGTGGGACGAAAATTTGATCGGATGGGACAGTGACAGGGATGGGTTCTGGAACGAGAAACTTGTCCCATGCTCATCTCTATTCGCCTCCCACTTTAAAAACTGGAAGAGCCCTCTAAAATATCCACACCCGAAAGGGTCTACAAGACATTCAAAGGTTCATTATTAAATTGCAATTAAAAAGTATTGTTATTTGTGGTTTTTCTAAGTGATAGACTATAATTTTGGATTTGACATTTATTTGCTACTTATATTAATAATTTATTTGGAAAAAAAAATGTAAGCAGTCGTAATTTATATGAAATTAAATTGTTTCTACTTCTGAGATATCCGTCCGAGGTTTTACCTGATTGTTGTTTATGGATCCATGATTTGCATAGAATGCCTAACTAGTTTTACTTTTTCTGACAGAATAAATTTCACAAATCATTTTTTATATACAAACATTCTTTTCAACGTTTTGATATCTATTTTTGTTCAACTAGCAGCAACTTCTTGTGAAAGCCATGAAGGTAATAATTAATAAACAAAAACTTGAAATATTTATTTTTTACATAATTTTTGTTTATTAATGTTAAGTTAATTTTTCTTAATTCAAATAACCGACGTTTTAAACATTTTAGTAAATCTGCCAGACGCAATAAAATACAATAAAATAGCCCACCGATTATATATTAATCCTTGTACGATCTTATTAGTTACAGCTGACCTATTTATTAAGAAGCTTCTTATCAAAAGATAAGTTTTAAGGCCGGTTCAGACGCTCCGTTTTGCACAACTTTTGTCTGCGCAGTTCAACACGTTACATATAAAACGTTGCGAGTAGACAGGAAAACCACGCAGTTTCTGCGCGGAGACGGTACAGTAGCAGCAATAACTGAGCTATAGAGCATAAATATCCATGAACTCTGCAGACAAGTAAGGTTTTTCGGGTCCGAGTACCCGGACCCGGACTCGACGAGTCCAAGGATAAATTACGCGGTACCCGATCTAAGACTCGACGAGTCTCGGGTCATGAATGTTTGGCACTGTCTAGTACACCGCGTCGTAAAGAAGATCGGCGATTTAGCATTACACTTGATGGATGGACGAGTATGAAAATTCGAACATAACTAAATATTAATTTGCATGGAATTGACTCTGAAGTGTATGATCTGAGTTTATTGAGAATTTTTAACTGATGTACTACTATACAATTAGTTGAAAAAGTAGAACAGCACTTAAATACATTTAATATAAAATTTAAAAAACATATAGTTGATTCAACCCGCAACGGTGCAAGTGTAATGATGAAATTTGGACGAGAATCTTCTAGTCTTTAAAATTTCTGTTTGAATCACACTATACACTTCTCTGTTTGTGATGTAGTATATACAAAGAAAAATATTACCGGCTTGGAAGATGAAGATGACCATGGTCTAGATCAGTGTTTCTCAACCTTTTTTGAGCCATACCCCACCTAAGCCTTTCTAAACTTCGTATGCCCCCCTATGTAATATATACATGATTCTTAAAATTCAAAAATTGAATTGTTGACTTAAGAAACTCAAATGGTAAGTTTCAGGAAGAAATCACTTAAATTTTCAAGACATATTATGAAAAACTGTAATTCAATTTCAAAATAACTTTAATAAAGTTTTTTTAATAAAGTTTCTCATTAATTTACTATTTTAATTTAGTGAGATCGTTGCGCTTGATGCTTGCTGTACAGAGATTTTATGTTAGGCTAAAATTTAGTTAGCTTTAGTCTCAATTCTCCCCGTAATGTAATATGCAGACGATTTTTTTTTTTACCAGTAAATCATTTACATCACTTAATCCACATTAAGCTAAATACGAAGATGAAAAAGGTAACAATAGTTTTCTTGCACATTTCGTTAAATTTGATTTGTTTCCTCACAAAGCCATGCCATCGCTCCTTTCATATTAAATACAGTTTTAACTGACTCATCATTTTGCACTTCTGCAAGTTCTTCTTGGTACTGCACATTTGATATATCAGAAAAATCCACTAACATTAGCATCATCATCCATGTTGGAAAATCAATTTGTTTTAATTCAGAAAATCTTTCTTTTTAATCCGTTGATAGTATTTTCAGATGATCGACAATAACAAGTATAGCAGTATTATTTACTTCCATTTTTGGAGCCAGTGCAACTGTTCTAAGTATTTGCTGTTAATATATTTCTGACATAACTCAATAAGGGTAGTAAAACCAAATAAAGGCTTTTGCATCGATAAGAGTTTTATTTGTTCCTTGAAGTTGCTTACTTAATATATTTAGTTTTTCAAAGATATCGGCTAAATAACTCACAAATGCTTTACCATCGACTGTTAACAGATACTTCATTTCAGGTTTCTCGCTTCAAAAACCACTAAGAGTAGCAAACAGTTCCATAAATCTTTTAAAGCAGTTCCCTTTAGAGAGCCATCTTACTTCAGTGAGAAGTAAAAGTCTCATATGGTCCGCATTTTTTTAGCATTGATACACTGTATTACTGAATGTAGTACTTCATTTAGAACAGGTGATATGTTTTTAGCTAACAAGTTTTCTTCTTCTTAGTTTTCTTCTCTGCCTTTTCGTATATCACGTAGGGTCGGCGTTGCTTTTTTGGATTCTTCTTCTCCATAAATGTCTATCAAATGGGTCCTCACTAGAGATGCCACGAATATTCGATATCTATTCGGTATTCGGCCTATTAGACCACTTTTTTAATATTCGGCATTCCGCCGAATATTTCTAACTATTCAGCCGAATACCGAATACCAAATAATGAAAAAAAATCACATATATTATTCAAAAATGATTATATTTTACCAACATTACAATTAATTAATACTTAAAATTTATCAGAGGTAAGTTGTGATGAATGAAAACTATTTTTTCAGCGTTTGCTGATAGCAACCGATTGCGCCTTTCCTCATAAATTATACCCGCTCTGAAAATAGCCTTTCACTGTACACACTGCTACCGTGTGATGATAGATACATTTTTGCGAATTCTGTCAGTTTTGGATACTGCTGTACGTTTGCTGACAAACACTTGTAAGCGTCTGCTGTCCTATCTAGGCGATCCGCTTTTAGATAAAAATCTCTCTCGTTTGCAATAGCACTTTTCTGTCTCAATATTTTCTGTAGCGACTCAAAGCAATTGCAGAAACTGTCATGTTTTTAATGGTTTTGTCATTTTCATTGATATGTATTTTCTTAGGAAGTAGAGAAAACTCACTAATTGCCGCGCTCATTTTTTGAATGTTGCGCAGTTTACGCAAAAGCCGCGTTGAATATTCGGAGGCCGAGTATTCGGCGCTTCGGCTAAGAGCGTGGCCGGATATTCGGTATTCGGCAAAATCACTATTCGTGGCATCTCTAGTCCTCACTCTTCCAACCTTTTTTTCTCAAATCCCCTGCAACCTTGTCTTTCCATCTCATTTTTGGTCTTCCTCACTTCCTTGACCCTACTATTTCCAGCTTTTCAACTCTTTTTCCCATGTAGTCCTCCTCTCTTTTCTGCACATGTCCAAACCACCTTAGTCTGCTTTCTTGAACCTTCTTTCCTAAGGGTCCCGCTTTCACTGTTCCTCTGATGTGATCATTCCTTATTCTATCCTTTCTTGTTACCCGCTCATCCACCTCAACATTCTCATTTCTGCCACTTCCATATTTCTCTTATGTGCTTTTGTAATCGGCCAAGTTTCCGCACTATACAGCATAGCAGGCCTCACAACAGATTTGCAGAGCTTTCCTTTCCTCCTGGAGCTGATCTTCTTGTCACACAGTACTTCACTCAATTTCTTTCAGTTGATCCATCTGCTATTTACCCTGTGTTGTATTTCAGACTTCATCACTTTGAATATATGACCCCAGATATTTGAACATCTTGGTCGATGGCAGTTCTTCTTCCTGCAGGTTAATACATAGGTCATGAGCTACCTTCATACGTATATATTCAGTTTTCACCCTGCTGATCCTCATTCCCCTTTCTTCTAGGGCTTTCCTCCACTCTTCGAGCCTCTCTTGAAGGCTCTTGTTTAGCTACCAAGTTTTCCCTATTATGAGTAACACTATGCACAGGAATCATTTCTGGATTCTCAGCTTTCACCAATTTTAAACAGCCATATTTCTTGCCCATCATATTTGGAGCACCATCTGCAGCACAAGATGTTATATTTTTCATTGGCATATTATTGAATAATTGACATATAAGTCGTTTTTTTATGTCATTCACCACACCGCCACTGTAAAATAACATATTTTTCCGTTTGACAAATTTTTCTTTCCATTTTGGCACCGAAATATAGCATTGCATTTAAATGGCCCAGAGCAATAGGGTTAAACTCGTCTCGAGTCCATTATCGAATTGCCCCCCTCAACAATCAAATTTCCCCCCTGTGGGGCGTGGGCCCCACATTGGGAAACACCGGTCTAGATGGTATTGATGACGATCAAGATGAAAATTATTATTCTGACTGAATTGAATTAACTTTAGCCAATTTAGAATGGAATTCATCCATTTGACTTCCGCTCTTAGCCTCTTATGGAATTTTGTTTTATTTACCTATTTACCATAACATTCTCCAAATCCCTTGTTTATCTAAGTCCCAAATAACTTAATCGGCAAGTTCGTACAGTATCACTTGCATTACTATATGTGTGAACATGAAAAATCCCTTCGTGAATTTATTTAAATTGCGAGACAGATTAGACCCGGACCCGAAAAATTGGACTCGGACTCGACTCGGACTCGCCGAGTCTAAAAATACCGGGTATTCCCAAACCCTACAGACAAGTCGGTGCATGTGGACGGTAGCTCCGTTTTCCGATTCATTTTGTTCCTCAGTTTCTTTGTACATGTTTATTTAATATATTATTATTAATATATTATATCTCTATAAAGAGCAACTTATATTATTATTCATAAATTATATCTTTATAATGAGATACATTTTTTAACTTGAACGACAATGGCTGACTCTCGAAATGTTCTCGGGATTTTCTCGCAGAATTTATTGCATTATACGAAAGTTTCCCATGCATATTGGCGTATCAAATCCTAGGAGTATAGTGACCGGGATAAAAAGGGGCAGGTTTATGAAAGTATAGTGGAAAAATTCAAAGAAATTGATGCAACCGCAAACTGAAAAACAGTTGTTGTCTTTCATTCCGACTTAAGACTGCGCAGACAAAAGGTTGTGCAAAACGGAGCATCTGTAACGGCCTTTAAGACTGCACAGACAAAAGGTTGTGCAATACGGAGCATCTGTAACGGCCTTGAAGACTGCACAGACAAAAGGTTGTGCAAGCGGACCCGCCTTTAGATCAGTGTTTATCAGTGAACCCTTTTGCACAACCTTTATTCTACGCAGTCTTAAGACGGAATGAAAACGTTGTAATTTGTAGAGCGTCTACACGATGCAGATATATCTGTATATTTCGCACAGTTTTAGTGAAATCGTCATGGAGGAGGTACTAGTCTGGTCATTTTTGAACAAAATGAATCGCAAAACGGAGCTACCGTCCACGTGCGCCGACTTGTCTGCACAGTTCAAACATATCTATGCTCTTTAGCTTAGTTATCGCTGCAACTGTGCCGTCTACACGCAACGTTTTATCTGCAACGTGTTGAACTGCAGACAAAAAGTTGTGCAAAACGGAGCGTTTAACAACCTTAAACAGGTCGAAATGGTAACTTACTTCAAATGATCCAAAGCGCACACAAAGGTAGCAGCAATGTTTTCTACATCAAAATCATACAACAATTTGCTTGGTCTGAAGTACCTACGCATTAATTCATTCATATTTTCACATATCCGAACTCTCTTATATGGACCGTTTATTTTGAAAGTGGTGCAAGTCAATTTTCTCTTGTTTCGAGAAAATTAAAGGTTAACATATCCGTTAATTAAAAAAATTAGGCAAATTATATGAAGTCTGTTTTATCAATATGTAATTTGGTTATATAATTTTGTTTTAGGCATATTTTACTAAACTTATGTATAGTTACGGGCTGCAAATGGACTTACACACCACTTTCAAAATTAGACAATTGTAAAAATCGTTTAATTTAAATTTTGAAAAATCAAATATCACTTTAGAATGCTGTTAAATCTACAAAAAAAAATGATTGTTTCTTACCGATAATATAGAAAAATTGTAATTTAGACCGACAAAATCACTGACACAATAAGGTTACAACATTCAGCGCCTCCGTGGCAAAATTGTTAACTAGTTAAAACGCACAATTTGGTGGTTGCCGATGTAATCTAGGTTAACCTAGATTTATTCTAGGTTAGGTTTTGGTTAGGTTAAAAATATAAAATAAAATTCAAATTAATAAAATTTTATTTACAAATAATGACCCGACATAAAATAGAAGTTGTATTTTTAATTTTAGACGCTAATTACATTGTTAAAATTACAAGATATTGATAGTATTTACTTATGCTCTGCATGTGGCAGTGTTTCGAAATATGCATGATGCACCGGAGGTATATAAGGTAATAACTGCTTGATGTCTTTATATTTTTCATAAGTAATAAGCCTGGCATCTTGGTACAAAAGGGCCAAAAGGGTACAAAATTTTATCGGTCTTCAAATTCAAATTCAAAACAGTTTATTTCATTAAATAAGCTTACATTTGATCAACTTTAAGTTACAAATAACTTAAATGTATTTCAATAGTGTACGCTAAATGAAGTGTGTCCTTAATCTTCATATAATTTTATCTGGTTCTGGAATTCCATTAATGAATATGGTTGTTTTATATCTATAAGGATACGATACAGTTCCTTCTTTAGATTCTTCATTGGTAGTGTCTTTACATGTAATGGTAACGCGTTAAAAAGTTGCATATTACTATTCGGCGGAATCTTTTCTGTTAGCGTTAGTCTGTGTTTGGGTTTCCTAAAGTTTTCGAAATTATTACGTGTCTCTTTGACGTTCTTCTAGGACATTAGTTTATATTACCTATACGTCCTCTTCTAGGACGTATAGGTAATAAATTAATAGTTTTAAATTCTTTGCCCTTCATCGATGTTTTATATAAACTTTTGAGAAACATCATCCAACATATTTGCAACCAATTTGCCTGTTCTCCATTATTGTTTTTTATTATCTGTATTTTTAATCGCATTTTGAAGTTTTTATTGAAACGAAATTCTCTATTTTCATTTCATGTAAAATGAATTTATCATGTTTACATTGTGTTATTACATGGTGGCATTATTTGGTGTGTACATAAAATTCTTTTTTCGCAATGCCATTACTATGATAAAATCTGCATCGTTCGGAAAGTATGAATGCCCCGAGAGTATAAATTTGTGATCAGTTTTGTCAATGTTATTTCCCAACGACTGGACAACCTTCAACCAATCATGGCATCAATGCCATTTGTAAATTTAGATTTTGACCAGTAGACATGTCATTGTAGGCAATAACATGGCAATGGGTCTTTACATTTTCTAAATCTCTCAAACAGCAACAGTAACTCTTGACACATATAAAACAAATGTAAAATAACAGGCTACTAATCGGCAAGCATCGATATATCTGCCAATTGGACTTACACCACTTTCATAATCGATGATTACCTAATTTCATTTACTGACCAATTTTAAATTGTACAAAACATTTTTTAAGAAATTAAATACGAACTAGTTATACATGACAAATTTACATTAAATTAAGCATGAATTAAGTGATATCTCATTTTTTTCAAAAATGGACTTACACCACTTTCAAAATAAACGGTCCATATATATACCAATATTCGTATTCTTTTTTTGGAAATTTATGTTTCTTCTTCTAATTAGACAAAGCATATTTTCTATTGTTAAAAAAAGAATAATAAATAATTGAAAATTTTTAAATAAATAATTTTTCGTTTTCAAACAATAAAAATATTATATTAAAGTTTGCTAAATATTTATTATCATTTATCTACTCGCACGCCAAAATGAACACATTAATAAATAGATTATTGTATGTGAAGGATGCCATTTTTGTAATCGTGTGTAAAAGTATTAAAATCGTGCTTAAAAAACCAATGTAAATCAAATGGAGTTTCATTATTAAACGATTCCTGTTTATTGCTACTATGGCCTATGGCAACAACTCGCGTCACTAAACAAAAAACATAGACGTAGTGAAATTACATTTTCTGACGTATATTAAAATTGATTTAATTTTCTTATCTATTCTGTTTAGAAGTCTTGGCCTGTCAGTGTGGATTTATCTGGCTCTAATATAAATTAACCTAACCAAAACCTAACCTAGAGTAAATCTAGGTTAACCTAGATTACATCGGCAACCACCAAATTGTGCGTTTTAACTAGTTAACAATTTTGCCACGGAGGCGCTGAATGTTGTAACCTTATTGTGTCAGTTGTCTGTCAAAATTACAATTTTTCAATATTATCGGTAAGAAACAATGATTTTTTTTTGTAGATTTAGCAGCATTCTAAAATGCTTCGAAGATAAAATAATGTATGATAGACGTGTGCGAAAGGCTTTTGTGCACACACTTGCACAATAAACTACTATTACGTCTATTTAATATTCTGAAAAATATTTGATTTGACCGAAAGCGTACAAAAGGTGACTTGTATTTAATAAATAGAATAATAAATAGAATAATATTTCCCTCGTTGAAAATATGATTTATGATGCGTTTCTAGAATCAAAAGCGTACATTACTTACATATATTTAGGTATGTCCACAAAAACATTCGGGTTAGGTAAAGAATACGGGATTGTTTCGAAACTTAGTGTTGCGGACTTTTTACCTGGCGTAACTGTTGTTTATCGTCTTTGGCACTCTTTAACTACGGTTCGAAAGCAAAAATTGAGCTCCTACGTTGTCTGGTTCAATAAATATTCGTGTTTTTTGGTGATAATTTGAAAATAATTGTTGACATTTTCAAGATGACAGATAGTAGATGCGAGCGCAACTAACTCAACGTTGACACGTTTATTTTTGTTTATATACCCGTTTATATGAAAAACTATAATTTTGGCAACATATATACAATCTTAAGTGTAGCATTGAAGTTGAATTCATATTGCAACAGCCACGCCACAGACAGCTACAATGTCTCGAGTTAATTATTTAATTGTCCCGGATATCCACCAGATTCTCATTTTACTTTTTTTTGTAATAAAAAATTTGTATCTTCAACCAAATATCTAACGTGTATGACTGGTCACATAACTGAGAATGTAGATATTAATTCTTGACCTTTTTACGGTTAGTTAAGCGTATGCGCATCTGTCAAGTTTTAAATGCGGGAATATGAAAGTTTTGGGCAAATATTAAGGTTATACGTCAAAAAGTTCGGGCAATTTTGACGTATAACAGGCGGAAATTGACGCATGCGCACAAAAAAAAATCAACTATGATAAGGTCTATTGGGTCAGCGTTGCCAAAATTAATTTTGACAACATATAAATTATTTAAGTTATTCTGCGTCACATTTTTGTGTAAAGTACCTATATACAAAATTGGCTTCCAGAAATTATTTGTCTATTATGAATATTCACAATATTTTAAGAGATCTCGACTAAACAATTAAAAAATTGCTGGAATGTAAATTGATACCAGCCGAGTTGGTTAAACTAACGGTTCTTGCTACATTGTCCTGTATTAAATCGAGAGTTCGCGCTGCCGCGCGTATGTGGTCTTGATTTATATAATTTACCGGGATTAAACCAACGGTCCTTGCCACAGTGTCCTATATAGGATCGAGAGTTCGCGCTGCCGCGAATGTAGGACAATGTGGCATGGACCGTTCGTTTAATCCCGGTTAGATTAGGTTGCCCGCCGCAAAGCGGGCAGATAAATCAATACAACATACGCGCGCAGCGCGAAATCTCGATCCAATATAGGACAAAGTGGCAAGGACCGTTGGTTTAATCCCGGCGGGCAACCTAATCCCCGTTAGATTAGGTTGCCCGCCGCGATGCGGGCAGATAATTCAAGACAACATACGTGCGGCAGCGCGAACTCTCGATCCAATATAGGACAATGTGGCGAGGACCGTTGGTTTAAACCCAGTTAGATTAGGTTGCCCGCCGCAAAGCCGGCAGATAAATCAAGACACCATATGCGCGGCAGCGCGAACTCTCGATCCAATATAGGACAATGTGGCGAGGACCGTTGGTTTCACCCCAGTTAGATTAGGTTGCCCGCCGCGAAGCGGGCAGATAAATCCATACAACATACGCGCGCAGCGCGAAATCTCGATTCAATATAGGACAAAGTGGCAAGGACCGTTGGTTTGATCCCGGCGGGCAACCTAATCCCAGTTAGATTAGGTTGTCCGCCGCGATGCGGGCAGATAATTCAAGACAACATACGTGCGGCAGCGCGAACTCTCGATCCAATATAGGACAATGTGGCGAGGACCGTTGGTTTAAACCTAGTTAGATTAGGTTGCCCGCCGCGAAATGGGTAGATAAATCAAGACAACATACGCGCGGCAGCGCGAAATCTCGATCCAATATAGGACAAAGTGGCAAGGACCGTTGGGTTAACCCCGGTTAGATTAGGTTGCCCGCCGCGATGCGGGCAGATAATTCAAGACAACATACGCGCGGCAGCGCGAACCCTCGATCGAAAATAGGACAATGTGGCAAGAACCGTTGGTTTAATTCCGGTTAGACAAGGTTGCCCGCCGCGAAGCGGGAAGATAAATCAAGAATAACATACAAATATATGTTGTTAAATAAATTGCAAAGCGATTTATATTTTCGTAATCTGTGTAAAATTCCGCGAGTTTTGATATATGATATGTAATGTAGCCCAGTCCACTTTCGTGGCACTAGACAAGTACTAGATAAATTCCATTGTTTTTAAGATCATATCTTTCTATTTAACGTAAGCAAATCTGCAGACGCGTTTCGAAATTTTTCTTTATTTATCCCAGTCCACTTTCGTGGCACTATAAGGGGCTAGTAATAACATACAAATATATGTCGTTAAATAAATTGCAAAGTGATTTATATTTTCGTAATCTGTGTAAAATTCCGCGAGTTTTGATATATGATATGTAATGTAGCCCAGTCCACTTTCGTGGCACTAGACTAGTGCTAGATAAATAATATTGTTTTTAAGAGCATATCTTTCTATTTAACTTAAGCAAATCTGCAGACGCGTTTCGAAATTTTTCTTTATTTATCCCAGTCCACTTTCGTGGCACTATAAGGGGCTAGTAATGAACATACAAATATATGTCGTTAAATAAATTGCAAAGTGATTTATATTTTCGTAATCTGTGTAAAATTCCGCGAGTTTTGATATATGATATGTAATGTAGCCCAGTCCACTTTCGTGGCACTAGACTAGTGCTAGATAAATAATATTGTTTTTAAGAGCATATCTTTCTATCTGACTTAAGCAAATCTGCAGACGCGTTTTCAGATTTATCTCTATTTATCCCAGTCCACTTTCTTGACACTATAAGGCACTAGTAATAACATACAAATATATGTCGTTACATAAACTGCAAAGTGATTTATATTTTCGTAAGCTGTATAAAATTCTGCGTGTTTTGGTATATGATATGTAATGTATCCCCAGTCCACTTTTGTGGCTCTAGACGAGTAGTAGTTGAATAACATTGTTTTTAAGATCATATCTTGCTATTTAACTTAAGCAAATCTGCAGACGCGTTTAGAAATTTATCTCTATTTATTCCAGTCCACTTTCGTGGCACTATAAGGGGCTAGTAATAACATACAAATATATGTCGTTAAATAAATTGCAAAGTGATTTATATGTTCGTAATCTGTGTGAAATTCCACGTCTTTTGATATATAATTTGTAATGTATCCCCAGTTCACTTTCGTGGCACTAGACTAGTGCTAGATAAATAATATTGTTTTTAAGATCATATCTTGCTATTTAACTTAAGCAAATCTGCAGACGCGTTTAGAAATTTATCTCTATTTATTCCAGTCCGCTTTCGTGGCACTATAAGGGGCTAGTAGTAACATACAAATAGTAGTCCTTAAATAGAATGCAAAGTAATTTATATTTTCGTAATCTGTGTAAAATTCCGCGTGTTTTGTTATATGATATGTAATGTTTCCCCAGTCCACTTTCCTGCCACTAGACGAGTACTAGATAAATACCATTGTTTTTAAGATCATCATATCTTGCTATTTAACTTAAGCAAATCTACAGACGTGTTTAGAAATTTATCTCTATTTAACTCAGTTCACTTTCGTGGCACTATAAGGGGCTAGTAATAACATACAAATAGTAGTCCCTACATAAATTGCAAAGTAATTTATATTTTCGTAATCTGTGTAAAATTCCGCGTGTTTTGATATATGATATGTAATGTAGCCACAGTCCACTTTCGTGGCACTAGACGAGTACTAGATAAATGACATTGTTTTTAAGATCATATTTTTCTATTTAACTTAAGCAAATCTGCCAACGCGAAATTTCGAGATTTATCTTTATTTATCCTAGTCCACTTTCGTGATACTATAAGGGATAAATCTAGACAATATACGCGCGGCAGCGCGAACTCTCGATACAATATAGGACAATATGGCAAGGACCATTGAAACAATCAAAAATAATAAACGTGACAACGTCGAGTTAGTTGCGTTGGCATCTACTATCTGTGATTTTGAAAATGTCAACAATTATTTTCAAGAAAAACACGAATATTTATTGAACCAACGTAGACAACGTAGAAGATTAATTTTGCTTTCGGATCTTAGTTAAGGAGTTAAGGAGTAGCAAAGACGATTAACAACAGTTACAACAGGTAACAGGTTACAACAGGTAAAAAGTCCGCAACACTAAGTTTAAAAACAATTCCGTATTCTTTACCAAGTCCAAACATTCAATCATCTCATAATTCTTAAAACTCATTAGGAAAATATATTTTTTATTAATTATAATATAATTTTAATATTAGGTATAATATAATGTATATATTATATTTATATTATAATATAAAATGAAATAAGTATATTGTGTATTTTAAAATTCAATAAAATCGATAAAAAAAATAATAATAAATAAAATGATGAATGGAATTCAATTATAAATTCTAATACAAATATAATCGAATATAAATCTCAAATACTAGGTGTGGAGACCTAATAATTATACAATAAGATTTTTCCCGGAGTCAATGCCCATGGATGCAGCGTCGATCCTTGCCATTATTACACAATCGTTCATTCATATCTCATGCATTGATTTTATTTAAAAAAATCGTTCTGCAATGGCCACACACACCGCGATATAAATCACAAATCTGCATTTGCTAATAAATAAATTTAATTATAAGATATAAGCACAAGATGTATAAATGAAAAAAGGATCGAGCTCCAAGACTAAACAATGATGCGACAAAAATCAAAACTGAAAAGAACGTTTTGTGCTATCAATGCACCATAAATAATTATATATTGAATTGTCAATATTTACAATAAATAATTGTTAATATAAAGAATCCTTAATATTTCCAACAAAGAAAAATAAATATTGTACCTATAGTATAGGTATACAAAACAATATTATATATACAACATTAAGCATTTACTTTATTTTATTTACTTTTTTTTTTATTAATTAATATTAATCACCTACAAATAGAAATTACCGTAAAATTATAAAAAAATAAGTAACAAAATTCTAATAAATGCAAACAATCACTTTTAAATTTTTCCATAAGAAACCGTTCAAGCTTATACAAGTAAATATACAGCTGAGCAGAAATGTATATTGTGCAAATTTGTCAATTACATATTTAGAAATGTTTTCAGTGGGCAAACAAAAGAAAATAAAGTCTAGTTAAATATTGGAATATAAAACGCAAAGCTAAATAAATCGATATAATAAATATTGCAATCGATTACCTTACAGAGGAGAAGTTTAATATAAAATATCCAGTACCACATGCACTATTTAACGAATCGACACACAACACTTGCACTACACGAGATCAACTGAAGGCGAGCGCCCGATGGATCCCACAACCGGTAACTCAATCCGGGCGAAAACCGCTTTTTAATCGACACTGTTTTGATAACCGATTGGAATTTCTCGCGTGACATCTTGATTGCGGTTATTAAAACGACGATTTATTTAGTATTTTCAGTTGCAGCTAGAAGCAGGCAAACACTCGAATGGAAATTTCGTTGTGTATTCATTATTCCGTTATTTTAATTGAATGTCAATGGTGTTCGTTGGTAGTGATTTAAGTGCTCTTGAATGAAAAAGAAACATTCATTATAATTATTCTGGGAAACAAAACATGTTTTTCTTTCTACTCAGGTTTATTACGTTTTTCTTTCTTCGGATTATCTAGAATCTTATCTTATCTTCGAACTATTAGATTATAAAAGAATAAATTTAATTAACAATGAATTAAATACATTCATCTATAATCTACTAACCATTTCTTCTTCTTCAGTCCAATAAATTATCAGGAAATCAACTGGAACTATCTAACTAAATCTAACTAAATAATAATAATCTAAAGCTAGATAATAAAACCTTTTCATAATTATACTACATTGGAATGAAATAATTAAACTACGTTAGATTAGACAAGCACACGAATAATCATAAACGGATAAACTTCAACAATGACATTTGCACATAACCTGAGCGAAAATAGTGTCAAAATGATCAGCTGTAAGTGTAAATTGGCGACTCAGCGGCAAGCAATGTTCGCAGTGTTTTTGACCTGGAGCGCCAATCCGTTGATGGATTTGAGAAATTCAAACGCCATACGGTTGGGCTTTTCACCGGGTATGCACTTGTCGTACTGGAAATGTAAATTTTCTTTTTCGCGTTTCCGTTTGAAGAGGTGAAAAAAAGTGACTTTGCGAATTGGGGCCTGCGGAACGTCCCCGGAGGTGTAATGCGCCGAGAGAGGTGTCGTTCGAAAGTAGACACGTGGGGCTATAATCCCTGAAAAGAGCAATACAATTCTAAAACATTTCACAGAATATTGAAGGTTTGAATTTGCTCAATTTTGAAAAATTCGTTTCGAATTTGGACGGGCGTCGAGACCCCCAATTACGATCGGGCGGTGCGTCGTTCTTATTGCCTTATAGACCCTTTCGTTCTCTATTTAGAAACCGCCACCGCGAAGCCCTGCTATTTAATTTAGCGAATCCTGGAGGATTCTCGCGTACGTCTGCAAAACATGGTTTCTCGGGCGTCCCGGCGCCATCCGGCGCGCAATCGCAATTAAACTCCAAAACAAACTAAAAGGCACTATGCTGAATCGATTGGTGCCAGTTCGGTCCGGATCCGACTGTTGGGTATCGCAGGAGAGGGCTCCCCGCAAATTAGGTGAAAAAAACACCGCATTTTTCCGATTTTTGTGTTAAAATTGACCCAGAGCGGGAACAGGATGCCGCAGGTCGCAGATTCTTCCACTGCCGGTTGCGGGTAAACATCTCGCATCGAACGAATCGGTTTGTAGACACGGCACTCTTCAATCAAGGGAACGGCGTCCACAGATTTAATGGAAAAAACGTTTTTTTTTCGCTTACATTTTACGCTTAAGACGAAGTAAAAAACTCGAGTCGCTGACAAAAATTGCTTCTCAAAGGTGCTAGAAACGATCTCCTGTTTTTGGTACCTGGAGGACGCCGTGTAGGACTTGCGAGCGGCAGACAGACACGGGTCGAAGGCCCGTTCAGTTTTATAACAGAAAATGACAATTTCCCGTTTCGACGCGCAGGAGGAACGGATTTTTTGAAGAAAAAGTGAAAAATTTTAAATGCACCTACAGCCGCCCCCTCCGGGGCGGAACTTTGTAAAGTTCGTCTAAAAAAACCTAATTTTTTGTTCAATTTACCGGAAAAAATTCAAGACGGAACCCGAATTTTTACACAATTTTTCATAATTCTCAAAAAATTGTAATTTTTTTACCCCTTTTGAGTTCAGGGAAGGCACCTTACTCGATTAGTATATTTCAACAATTATACAAGAATGGATTTAATCCATCAATTTAATCTAAGGAGATCAAGGAACCACAACCAAAACCGGAGGAGAGTTATTAAAGGGTCTTCCATTAGGGACTTCCGAAATTAGACAGTTGGTAGCAGCCATAATATTTAGGCTACACCTGTCAAATTAGCTGTCATTTATTCAGTCTGTTTTGCCAAATCGCCATGGACGGTTATAGCGTTCAAAAACCCGTGCAAATAATAAAATTGTTTTATTCAAATGGGTTGATCTGTTGGGGCAACGTTCCGCACGCTGCGCCCATTTTATTGTCGCCATAGTCCACGGGTGCAGTAAGCAATAAACCAACAGCAGTACGAGGACGAAACGTAAAATCTTCCGAAAACATCGCCGCTGTCCGTGAGAGTGTGCAGGAGAATCCGGGGCAGTCGATTTCGCGTCGCTCACAAGAACTCGGCTTTTCGTAGACCACAACTTGGCGAATTTTGCGTCGAAACTTGGGCCGGCACTCGTACAAAATTCAACTGACCCAGGAGCTGAAGGTAAACGACCATAGACAACGACGGGTGTTCGCTGAATAGGCCCTGGAGCAGTTGGAAACTGACCCTAATTTTTTATAAAAAAAATCATGAGGTCCATTTCTGGATGAATGGGCACCTACGTCAATAAACAAAATTGTCGAATTTGGAACGATACCAATCCACAAGAGTTCCAAGAGCTTTCAAAACATCCCGAAAAAGTCACGGTTTGGTGTGGATCTTGGACTGGCGGTGTCATCAGTCCATTTTTCTTTGAGAACGACGTTGGTTAGGCCATCACCGTGAACTGCTAGTGTTGTAGGTCGATGATTACCAACTTATTTTGGCCTGAATTGGATAATATGGACACCAACGAAGTGTGGTTTCAACAGGACGACGTTACGTGTCACACAGCTCTTACTACATAGGACATTCTGCACGAGCGATTTGAGGGCATCTCACGTGGAGTGATGTAAACTGGACACAAATTGATTAATTTAATTTTGGCCGAATATTTGTATCTTAAACTGAGGAAGAGGAAACGAGTACGAACTGTTGGTGTGAGAGAAATTTTTCGGAAAAGAATCCAGTTTGGTGACGGTTATAACTTGCTAGAAGAACATCGTTTCTGCGATCCGATTTTGTTTTTATTTACACTAGGATGAATTAAAACCTGCATGTCCCTTGTCGTATAAATCGGTATGCGCCCGTACACATTCATCCAATAAAGTGTTGTTAATCGAGATTTTCTTTTTTGCAGCTTTCACGTTACGTTAAGATACGTTAAGTTCTGATAAGTCACGTCGAGTCGATCGTAATCAGCCGCATATAAAACAATGTGTTTAAGTTTTACCTCACGTCCCGTCCCGTCGCGTCCCGTTATGTTAAGTTCATCGTAATCCTCCCATTACAGAGCACAAACTTTGATAATAAAGACCCTAGGGGTATAAGCATTGCGATTCGGGCCCGAAAAGATATTTAAATGATACTTGGAAGATACATTGGTATTAATTAAATAATAAAATCCTGAAAGTTTCAAATCGCTAACTCAATTGGTTTTCAAGGAAAAGCGAAATGTGTAAAAAACGATTTTTTTTCTCAGTAACGGCTGAATCGTTTGATCTAAAAATTGAATATGTTTTGGGGGGAACTCATAATAGGAACTCATATCTTACGATTTGAGCCCTTAAGATTTTTTCTTGTGGGGTTTTCTTAGTCGTATGTCTATGCGAATAAGCGCCCCTCAATGCCAATATCACTCATGCCATCGGTCATATTCAGTCATATTCAGAAAATTGGACATTTTGGAAGCGCGCCTCGCAGCGAAGCCGCGGACATTTGCAGAATGTTATATTCCATACATAATGGCACCGATAGGCCTTTCAAACAAATAAAAAATGTCGATGATATCACACACACACACGATGTTTTATTTAAATTTAAAGATTTAAACAGGCGCTTAATTAAAGACCTTTTATATATAACTTCGAAAATTCATTTAAGTTTTTTGTTTTTAATTTTACCCAAAGATGTGAAAGAATGAAATAAAAATACTTTACACCCAATTAGTCATAGTGTACATATAAATGATTAATTAAAACCCAAATTAATTCAAATAAATGTCGAAAATTGATTTTAATTAGTGCCATAGTATCGACATTATAATTTAACGAAAGTTGAAGGTTGACTTCTTCAATTTGATGGGCTTGACGATTAACACATCAAGAAAACTACAGATTTAAAATTATTTGTTTTATGAAACGAATAATTACAAAGCTGTTATGTTTTAGATTCGTTTTTTCGAAATTATTAATAGTAACAACAAGTATAGTCATAGGATTAAAAAAGCTCCTTCGCAGAGTTTCTGTCCATTATGGATACCAGCGAAGCCGCGGCGGACATTTGCAGGATGTTATATTCCATACATAATGGCATCGATAGGCCTTTCAAGCAAATTAAAAAATTCGATGATATCTTACACACACTTTGTTTTATTTAAATTTAAAGATAGGAAGTGTTTAATGAAAGACCCTATATAACTTCGAAAATTCATTCAAGTTTTTTTTTTTTAATTTTTCCTAAAGATGTGAAAGAGTGCAATAATAAAAATAGTTTACACTTAATTAGTCATAGTGTAACTATAAATGATTAATTAAAACCTAAATTAATTCAAATAAATGTCGAAAATTCAATTTAATTAGTGCTATAGTTTCGACATTATAATCTATTGCAAGTCAATGATTTGAAAATTTAACACAAATTTCCTCTAAAAGATTGAGTTCTTCAACTTGATGGGCTTGATGATTAATACATCAAGAAAACTACAGATTTAAAATTATTTGTTTTATGAAACGAATAATTATAAAGCTGTTATGATTTAGATTCGTTTTTTCGAAATTATTTACACGTATAGGATTAACAAAACCTACACAGAGTTTCTGACCATTTTGGATAAAGATAATAGAAACTATAACCACTTAAACTATAAGTTTCACATAACAACTATAGTCTCACATAACTTTGTTCATTGATTATCAAGCAATACCTTAGATTACACTGATTATCGATTTCAAAAAGTATCCAACCTTTAGTAGCAATGTCTTACAATCTATAAAGCTTTCTGTGTATTCATGCTTTATATTTAGTATTATTAGACATGATATAACTTGACTAAATTGTTTAATAATTCACTTTCTTGTGGATCTTTAAAGTTAAGAGCTGAGAAATTGCAGCGCGCTACGATTTCTCAGCTGTTTCTTCTCAGTTTCGTCTCAGCTTTCAGCTGCGTGAAGATAGCCTCCCAAAATTTAAAAAACGAAAAAAATGAAATGAGATACGTTTGACCAAGATTTGACCATGATTGACCACAAAATAATTTTGTTTGCCCACATTCCGTTCAAAAGATGTAAAGAAAAACGATTGTCCCAATAATATGATAGCCCCCCAAAATGCAATTTTTCTGTATTTGATAGTGGAATCTTAAAAAACATGGTTTGACCACGTTTGACCACAATTTTTTTTTTAATTAATTTTTTTTAGGAACCCTAAAATTGATTTTTTAATTTTAATTTTTTTTCGTTTGGTGTTGAAGAACCTCGTTTGACCATGTTTACCCATAATTTTTGTTAACAAAAAATATTTTTAAGAACCCCAAAATCGTTTTTAGGGTTCCGTACCGAAAACGGAACCCTTATAGGATCACTTTGTTGTCTGTCTGTCTGTATGTCCGTCCGTCCGTCCGTCCGTCCGTCTGTCTGTCTGTCAAGAACATTTTTCTCAGGAACGCGTAGAGGTAACAAGTTGAAATTTATATCAAATACTCGGGTCTGTGGTCTCTTTCAGCTGATAAAAATCAAACTTGTAAGTCAACGCGATCAAAAGATATGACCGTTTATGTCGCATATTTTGCGATTTCACAAGGGAATCAAAACCTATAGGGTACTTCCCGTTGACCTAGAATCATGAAATTTGGCAAGAAGCGGTGTCTTACAGCACATGTAAAGGGAAAAATCTGAAAACCGTAAATATGTAGTTTAATTACAAGAAAAATGCGAATTTACTATTTGAAACTTATGAAAATACACTAATGTGTTGCGTGGTATTGTCAGGCACCAGAAGCATATGGGTTGCATACAGTTAGGTCCTCCTAAAGATACCTTACTTACAAGTTTGTACGTAACACTCGGTCCGCGAGTCACAACTCGCACTTGGCCGGTTTTTTTTTTAGTGTTTGATATTAACAACATTAGCGATTCCCCAAAAGAAATCGATTGCCGAACTTTTGCGAAGTTGCATATACTGAATATACTATAAGTTGCATACTAGAAAAATGCAGCTATATTTACCATTTTCCCTGCGATATTCTATCAAACGGATAATATGCGAACTTTTTTCTGCTGTGAATTTTACATAGACAACACCGGAAATCAATACCATTCCACAAATCGGAAGAAGACGAATCATCGATGAAACTAAACTTCGTACACAAAAAAAAAATCAATAGGAATATTTTTGGCACAGTGTCCAGAAGTACGGCTCATTCATGATCGATCAATGAAGAGGGACAAGAGTATGATGATTTTAAGAAATGTCGGAATTGTGGGACCAATTTGGATTGGACAAAGATTGATACAATTGAAAAGCACTTGCCCGTTTGATAACATTGTTAAAGTTGCAAAGATAGCTTTAGTTACACAGATAAAGAATTGTTTCAAGAATATTTGCAAAATTTGGAGGAAAATTAAATTAAAAAACCAAATTATATCTTTCATAAAAACTTACGCATCGGATGTACCAACTTCCAGACTTTACCACGGAAGAGGAGTAACTCTTGCAAGAATATTCAAGGAGTACAAAGCCATCTTTGATTACCAAGAAAATTGCAAGCAATCTTATCGGAAAACTATTTCTTGTAAATCCAAATGCAGAACAAATGGCATGTACTATCTGCCACTCGAAATCCGTACGCAAATTACAATCGAAATAGCCGCAAAAATTATCATCCAATTTGGATTCAAAAACGGAATACATTAATTCGTCGATAACTTTTATTCAAGAAAAACACGGACGCAATTATCTGTCTTGCGAACTAAAATATATAAGGAATTGTTTTGTGTTTTAATTTAATAAACATATTAAGATTATGATTTATCAGTAGTCGGTTAAGCGTTGCCGGATGTTTGGCAGTCATAACAACTTCCAATTATCTTATCAGCGGCACGCGAGTGGAGAAATAATAAATTATGAAGCGCGTTCTGATCAATTTCTTGGGATTGTTTTTCGTTTAATTTAATAAACATAATCACGTGACACATCCAACGCGTATATAAGACTGATCTAAAATATATAAGAGATTGTTTTGCATTTAATTTAATAAACATATTAAGATTTTGATTTATCAGTAGTCGGTTAAGCGTTGTCGTATGTTTGGCAGTCATAACAACTCCCTATTATCTTATCAGCTGCACGCGAGTGCAGCTGATGCAATCAACTGTCTGCAATCAACTGTCGCAATTCATCCGTCGCGGTAATGAATCCAGGTAAAAACATCATTCTTTAAGTCGAAATGGACATTGACGAGCAGCTACCATAGAAAATTAAGCAATAATGCACTGTTCAAGATTTTCCTAATTGATATTATTCCCGAAAAAATTGCAATCTGCAAAACTTATATTCTGAACGGGGCAATAGAATATGTCGAACCATCTGGGAGATAAGTGAAAGGGAGAAAAGTGAGAGATAACGGGTATTACGTGGAATTTATTGTCGAAAAATTAAAAATCGCTGGGAAGTTCGCAACGACTTATTGCACAATTTTTCACCTCTCATGGAGTAAAAAATATTGTGAAAAACTATTTTGGCACACGTGAAAAAAATGTTTTCATTAATTTTCGAGGTTTGCACATTTTTATGGTTCTTATCATCAAATATCAGTGAAATCTGTATTCTTCAATTTTTCGCCCCTTATGTAAACAAAACGTTTTTTTTTAAGTCAAACACTAAAAGAAATATTCCGAGGCTCCTAAAAATATTTTGAATTAAAGAAAAATTGATGGTCAAACATGGTCAAAGGAACTTCTTCAACACCAAACGAAAAAAAAACAAATATATATATATATATATATATATATATATATATATATATATATATATATATTCTAGGGTTCCAAAAAAAAATCAATTAAATGAAATGTTGGGCAAACATGGTCAATCGAAGTTTTTTAAGATGGCATTATCATATGGAAAAATGCCTTTTGGGGGGCTAGGCCATCATTTTTTTTATAATATATTTTGCACGGAATGTGGGCAAACAAAACTATTTGGTGGTCAATCATGGTCAAACGTATCCCATTTTAATTTCTTTATTTTTAGGGTTCCGTACCGAAAACAGAACCCTTATAGGATCACTTTGTTGTCCGTCTGTCCGTCAGTCCGTCTGTCTGTCTGTCAAGACCATTTTTCTCGGGAACGCGTAGAGGTAACAAGTTGAAATTTGTATCAAATACTCGGGTCTGCGGTCTCTTTCAGCTGTGAAAAAATCAAACTTGTAAGTCAACGCGATCAAAAGATATGACCGTTTATGTCGCATATTTTGCGATTTTTCAAGGGAATCAAAACCTATAGGGTACTTCCCGTTGACCTAGAATCATGAAATTTGGCAAGAAGTGGTGTCTACAGCACATGTAAAGGGAAACATCTGAAAACCGTAAATATGTAGTTTAATTACAAGAAAAATGCGAATTTACTATTAGAAACTTATGAAAATACACTCATGTGTTGCGTGGTATTGTCAGGCACCAGAAGAATATGGGTTGCATACAGTTAGGTCCTCCTCGGTTATGTGTCTCCACAAAAAAAGATACCTTACTTACAAGTTAGTACGGAACCCTCGGTGCGTGAGTCACAACTCGCACTTGGCCGGTTTTATTTCAATTTTGGGGGGCTATCTTCACGCAGCTTCAGCTTTCTCATCTTTCTCACGCTGCATCGCGAAAATCCAGGAAGAGGAATCAAAGGATGTGTGGGAACAATAACCCTCTATACATCAAATTTTGGGGTGGCCAAAGAAACCGAAGACACTTTTCGTAATTATCGAAACAATTTTTGAAAATTAAAAGTTAGCTGCCATCAATACGAGCGAGAAAAGTATTTTTATAAACTTACCGATTAAATAACCCACGCATTCCGCTATGCTATTTTCGTCTAGAATTTACAAAATAAATAAATATAAAATATATTTAGTATCACAATTTGATGTATTCCAGCTATTTATAAAATAATATTTAATTATGTCTAGTGTAATAATATTTAATATTTATAGTGTAATAATATTTAATTATGTCTAGTGTTGTCTGTCTAGTCTTGTCTTCTTAGTTTTGTATGTCTAGTTTTGACTGTCTAGTCTTGTATTTTTCAGTCTTGTCTGCTCCAGTCTTGTCTGCTCCAGTTTTACCTGTTTCATTCTTGTCTGTTCCAGTCTTGCCTTTTCTAAAGCTATCGGAGGATGTGGGCTTCGCTGATGACTTGGCACTTGTGGTGTCGGGGAAGACTCAAATGGAATCTATGTCGAGAGGAAACAGGTGGACAAACGGATGGACCTCTAGAAACTGAAGCTGGCACCTTAAAAGACAGAAGCGGTATTGTTAACTGGTCCAAGAAAAACGAGACCCATCACATTCAAAATAAAAGGAGAAAAAATAACCCCGAAGGAATCGCTAGCATATCTAGGTGTAACCTTTGATAAGAGCCTGTACTTTGATCGCTATATCACCACAGTGGCAGTCAAAGTACTGAAATCTGCAGCAGCGTTAGATAAACTAATGCCCAGCGTAGAAGGACCCCGCAGTAGTAAACGAAAGCTCCTTTGTTCACTCTGTGAACTCTGTGGTTTCTCCTGTGGTTCACTCCACAATGCTCTACGCAGCCCCGATTTGGGCAAATGCTTTGAGAAAACAGGTGATTAGACAAAACTTGGTAACCGTTTAAAGAAAATTGGCGCTAAGAGTACGCAGTGCTTACCTAACTGTCTTTAGTGTCGCTGCCCTAGTGTTAGCCGGTATACCACCCATAGAACTTATGGTAGAAGAGAGGGTAGAAGTCTACAATGGCAGATAAAACGGTGATGGCACACAGGCCGACAAAAAGGCACGAGCGAAGGCCCGAATGTACCGGGCCTGGCAAAACCAGTGGAGTCTATTCACCAAGGGACACTGGAGCAGAATCCTAATTCCTGATGTGGAGCGTTGGGCGAAACAAATTTTTACGTCACCCAGGTTTTAAGCAGACATGTCTCTGTTTCAGGAACTTTCTCCATAGCATAAGTAGGGCCACAGATTGCCTCTGTATTTAATGTGGTATCACAGACAGCGCGGCGCATACCGTTTTTGAGTGTGACAGGTGAAATAAAGGGATAAATGGAAAAATAAGACTGGACAAACACTAGACCCATCAACTATGGTTGAACAAATGATCTCGTCGGAGGACTTGTTGTGTAGATACATCAAGGATAGTCCAAGACATCATGACAATAAAAATGCTAGACGAGCGGAAAGGGAAAGAAGCCGAAAGGATGAAAAATGTTAGTACCTGAACCAGTAATCACTGCAAGTGGAAGGGACATGTATGGGAGACACTATGCAGCATCATCTTGAAAGTTATGCGAAAAGCGGACCCAAGATTCTTGTGATATTTCAGAGGGTCCTCTTGCTAAGTTAACCGTGAGGTGCTTACTACGTGCGCAACTTAAAAAAAAGGCTTGTCTGTTCTAGTCTTTTCTATTCCAGTCTTGTCTGTTCCAGTCTAGCCTTTTCCAGTCTTGCTTGTTCCAGTCTTGCCTGTTCCAGTTTTGTCTGTTTCAGTCTAGTTAGTCATTTCTATTCCAGTCTTGTCTGTTCCAGTTTTGTCGGTTTCATTCTTGTCTGTTCTAGTCTTTTCTATTCCAGTCGTTTATATTCCAGTCTTGCCTATTCCAGTCTTGTCTGTTCCAGTCTTTTCTGTTCCAGTCTTGTCTGTTTCATTCTTGTCTGTTCTAGTCTTGTCTGTTCTAGTCTTTTCTATTCCAGTCTTGTATGTTCCATGTTCTGAGTGGTATTCATCTACGACTTCGATCTGTTTGATCTCATCTATATCGCCAGGGGCACCAAACCTTACTATGAGCAACAACGTGGTTGTCAAATTAGCCCATTCGATACCAAAACATCAACATTAAAAGTTGGTTTTTGATAATTGGTTCAACAGCATACCCCTTATGATATATTTGAGTAACGAGGGTATTCTAGCATTACGAACCTTTAATCAAGAATAAATTGTGTTCCAGGAGCTATAATGCCGACGGAGAAAAAAATGAAGAGAAAGCAGAGGTCGCAATATGGACAATGAAGATGTCAAAAATCGTTACTACAATGTCAACATATGCTGGAAGTGAACCAAAAGGAGAAAAAAGCAGATATTTCAAACAAGAAATTGTCCATAAAATGATATCTTGTCCTAATCTTCTTCTTCTTCTTCCTTGACCACATAGGATCACTTTAGTCAATCCATTAACGAAGTCTCTTTGATATGATTGTTCGAGCCTTGCGGTCCTCCCAGTACTTTTCCATACCTTCTGATCTTCGTGCCCGTTCGTTAATTGAAAATACCCGTGTTGTGAATTTCTTGTTTGTGAGTGGGAAGCGGAGATTTGTGTCCTTGATTTCTTAGTTTAATTTTAACTCGTCTGTGGTGTCTTCTGGTGTAAGCCCAATTTCTTTCAGATCCTCTCTTATTTCTCTGATCCATCTGCACCCTGTTGTGGTATTTTTAGGGTAGAGATTGTTTTGTACCAGTTGTTTGAAATGTCTCGAATTTCGCATTCTCATCATCATCATCAGTAGTGCTACAGCCCAACAGGGCCTCGACTTTTTCCAGCCTAGTCCGCCATCCATTCCGGTCTCTGGGACGGACCTTCCAGTCAGCTGCAACCAATTTTTCTGGCATCCTCAGAAACGCCGTCTTTCCATCTCAGCCTTCGTCTCCCTCTGCCTCTATTGCCGGTTGGTATGGTCTCAAAGTTTCTTCGCGGTGGGACGTTGTTGTGATAGCGTGCTACATGTCTTGCCCATCTAAGCCTGCCAATCTTGATTGTTGTTATTATGTCCCTGTTTCCTGACCTTCTGTATAAGTTATAAAGCTCAAAATTATATCTTCTTCTCCAGACGTTATCCTCTTGGACATCACCATAAATCTTGGTTCAAATGTTGATAGTAATGCATTCTCATTATGTGCCCAAAAAAACCCAGTCTCCTTTTACGCGTAGTGTCAGTAATGGGTTCTAGCTCTTTGTACACGACTTTGTTGCACTATCCGCTACTATCCATCTTGTATTATTATTATCTATTCTCTGCCTCTATCCAGTGTCCTAATCTACTACAACTACAAACTTTATTTTTTGTCTTGAAAATGGGATTCAAGTTTTATCTATTTTTTTAACAACAATTAATGCGATAAAGAGTTAACATTTATAACCTCTGTAGTGCACAGAAACACAAAATCAAGAAGAGATTGGAAATAATATGAGGCGTTGCGAATACGAAGGGCGCACTCAACATTGTGTCATTTTTTTTTCACGGATTGAATCAGAACCCTCTCGAGAATCCGCAGGTATAGGTTTCATGCAGGTATAGGTTTCAATCGACATCAGCCTTTGCTGAGTTCGCCCTTCATCCGCAATCAATAAAAAAAATTCAAATGCGTTTTTCTCGAAACCACCATTTGCTGAGTTCGTCCTTCGTATACGCAACGCCTCATATGTTTAAGCAATTTAATAAAAGTATATTATGTTGTTAAATAACTAAGTTACAGAGTGTTTTGGGTGGTCCATATTTGTTTTTTAAATGTTATAATTGGATCGAATACAAAACACAAATGTTTCTAGATGTTTAATATAAACATGAAAAAGGTAAGTAAGTTATCTTGAAGAATAATTGCCTAGTTAGACAAATTTAGACAGAACAGTGCAATTAGGTAAACTTATATACATTAACTAATAAACATGTTAGTTTAAAGATAACAGGGATCTTGTTGTTTATGAAAGATTATAAATGGAATTATTTCTAAGAACGGTGAGGGGAAGTGTACTAGGAAATAATAATGTTGTGTTGGAGTAGCCGAGTTGAAAGATGGTGCGATAGTTGTGAGGACAGGAGCAGAGACAGATCCGAGATGAATGTCCAGTCGCCAGCTACTGATAGTCCGAGATAACATATTTTTAAAGCAACGTTTGGAACGAGGAAGGATATTAAGATAGGAAGTAACGAGATGACGATAAGATTACGCGGTGCGTATCATTCATACATACTTTTCTCGTTCATGCCTCGCAAGCTTACGACCGTTTGGGAGTGAGCTCGAGCTTAAAATAAATTAATTAGGAATCAAATTAAACGAACAATAGATTTATTGGTTTCGTTACACGTTTTGCTAACGCAATTAGATTGTTGATTTATGCTAGTTGAGTTCCATTGTTCCATGAAATTATCTATATTAAATAGATTCAATTTAATCAGGTAATATTTTACTTAACTATTCTTTCAACATGCACACTAAATTAGACTTTAAAAAGAAAACAAACAAACCTTTAAAGACGTCACCGCTGCTTATACTATATAACTCTGACATGTATGTTCTTTTATTAGAGTTACAAGACAGACAAAACTGTCCTCCTCTGTAGTGTAGTGGACAACATATCCGTGAAAAACGGTAGAACAGGGTTCGATTCCCCGCCGGGGCAGATTAATTTGACCTCTCGTTAAATGACCTCTCGTGCATCCTCTTCTCTGCTCTGGAGAAAATCATCAGACAATGGACTTTCACATTGTCACCAGAAGCGGGACTAAAGCGTGGGTACAAGAAAGAAGAAACTTAAATGTACCCTGTCTAGCTTTCGCTGATGATCTCACCCTATTGGCCAACAGCATGGAGGAGGCTATTCATCAACTACAGAGGGTCTACTAAGTTGCGGCAAAAACCGGCTTGAGGGTCAACATACAGAAGAGTAAGTTCATCACCAATATCAAGCAAGCTTCTTCTACAATCCCACTAGGAAATAAAAATATCAGTAAAGTTCCTGCAGTCAAGTAGGGGAAAAGTGGCATGAAAGAGCCATGTTTTGAAAGAGCCGTTATCATTTACTCCGAAGTTTTCGAGCAAAAATTGTAATTTTGAAATAGCAAAACTGGCTAGCTATCACCCACAGATAATTGACTGTTCACCGAAAATAAATTGCGCCGGTGCAGTGTTGAAGATTTCGTGCATAAAAAATAAGTTTTTGAGTTCATTATATTTGTTTTCTGATATCTACATATACAAAACTAACAGCGATATGGTTATACTATAATTGTATGAACATATTAGGCCTTCCAATTACATAAATATTTTGTAGGCGAAGCTTTCATTTCGTACTAGTTTTCGAGATTATATTTCTCGAGAGGATATGCTATAAAAGAGGGGTACGGTGTGATGAAAAAGCCGGCTCTTTCATGACTGGCTCTTTCAAGGTATATTTTTGAATATCATTCAAGCCCAGTATTAATTTATTATATGAACAATTAAAGTATTTTATTTGGATAATTAATAAAATTAGACTGTTTTTAGGGTTCCGTATCGAAAACGGAACCCTTATAGGATGACTTTGTTTTCCGTCTGTCTGTCTGTCCGTCTGTCTGTCTGTCTGTCTGTCTGTCCGTCTGTCCGTTCGTCCGTCCGTCTGTCTGTCTGTCAAGACCATTTTTCTCAGAAACGCGTATAGGTAACAAGTTGAAATTTGGATCAAATACTCGGGTCTGCGGTCTCTTTCAGCTGTGAAAAAATCAAACTTGTAAGTCAACGCGATCAAAAGATATGACCGTTTATGTCGCATATTTTGCGATTTCACAAGGGAATCTAAACCTATACCTAGGGTATACCTATACCATACCTAGGGTACTTCCCGTTCACCTAGAATCACGAAATTTGGCAAGAAGCGGTGTCTTACAGCACATGTAAAGGGAAAAATCTGAAAACCGTAAATATGTAGTTTAATTACAAGAAAAATGCGAATTTACTATTAGAAACTTATTAAAATACACCGTGTTGCGTGGTATTGTCAGGCATCAGAAGCATATGGGTTGCATACAGTTAGGTCCTCCTCGGTTAGGTCCGAAGGTTAAAAAGTATGTGTCGACACCAAGTTGTTTATTCTGAGTGCGCTTATTCGCTCGCGAGGGCAATTGACAATACCGCACAAGTTGCAGATAATATTTTTTATCACTCATGCGAGGGGACGTATCTTACAAGTTTGAGGTCCAGGGGCCATACAAAAAATAGAATAAAAATTCAAAATAGAAAAGATTTTGCTTTTTCAATTGTGTCCGGTAATGTGGATTCGTCATAAGAACTCTCATCAGTCTCCGGTATCACCATTTAATCTCATTTTAAAATGTTATCTTTAATTTTTATTTTGTAATGAAAAAAAAATTTCTTTCACTTTCAAGTCATTTTTTCGCAATTTTTCAAAATGTTACTTTCACGTCATTTTTTTAATATTGAGGTTTTGATTGTGTTTATTTTATGTATGCAATTGTTTTTCTTAATGTAACTTAGCGACTTGTATTGAATATTTGCGTGCGTTACCCAAGTTATGTTGTAATAATCGAATTGGCAAAACAGCCATTTGTCGCACCAAAAAACGGGCGCCAATATAATACTTATCCCATGGGCATTAAAAAGAATTTTATAATTGTCTTCAAAATGTTGGGTAGGTTTTAGAACTATCTTATGTGTTATAAAAAGACTGATATTATACAGATTTATTTATTTATTTATTTATTTATTTATTTATTTATTTATTTATTTATTTATTTATTTATTTATTTATTTATTTATTTATTTATTTATTTATTTATTTATTTATTTATTTATTTATTTATTTATTTATTTATTTATTTATTTATTTATTTATTTATTTATTTATTTATTTATTTGATTATTTATTTATTTATTTATTTATTTATTTATTTATTTATTTATTTATTTATTTATTTATTTATTTATTTATTTATTTATTTATTTATTTATTTATTTATTTATTTATTTATTTATTTATTTATTTATTCAATTATTTATTTATTTATTTATTGATCTATTTATTTATCTATTTATTTATTTGCATGCTTTGGATCACAATAATCATATAACAAATGTCAAGGGTTACAATTAACTAATGTCATTAATTAACATCATTCTAAAGTAAAATCATCATCTTAACACATCGATGATCAAAATGAAAGATCATCATCGATGATCATTAAGATTTGAAAATTGTTACGGCAGTCGGATAAAATCGTTGAAATGAAACAAGCATTTGCATAATTTATTTTCACCAATATTTTTGCATGGATTTTATTCAAACTTTGCTCACTTATTTCTTATCAATCAAGTCAAAATTATAAGTAAGTTTTAATGCAAATGAGTGGTTGGTTTCAAAGTTATTGCTTGTTGCAGACAAACTTCGAAGTCGTTTTTAAACAGTTTACATAAGCTTATTGTTTGAAATAATATTTATAAATTGTACAACAAAATTATAAGATTTTTTTTAAGCTTTCAGAAAAATCAAAACCCATTTTGCTAGATCTATTCCTTTTTAAGACATATAATACTATATTATAATATATATTAGACAATATAACATGGTGATTTTTGGTGATTGAATTTTCTTTAGTTTTTAGGGTTCCGTACCGAAAACGGAACCCTTATAGGATTACTTTGTTGTACGTCTGTCTGTCTGTCAAGACCATTTTTCTCATGGACGCGTATAGGTAACAAGTTGAAATTTGTACCAAATATTCGAGTCTGCGGTCTCTTTCAGCTGTGAAAAAATCAAATTTGTAAGTCAACGCGTTCAAAAGATATGACCGTTTATGTCGCATATTCAAATCAAAACCTATAGGGTACTACCCGTTGACCTAGAATTATGAAATTTGGCAAGAAGCGGTGTCTTACAGCACATGTAAAGGGAAAAATCTGAAAACCGTAAATATGTAGTTTAATTACAAGAAAAATGCGAATTTACTATTAGAAACTTATGAACATATACTAGCGTCGTATTGTCAGGCACCAGAAGCATATGGGTTGCATACAGTTAGGTCCTCCTAAAGATACCTTACTTACAAGTTTATATGGAACCCTCGGAGCGCGAGTCACAATTCGCACTTGGTCGGTTTTTTTTTGCTTTAGAAAACAATGTAACATGAAAAAGCGAAACCAAAGATGCGCAAAAGACCCGCAGGATCTACAATAGAAGAAGCTGTTTTTAAGCTGTGAAGTAATCGAGGAAGACCAGTCTATAAATAAAACTGCCCTTTCCCTTAATGTTTCAAGAGCTTACTTAGCTAAAATAGCCAAGAAGGTAAAATCTTCAGGTGAATCATATGACATACTCCTACTATAGGTACTAAGCGTATTTTTACAAGTACAAATTTTTACATTTGGAACAAGAGAATTTGCTAGCAAATTATTTGAAAGCAGCATCTGAAATGTCCTATGGGCTTACAAGACAACAAACTGACATTTATTATGCAGAAACTAATTATGTATGTCCAAATAAGTAGAAGGACTCTCAAGGTGCAAGCGATGATTGGTTGAAACGTTTTATGAGCAGACACAAAGTGTTAGCCGTTAGAAAACTAGTTTAAAAAAAACGAACTCAAGCACGTTTTTTGAAAAACTTACTGATGTTTACACCAGATATAGTATTCCCCTGGACATGATAATTAACGCAGATGATACAGGCTGCAGCACTGTAATCAATCCTTCTAAAGTTATTGCTGAAAGAAGAGCAAAACAAATCGGACAAGTGACATCGGAGGAACTTTGGTGACAACTTTGTTTTTCACTAATGCTGCTGCTGTTTTTTTACCAGTTATCTAATGGACCAGGAGCTCTTGGATTAGCAAATATTTCTGGATGGATGAATGAAGAATGTTTCATTAAAGCTCTGGAATTAGGGGTTCTGGTTCGCAAAAGCGCGGTTTTCTGTGCAACAACCGAAACCGCATAACCGTCATAAAAACCGCGGTTTGCGGTTTATCCGAAAATATTAGCCGGATCAACTTCAAATTTTCAGAGAATATACTTAAATATATGTAGGGTGAGCAAAACTCGATGTCTCAGCTCTATTATAAGAAAACGAAAAACGATCGAAAAAATCTGAAAAGAGGTTCTTAAATGGGATTGAGTAAGGACCATTTAAGCCAAATTTACATATTTTTCCATATTTAATGAAACTGGAGTAATGACGTCATCGAATTTTGTTTTCCCAGAATTATATCCCTATTTTTGCACATTTGAAAAAAGCTATTTTTTCTCAACAAATTTTGTACAGAAAAAAATTTGCTATCTTCTCCCGTTAAAAAATTATAAGCAAATTTGTAAAAATAAAGTATTATCAAAAATTCCCGCATTAACCCCCTATTATCCCTAATTCCATTAGAAATACATTAGATCCTCTCAATTACCGGTATTACCAACTAAAAAAAAAATTTTAAAACGCATTTAACCGCAGATTATCAATATACGTTAGTATATATAATCTTAATATTTATAAAATTAGTTTATCTTCTTACTACTCTCCGAGAGCTTAGGCAACCTCTCGCGCACACTTGTGGAACGCATCATTCACTAATATACGGAACTTAGCAGTTTATCGCCAGTTTTTTTTTTAAGTTTGGTCCGATTTCGATGTTTGGTCCGATGCGGCCTACTTGTGACCTATTGTATTTTGCATTCACAATCACTTATAGGCCCAGAAACCTAGTTGTTATTGTAAATTGCGCTAATTAATATTTTTCACATTTGTCTTCTGGTACAAATGCCGCCGGCACTGGGGATAGAACTCGGGACCTCGAGCGTCACCACTACACCACTCGCGCCGGCAAAATCGCCAATTCCGAACGGCACTAGTTGAGAGGTCATTAAAATGTTCACGCACAACGAAAAAGTCGACGTTATTAGTTTATAAGGAATCTCAAAAGATACCTAGAAGAGCAGTTCAGTTATACGCCCAGAGATATCCCGAACGTGTGATTCCAAGCTCAAAAATAATTGCAAAATTGGAACGCAATTTATGTGTAAATAACGAGGCATTTTTTTCTCAAAAGGGATGTATATATGAATCGGGTTAGAACGTTATCCGTCTTCTGATTCCAAAATTTTTCTCCAGGTCTTTTTCTCCAATCTTCCTCTTCCTCCAATCCTCTCTTCCGGATCTCTCCGTCTATACCCTCTCTCCAGCTTTTCCGCGGTCTTCCTCTCCTTCTTCCCTTCCAAAGGGAAGGAAAATTGTTAAAAGGGTCGGTAGACTTTGCTTTTAGGTCACACTCGGATGGCAGTTTTTGAAACTAAAATGACATATGACGTATAGCAGTAGTAGTAAAAATGTTGTGTTTTGTTGTGTTTTCAAGGATATGTGTATTTGTATATATGTCAAACTGACGTAAGAAAGTTTAAAATTTTTCTATTCTTAAAGAAATTGTAATTTTGTACATTTTTATTATAAACACCAGGTCTGACAACCTTGAGAGTAAACAACTCGTCACCCATTGGGGTGGCCCCATATACATAATCTGGTAGGACTCAGCAAGCCGAGAAATATTTACATAATAGGAAAAGACGCCTAACCTTCTATGGGCATTTTACCCGCATGAATGTCCACGACTCACTAACAGGAGACTCACCGCGACAGGTAGAGGGAAAGGGAAAAAGATCACCACAGCAAAATTAGACCTGGAGCTACTTAAAATTTCACCAGAAACCATAGAGGATCGGTCCCAACTCCGACAGACCATTCAACAAGGAGTATTCACAGTGGCCCTTACCAGCAAAAACAGCACAGGAACTAAGAGACCAAAGTGGACATAGGAGAGGAACGAGATGGTAGCACCCTGTGAGGTTGATGGTCCTTACTCAATCTTATTTAAGAACCTCTTTTCAGATTTTTCTATCGTTTTTCGTTTTCTTATAATAGAGCTGAGACGTCGAGTTTTGCTCACCCCGTACATTCGAAAAATGCAAAAAAAACGATTTTTTTAAATTCTAGCTAGGCGTAACGCCTTAATAGCATAAGAGGATATAAATTATTTTATTTCAAAAAACAAACAAGTTTAGACTCATCCATTTTGGTGAGTCTAAGACTATATTTACGTGAAACTAATTGAGACGAACAATTACTTTACAGGATTGTTCTGCGTATTGGCAATACTCATTGCGTTTATGCGAGATGCATGTTTTGTGTTGCATTTTAAATATTTTTCTACGAAATTCTTGAAATTCTAGAAACTTCCAAGAGTAAATTGCTATTTCTGATCTATTACTCGCGATCATTGAAGAAGAGATTTTAAAAATCTTCTCGGTGTATTGTTTGTGTATTATAATATAATAAACATACAATGTACGTTTGTTGTAAGTCTATTACAATATAATTAACATGCAATACAATAAAAATGTATAAATTGTTTAAAAAAATTGTTTAAAATGCATTACAATACAAATACAATATTGATATTTATTGTTGAAAAGAAAAGAAATTGGTTCTTGCATTTTGTTGCCAATTATCCTTGAAATGTCAGTCGAGGTGTTTGCCAGTGAAGTAGTTGTTTTTAAGAAAGTTTGTTAAAGAAAGATTATTTATACGTTTTATACGCAATGATGTTAACTTTGTTAACGATATGTATAAAACAAATTTCCTAGAAATTATAATCTGTGAAGTTAAGATTCAAACACTAATGTTTAATATCCTTGAAAACTCCTGCGCTTGCATACATATCTTTAGGCAGTTCTATATAGTCCTAAAGCTTCTATTACAGAAAATGCATCCTTAAGAAATTACCACTACTTTATAAACAAAACATCAAATACTAAAACTATAAGATCAACGGATGTTTTTTAATCCAGAATATATTTTATCTACTTACACACCAAAATGAACAAATTAATTAATACATTATAGTTTGTGAAGGATACCATTATTATAATCGTGTGTAAAAGTATCCAAATCGTGCATGAAATTACCACTACTTTATAAGGCAAACATCAAATACTAAAACTATAAGAACAAGGGATGTGTTTTAATCCAGAGTATATTTTATCTACTCACACACCAAAATGAATAAATTAATAAATAAATTATAGTTTGTGAAGGATACCATTATTATAATCGTGTGTAAAAGCATCCAACCCGTGCTTGATATGACCACTACTTTATAAGGAAAACATCAAATACTAAAACTATAAGAACAATGCATGTGTTTTATTCCAGAATATATTTTATCTATTCACACACCAAAATGAACACATTAATAAATACATTATAGTATGTGAAGGATGTCATTATTATAATCGTGTGTAAAAGCATCCAAATCGTGCGTAAAAATACAATGTCAATCAAATGGATTTTCATTATTAAACGATTTCTCTTTGTTAAGTTGCGTCACTAAACAAGAACATAGACGTAAGTAGGGAAAGATGATGCGTTCTGGCGCCTCCTCCTCCTCCAACCTCCGCTGACCTGACCTTGGAACTTCCGGTTTCGACTTCCGGTTTCAGGTTTTGACTTCCGGTTTCGACCTATTGTTTCCGGTTTCGACTTCCGGTTTCGACTTCTGGCCTTCATTTTCGGATGAGCGGGAAAATTAAAAAAATAGACGCGACGCGGGGAAATTCAAAATTAGATCCTGTTGAGACAAATGAGGTGTGAAGTTGGTTGCATATATCAACGAGACAAAATACACGAGACTAGACAGATGAGGCTAGATCCATGAGACTAAATACATGAGACTAGATAGACGGGGCTAAATACATGAGACTAGATAGACGGGACTAGATACATGAGACTAGATAGATGGAACTAAATACATGAGACTAGATAGATGGGGCTAGATACATGAGACTAGATAGACGGGGCTAGATACATGGGGCTAGATACATGGGACTAGATAGACGAGGCTAGATTCATGAGACTAGACAGACGAAGCTAAATAAATGAAACTAGATAAGACTGAACTAAAATATATAAGGGATTGTTTAATTTAACTAAAATATATTTTCAATTGTTTTTTTCGTTTAACTTAATAAACATAATAAGATTTGAATTTATCAGTAGTCAGTTAAGCATAGTAATAAAAAAATCATGTAATCAATTTCTTTTTGTTTTTCGTATTTGTTTTTCATTTGTATTTCGATCTACTGCCCTAGGTTGGCGATTAGACACAACCGGATGTTTGTCAATCATAACAACTCTCTATCTTATCAGCGGCACGCGAGTGGAGAAATAATAAATTATGAAGCGCGGTCTAATCAATTTCTTAGGATTGTTTTTCGTTTAATTTAATTCATTTATATAAATACCAAAGAGTTCAGTTTTCTGGAATCCACTTTTCTACTTGCATCCACTTTTCATCTACTTGCATCCACTTTTCAACACGCTAAATAGGGTGTGAGGTCTATGTGACCTCACGCTAAACAGGGTGTGAGGTCTATGTGACCCCACGTTAAACAGGTTGTGAGGTCTATGTGACCCCACGCTAAACAGGGTGTGAGGTCTATGTGACCCCACGTTAAACAGGGTGTGAGGTCTATGTGACCCCACGCTAAACAGGGTGTGAGGTCTATGTGACCCCACGCTAAACAGGGTGTGAGGTCTATGTAACCCCACGCTAAACAGTGTGTGAGGTCTATTTTTAGTCAGCTTTCATCAGCTTTTAATCAGCTTTATTCTCATTGGGTTAGTTGTGTTAGCTTTACATCCACTTGCATCCATTCTTTAATCTCATTGGGTAGGTTAGTTGGGATAACATTAGGGTAGGTTATCATTAGATTAGTTGGGTTAGGTTACAGGTGTTAAGACTGAAGCGCGCTTCATTCCTAACACCTGTAACCTAACCCAACTAACCTACCCCAATGAGATTAAAGAATGGATGCAAGTGGATGTAAAGCTAACACAACTAACCCAATGAGATTAAAGTTGATTAAAAGCTGATGAAAGCTGACTAAAAATTGACCTCACACACTGTTTAGCGTGGGGTTACATAGACCTCACACTGTGTTTAGCGTGGGGTAACATAGACCTCACACCCTGTTTAGCGTGGGGTCACATAGACTTCACACCCTGTTTAGCGTGATGAAAAGTGGATGCAAGTAGATGAAAAGGGGATGCCAGAAAATTGAACTCTTTAGTATTTATATAAATGAATTAAATTAAATGAAAAACAATCCTAAGAAATTGATTAGACCGCGCTTCATAATTTATTATTTCTCCACTCGCGTGCCGCTGATAAGATAGAGAGTTGTTATGACTGACAAACATCCGGTTGCGTCTAATCGCCAAGCCAGGGCAGTATATCGAAATAAAAACGAAAAACAAATACGAAAAACAAATGTAAGAAATTGATTACACTGACATACACAAACATCCTGCTATGCTTAACTGACTACTGATAAATTCAAAAATTATTATGTTTATTAAGTTAAACGAAAAAAACAATTGAAAATATATTTTAGGTAAATTAAACAATCCCTTATATATTTTAGTTCAGTCTTATCTAGTTTCATTTATTTAGCTTCGCCTGTCTAGTCTCATGTATTTAGCCCCGTCTATCTAGCCCCATGTATCTAGCTCTCATGTATCTAGCCCCATCTATCTAGTCTCATGTATTTAGTTCCGTCTATCTAGTCTCATGTATCTAGTCCCGTCTATATAGTCTCATGTATTTATCCCCGTCTATCTAGTCTCATGTATTTAGTCTCATGGATCTAGCCCCGTCTGTCTAGTCTCATGTATTTAGTCTCGTTGATATATGCAACCAACTTCACACCTCATTTGTCTCAACAGGATCTAATTTTGAATTTCCCCGCCTCGCGTCTATTTCTTGAAATTTCCTGCGCATCCGAAAATGGAGGCAGGAAGTCGAAACCGGAAGTCGAAACCGGAAACAGGAAGTCGAAACTGGAAACAGGAAGTCGAAATCGGAAGTTCCAATGTCAAGGTCAGAGGAGGTTGGAAGAGGAGGAGGCGCCAGAACGCATCATCTTTCCCTACTAACGTAGTGAAAATAAATTGTCCGACATATTTTAAAATTAAATTAATTCTGAATCAAGAAGTGTCGGCCTCTCAGTCTGCATTTTTCTAGCTCTAATATAACCGTTAAAGCACAATACAATCAATCATATAATCAATAAACATAACAATCGTTAAAGCAGGAGCCGAAGGCGAGCAAAAGGCGACTTCGCAACTTATGCACAAAAGCCCTACACACACATGTATCATAAACTACTATTACTTTATTTTCGCATGGATTTTGGTCAAACTTCGTACACTTATTACTTATGAATCAAGTTAAAAATATTAATAAGTTTGAATGCTATCGAGTTGTTGGCTTCAAAGGTATTGCGTATTGCAGACAAATTTTCTAAATTTCGACAACGTTTTTAAACGGACTACCTAGTCTTATTGCTTGAAACAATGTTAATATATTATACTTCAAAATTTGAAGGGGTTTTTAAGCTTCAAAAAAATATAAAATTAATTCCGCTACTGTTATTCACTTTTAAGATATCGCTGTAATTTTAACGGCTTTTAAGGTTGAAAATTGTTCGGTTTTTTAAGATTTCTTGACTTGCATAATGATCCTTTACGCATCTTTTACGCAATATAGTCCTAAAACTTCTATTACAGAAAATGCATCCATATGAAATTACCACTACTTTATAAAGAAAACATCAAATACTAAAACTATAAGAACAAAGGATGTGTTTTAATCCAGAATATATTTTATCTACTCACACACCAAAATGAACATATCAATAAATACATTATTGTATGTGAAGGATGCCATTATTATAATCGTATGTAAAAGTATCCAAATCGTGCGTAAAAGTCCAATGTAAATCAAATGGAATTTCGTTATTAAACGATTTCTTGTTGTTACTATGGCAACTCGCGTTACTAAAAAAAAATATAAACGTAGTGAAAATAAATTTTCTGACGTATATTAAAAATGAATTAATTTTGAATCAAGAAGTTTATATACTTTTATCTACTCACACACAAAAATGAACACATTAATAAGTAAATTATTTTGTGTGAAGGATGCCAGTATTATAATCGTGTGTAACCAAATCGTGCGTAAAAGTCCAATGTAAATCTAATGGAGTTTCATTATTAAACGATTTTTGATTGTGTTACTATGGCAACAACTCGCGTAACTAAACAAAAAACATAGTCGTAGTGAAAATATATTTTCTGCCGTTTATTAAAATAGAATTAATTTTTCATAATATAAATCGAGGTCGAAGATCGAAATCGAGAATCGAGTTTTAAATCGAAAGTCTCGGTCTCTCAGTCTGGATTTTTCTAATAACATCTCTAATATAAGCTCTAATATAACCTAACCTAATCATAACCTGATCTATTTTAAGTCTAGGTTAATATAGATTACATCGACAACGTCCAAATAGTGTTCCCGTCACTGTGACTTTTTACTAGTTAGTAGTTTTTGCAAATAATGTTTGACACAAGTGTGTGAAAGGCTTTTGTGCACTCATTGCAATTAAACCACTCACCTTCGAGGCTTAGAAGACTAGAAGGCGAGTAGAAGGTGATTTCGCAACTAATGCACAAAAGCCCATCTTCACACACTCGTATCATAAACTACTATTATTTTATTTTCGCATGGATTCTGGTCAAATTTTGCACACTTATTACTTATGAAGTTATACTTATAGTTATACTTAGTTATACTTATACTTATCAAGTTATACTTATATCTAGTTATACTCTGTCTTTCCGTCCGTCTGTCTGTCTGCCAAGACCATTTTTCTCAGGAACGCGTAGAGGTAACAAGTTGAAATTTGTATCAAATACTCGGGTCTGCGGTCTCTTTCAGCTGTGAAAAAATCCAAACTTGTAAGTCAACGCGATCAAAAGATATGACCGTTTATGTCGCATATTTTGCGATTTCACGAGGGAATCAAAACCTATAGGGTTCAAAACCAACTTCCCGTTGATCTAGAATCATGAAATTTGGCAAGAGGCGGTGTCTTATAGCACATGTAAAGGGAAAAATCTGAAAACCGTAAATATGTAGTTTAATTACAAGAAAAATGTGAATTTACTATTAGAAACTTATGAAAATACACTAATGTGTTGCGTGGTATTGTCAGGCACCAGAAGCATATGGGTTGCATACAGTTAGGTCCTCCTCGGTTATGACCTCCTCGGTTAGGTCCCGCCGAGGAGGCATTTTCAACCAGGGAGGCACTAATCGTCCGGGCAGCCCATCCTGAAGGAGTTAACTTGACAAGTCGCCCTCCTGAAATCACGACTATCTTAGTACCGCTGCAAGAATAACCTCAAGATGTCACTGTCGTACGATGGAATTCTACTCTATATTTTATTACCATTCTAGTATTTGATACAAATTTCAACTTGTTACCTCTACGCGTTCCTGAGAAAAATGGGCTTGACAGACAGACAGACGGACAACAAAGTGATCCTAAAAGGGTTCCGTTTTCGGTACGGAACCCTAAAAACTGAACAATTTTCAACTACCTTTAAACACTTTGTTATATTTACATCGGTATCATAGAAAGGAATAAGAGTAGCGGAATTAGTTTTATATTTTCTGAATGTGCTTGCTACGTCCTTCACAAAAAAAGATACTTTACTTACAAGTTTGTACGGAACCCTCGGTGCGCGAGTAACAACTCGCACTTGGCCGTTTTTTTTTTAGATTTCTTGACTTATTGTAAACTAAATTGAATTATGATTTATATTGCGTATATGATTTATATTGTTATAGCGTAATCTGTGTAAAATTCTGCGTGTTTTGATATACAATACGTAAAAATCGGAGAGGTGTCGAAAATCGCGATTTTTTTAAAGCCCTTCTTCGAATTCGTGAATTTTGACATCTCATGGATATTGACATATAATACATCAAAAGACGCGAAATTTTGTATAGAACAAACAATTAATAATCTTTTTCTGTTTTGGTGAATCGTAAGCCTGAAATAAACGATTATAAGAACGCGCCAAATAGCGTACTTTCGGTTTTTTTGCCCGAAACTTGTTCCTTTACATGTTGTTTCATGTTACATGTCCATTATTTGTTGTTTTACAATTTAAATTGTCTGAATCTTTTTCTAAATTATTGTAAATTAAATGCGAAGTAAAACTATGTGTGATACTTGCAGTTGCAAGGCGATTCCAAGCGATTCAATCAACTATTGAGAGACTCGATACGTTGATCTCGATTTTCACGTGCGCACTTGGATTCAGTCAATTGTATTTGTATTAATCTCTGCACATATTTATAATTTGAGAATGTTATAAAAAGAAACGTATTTATTCGAAGCTTATAAATATTTATTACACGAAAGACAGATGGCGGTGTAAATTTCGGGATAACAAAAACTCTGTGCAAATCACCTCATAGAACACCAACCTAGTATTTATGTCCATATGAAAATAAATAACCGCGGCGTCAGTGGAACGTAGAGTTATTTTTAGAGATGGGAGTAGTGTGTTGTACAAGTCTACGAGCGAGTCTCGTGCCGGCCGTGTGCCTTCTTTCAAACCCACATTGCTTAAATAATTTAAATTGTTTCCCTATTTTCCTACAATTTAAATTTAGAATATCAAGATTTTTCGCAAGCAAGCACTATTATTTTACGATTTATTGAGCTAAAAATATATTTGCATATCTATTAATCTTGCCGCGATCATATTTAATGCAGAGACCCGGCGCGACATTGAGTTGTTTGTAAACAAACTCTGTGCATGTTTACTTCTTCATGCAGAATATGATACCAATTATACGTGATGTTGACCGGATTATTCCGGGAGCGGAATATTCCCAAGAAACTATAATTAACTTTAAATAAATTAAAATAACATTAGACGCATTAACATTTAGTTCTATAAAGCAAATAATATCCCGAAAATAAAAATTGATTTGAATTACATTAAAAATAAATTCATAATATTACTAATAACATGAAGGAAGCACTTTTCTAATGGTCAGTTACGAATTATAGGTATATTACATAATTAATATAACGTGTTATAATTGGTTCTTGAATTGCAATATTAAATTGTTAAACATTCAATTCGTATTATAGTTATGCTTATTTTAGTATATCGTCTAAGATCGGGATGGACAACCTACGGCCCGCGGGCCAACTACGGCCCGAGAAAGTGCTTCATGCGGCCCGGGAAAATTTGTTAATTTTGGTATAACTTTAAATTTTGGTAACGATTTTTGAGACAAATTGGCAAATTCTTAAATATAGTCGAAAAAGTTAAAATGTTTAATTTTCAGCATTTGCGGTATTTCAACGACTTTTGAGAATTATGCCTATTTTAGTTTATAGTCTAGGACCGGAATGGGCAACCTACGGCCCGCGGCCCAACTGCGGCCCGAGAATGTGCTTAATGCGGCCCGCGAAAATCTGTTAATTTTGGTATAACATTAAATTTTGGTATCGATTTTTGATACAAATTGGCAAATTCTTAAAAATTTAATTTTCAGCATTTGCGGCATTTCAACGACTTTTGAGGATTTGTAAAATTGCTGACTTTCGTAAAGGGTCGAGGCTTGACGCAAACACTAATGCGCTCACGTGAATGCGAGCGCATTATCGTAAGTGCTTGCAGAAAAAAAATTCTCGCCCGCGTCAGCTAATACGAACTCTGACTGGCCCATCACCTAAGAAGGTTGCCCACCCCTGGTCTAAGATATATACAAACTACTATTCTCAGTCATAAATTGTTTCCAAATAGAAATACAAAAACATTAATCTATTTCTCAATTTCTTATTAAAACTATAAAAGTATTAAAAATAAAATTCATAATAAATTTTTTTTTTGTTTAATTTTGAGAAAATTATTTGCTCTAGATCCGCAAGTAGGATAAATAAAATAAGTTGTAAAGTTATGGCTGGCGACGTTTTAAATACTAGAACAGTTGAAATTTAATTTAAGCTTTTGCAAAGTGAAGGTAGAATGCGAATTAAGGTGTTGAAATATCATGTGGATGGAATCCGGCGATGTTAATTTATTCAGAGTTTAAAATAGAATTGAATTAATTTCGAAGAATACAATCTTTACATTATCCGAAGCAGCAATTTAAACATAGCATTGTACCCAATTCTATTTAATCTTTAAATCCAATTATAAATTCCTCAACTCACCTGTTTATAACTCCTGTAAAAACGGCGTTGTTTGTTTAATTGAGAATTTGTAGTGTTGGCATCTCCATGGACTACTCTCGAAGTCATGGACTTCATGTGTGGGCTTCTGCAAATACTCTTAACCAAGACATGTAGTTGTCGCCGTGGAGTGTTGGATTGTTGGTGCACGTTGAACACTTCCAGCGCCTGTCGCATTATGCATGTTGCTCTTCAGCGATTAGGAACTGGTTATCGGGTCGACCACTCCTCCGTGCCATAACACAATACACTTACATTTAGAATGATATGGTCCACATGTACGTATATCCACATATATATAAAAGATCTTTTCAACGAATCGTAATCCGAATAAAAAGTATAAAACTTGAATTCAAATACCAGGGATATAATTTCTGCATAATATTATGAATGGACACATCACATAGAGAATTATTACTTAAGACATAAGGCGTCTGTGGACCGTGACTGAATAATATATCTATTCAATAGTTTCTGATTTTACAGATAACTCCGCCATAATGTAATTTGTTATGATACGGCGTCCAGTAAATTATAATTATGAATGTCGGGTTACGTCACGGAACCATTACCTATAATGCGTGGACGGCACAGGCGCCACCAAACAAAAAATTATATTAGGGGAGTGTCCCACCTGTTACCAAACTAATAACTTTTTACACTAATAACAATTTCGCAAAAAAAAACGTCTCGTGGGAACAATAGCATTCCAAAATGAAGAATTAATTGTGTTATTTCATTCATTACATTTCAAATTACTGCTATAATTGCGATTCGGTAAATATTATTAGATTTCATGTTTAGAAACGAGCCTTGAGGCCGATTCTCATATACGCGACACTCAGCTACGCGACGTCACGCCACATCGACTATATTGATTACATTGTTTTAAATGGGCACGTTCTCACTATGGCTACGCGACAGATACGCGACGTGCCCATTTAAAGCAATGTAATCATTATTTGACAGCCGATGTCGCACGACGTCGCGTAGCTGAGTGTCGTGCATATGGGAATCGACCTTTAATCGATTCTCGAGTAATTAAAAGAAAGTTGCGACAAGACTAGACAAAATAAACTACACTAGACTACACTAGACTAGATACAGACAATAGCAGATAGTCAAGACTTGACAGACAATTCTAGATAGACAAGATGAGTGCTTTGATCACGCTGGACGTGAAAAATGTCTTCAACTCTTCTGTCTGGAAAAATGTGTTCAAGCAGATAGCCAAAAGAGGCTTTCCTCCTATCGAGAACCTATAAATACCTATCGAGACTACTGCATAGCTATCTATATGAACGCAAAATAATGATGGGAGGATGAGGAAAAGTCGCGGAACGAGTGGTTTCACAGGGTTCTATTCTAGGACCTACCCTGTGAAACATCTTATATGATGGGGTCCTCAGACTGGAATAGCCCGAAGGTGTGGAGATGGTCGGCATACATTAATTTCAACACCAAGACCTGACCATTTCTTCTTCTTATAGTTCATCTCCTACCGGAGGTTTGCTATCATCACAGCAATCCGGACCTTGTTGACTGCAGCTTTGAACAGCTGAACATTGCTAGAATTAAACCAATCCCTTAGGTTCTTCAGCCAACTTCAATGTTCCGCTTTCCACTAATCTTTCCCTGGATCAGTTGGAGAAGTGTGTATTCCTGTCCTCTCATTATATGACCCAGTTATTGTAGCTTTCTCTTTTTTACGGTGTTAACAATTTCGCACTCCTTCTGCTTCCGGTTCAGCACTTCGGCATTAGTAACTCTATCGGTCCAGGAAATCCGCCACATTCTTGGGTAGCACCACATTTCGAAGGCTTGTAGTTTGTCCATGTGGTTTTTCTTGAGGGTCCACCCCTCAACTCCATACAAATGCGTGGAAAAAATATAACAACGAAGCAGCCTCATCCTAAGTTCCATGTTAATAACCCGACTCGTAAATAAATTTTTCAATTTCATAAATATTGACCTGGCAATCTCTATCCTTCTTCTTATCTCTCATGTTTGATCACCCAAGATTGTTTTATCCAAGATCCTAGATATTTATATGTCGGCACATTCTCAGGTTCACAAGGTACAGTTTCTGCGGAAACTTTGTAACTACCACTAAGTTTGGTGGTTTTCTTAAAGTTAATCTTTAGTCCGTATTCATTACATCGCTCATCTAATTTTTCTAAAAGGTGTTGTGCGTCTTCAAGACTGCTCGTTAACAAGACGGTATCATCAGCATACCTCAAATTATTAATCACTTCTCCATTTATAACTATTCCCACTGACTGATCTTCTAAGGTTTCCCTAAAAATAGCTTCGCTATATAGATTAAAGAGAAGCGGGGATAGAATGCAACTTTGTCTCACACCACGACGAATCTCCATTTCTTCTGATGGTTGGTTTTCTACCATTGTATTAGTTTTTTGGCCCCAATATAGGTTACTAATTATTCTAACGTCGTCCGAGTCAATGTTTTTGCTGACGAGTAGCTGATGTAATTTGTCAAGTTTCACTTTGTCGAAGGCTTTCTCACAATCGATGTAACATGCATACATCTCGTGCTTTATATCCAGACAGCGCTGGAAAAGAAAGTTTATCTCGAAAAGCGCCTCTCGTGTACCAAGTCCTTCGCGGAATCCAAACTGTGTGTTGCTTATGTCTTCCTCGAGTCTTCTGTAAATTCTTTTGTGAACGATTTTTAAGAACAACTTCAAGGTTTGGCCCATAAGTGCGATGGTTCGATAATCCGAGCATTCTCTTGGATTTGGTTTTTTTGGTATGAGCACAAAAGTCGATGATAACCATTGATTAGGAATTTCTCCCTTACCATAAATGCGGTTAAAGAGATCCAGCAGAATATCAATCTTATCATCACCAAAGAGTTTGATAAGCTCTATAGGTATTTGATCAGGACCAGCAGCTTTACCGGGTTTTACAGTTCCCAGGGCATATACTATTTCTGATCTTAATATTTTTAAGTGCAAATGCATTATTTGATTTCAAAACCGGATTTGGAGGTCTTTCATCATCGAAGAGTTCCCACAGGTATGCTTTCCACCTTTTAAGTTTGTCCTCCATATCAGTTATTATACGTCCATTTGTATCCTTGATAATATTACTAGCTGCCTTGACCCTGTTGCATCCACCTATTTCCTTTATCTTATTGTGCATGTGAAATCCATCAAATTTCTTTTCCAGTACTTCTATTTCCTCGCATTGAGCCACTAGGTATTCTTCCTTTGCTTCCTTAATTTTTCTCTGTATTGTCCTATGTAGTGTTCTATTCCGTAGAGTAGAACACTACTCAGCCTGGCGCCTGAAAAGTCCGAGGCGGTGCTGCTTTCCGGAATTTATCTGTAGTCCTCTATTCATCTTTTCTGCCTTTACTCTTTCTCCTTTCCTCCATAAGATCTAGAATTTCTCATGTTGTCCAGGGTTTTTTCTTTGTTCTTTTGCTTGTTAGATGTTTTTTCGCTAATGTTTCTAACCCTGTTTGTACTTGCGATGGAGATGGTCGGCATACATTAATTTCAACACCAAGACCCGTTTAAACTCATGTAAATTTGAAAAAAAATCATTTAATATTTTTTACTTTTGTGGCTAAACCGAAGGATTTAATTAAATTTACAAACAATACTTTTTGTAGACACCGGCCTCTTACATATGAAGATCCGGGTTACAATTAGGTATTTTGAAGGATTAACGAGATATTTGCAAAAAGCCGTTGAAGCAAAAATAATTCCCAACTTCGCCCCCATGGGACGAGGTGCGTTCAAATTGCCAAAATTTGCCAAAGGCTACCTCTTGTGGGTATCCACATTCAGAAAAAGTTTTATTGAAATCCTTCTAGGGTTAATACATTTTCTCTACTATTTTTTAATAATCTGTAAAATTCCGTTCGGTTTTGGTCGGAATTCGTGATGTTGAACTGGCCGGGTCCAGGTGTTGAAATTAATGTATATTGCCTTTGACGATGCCCTGGCCCTCGTTGTAACGAGCAGAAACGAACGTGAAGTGATGTTGAGAGCCAGCAAAGACATAGACATAGCCAGCAAAAACAATATGGAGCTGGTGGACTCGTGCTTGCCAGAAAAACAACTAAGCCTGACGCCCGGAAAGACCGAAGCTGTGCTGCTTACCGGAAGAAGATATATAGGCCCAATTGTTTTCAAAGTAAAAAACGCGACTGTTATACCAATATATTCGATTAAGTTCCCATCGGCAATAAACTATCTTTTCTCAAACATGTTACATTAGCAGCGGCGAAGGCACTAAAAGCGGCAACAGCTCTGAGAAAAATAATGCTAAATGCTAGGTGGGCAAGTAGTAGTAAGAGGAGAGTAATCTGCTCGGTTGCACACTCAACAATACTATATGGGCTTCCAGTGTGGGTGAACGCTAAGAAGAAGGCACACATAAGACAGAAACGTGCCACGCTACAAAGAAAGATGGCTTTACGGGTAATGCATTGTGTACTAGACAAGACTAGGAAGAATAATTTGCTCGGTTGCACACCCAGCAATGGTATATGGGGTTCCAGCGTGAGAGAACGCAAAGAAGAAGGCAAACATAAGACAGAAACTTACCACGCTACAAAGAAAGATAGCTTTACGGGTTTGCAGTGTGCACCAGACAAGACTAGGCGGACAAGACTATCTACAAAAACGGACAGACGAGAGGAAGAACTGCTGGAATAGGCTGAGTCCATGGGTCTCACCTTTCTAAACGAAGGGAGAACACCAACCCTAGTCCGACATAACGGAGTATCATACATTGATCTTACCCTGGTCAATGATGATGTAGTTGCAAAAAACCCGCGGTGATCTGTCCTGAGAAAATTAAGTTCATTCTAACTAGAATACCTGCAACAAGCAAGAGGACGAGAGCAAGGTGGAGATACGGTATTACAGACATCGTAACACTAAATAGGTCTTTCAAGGAAGAAATTAATGACAAGGAAATTAACACGGAGAGCTGTGAAGAGTCTCTGGGCAAAGGATATAGGAAAAGCACACCACTCCTAAGGTGCGGAGAAGACTATAAGTTGCCCTACTGGTGATCAGAAGACATACAAAACCAGATTTCAGAAACAAAGCGTAAAAGGAGGCGGTTCCAAAGAAGCCTAGAAGTGGGAGCCTAGAAGCAAAGCGAACGCTCAAAAAGTCAATATCAAAGCCTGGTGCAAATTATGCGACAGCCTAGAAACTGACATCTTCGGAGAAGGATATGAAATCGTCAGAGCCCAATTAAATGCGCCAAACCCGAAGATCACACTACCGCTGCAGGAACCTGAAGAAGTTTACATTCAACTTTTCATCAATAGCGAGGAAGATTACTATCGATGGGATAGACTTCTCACCACTTCCTCAAACGTCAACGACCTTAATGAAGACGAGGTGACGAAGTTGGGCAAGTCTCCCGGTCCGGATGGAATACCGCCCGAAGCAGTAAAGGCAATTAGAGGCAGTAACACGGAATATTTTGTAACCCTCTTCAACTCCCTGCTGGAGTCGAACCGGATTCCCGGTACATGGAAACTCTCAATGTCTGATCAATGTGCTAGCTAAGGTGTACGAAAATATTGTAAACCAGAGAATTCAGGAGGAAATTGAGAAACGGGGGTTTCCATAGAAATCAGTACGGAGTTCGTAGAGGGAAAACCGAAAAGGAAATGCAACAAGGCCAATGGAGTGCCCTTGTCCTAATTGACGTACAAAACGCCTTCAATTCTGCCTCTTGGCACATAATTCTATCCAAACTTGAAAAGAGCGGAGTTAGCCAGTACCTAACCAACACTGTACAATCATACTTCAGAAATCGGGTCATCCAGATAACTTCCAAGGTGAAAAAGAAAATCTGGGAGGTGCACCGCAAGATTCGGTCCTTGGGCCAACCCTATGGAACGTGTTGTATGACAATGCCATGTCTGTCGATACGGAGGAGGGAGTCGAACTTGTGTGCTATGCGGACGACCTGGCCGTATTGGCGTCTGCAAAAAATCCCGAAGAGCTGGTACTCAAGCTGAATGTAACGTTAAACACTATAGACAGGTGGATGAAACGGAACGAATTGAAAGTGGCCGTGAATAAAACCGTGGCAATAGTCCTAAATAGGAAAAAACTACCTCCTATAAAGTTTACCATGGCAGGAGAAGATATCTATACCGTGCGACAGATAAAATATCTGGGCATGTTAATAGATAGGAGGCTAACGTTCGGGCGACATATCCACTATGCATGCGAGAAGGCGAAACGTACGATGAAGGCCTTAGGCAGCATACTGCCTAATATTAGAGGTCCAGGACAACAGAAAATGAAGGTACTAGCGATGGCAATGGAGTAATTGTAAGACGAGTTACCTAAGCGACTCTTTCAAAAACCGCATACGCCAACATCATACAAAACATAAAACATTTCCGTTCTAATGTAATCAAGCAATGAAAGAAAACGTCTTACAAGAGATAAGATGGCCAGGAACAGGAAGACTAGCTAATAAAAGCGGAGACCCGTACTACTGCGGAGACACAAACAACAGACACGAATTCGGAGTGGGATTCTTAGTTGGAAACCAGATTAAAGAAAACGTCATCGCCTTCAAACCAATTAACAAGAGGATGTGCTACATCCGAATTAAAATGCGTTTTAATAACTTATCCATATTCTCTGTTCACGCCCCAACAGAAGAGAAGGAGGACCATGAAAAGGATGATTTCTACAAAACCCTAGAAAGGCACGTAGACAAAACACCAGAGAATGACATCAAACTCGTGATGGCTTTTGGTGCTGTTCACGGCTTTAAAGAACTTTCTTCTTTCGTTCTGTTCTCTTAGTTCTTCTAATTTGTCAAGTTGTTCATTTAGGTCTTTTCTTTTTTCTCTTCTGCATACTGCTTTTGCTCTCGCTCTCAAGATAGCGTATTCTTGTTCCTTAGTTCTTGTTGGCCTTTGCAGTAGTCGTTGTCTTGCTTTATTTCTATATTGCCCTCCTATTGCCTTTATTTGTCTATTGCCCTCCTGCACGTCTCGTTCCACCATCGATTGCGCTGTCCTATTTGGTTTAGTGTGCGCCCATCTGGAGATTTTCAAGTTTCTAGGTGAATGTTCTTGTGTGGAAACGTTGTACTTCTGACTACTAAGTCTTTTGACGCTGATAAATCTATGGTTCTAGTTCCAGTTGTTAGACTCTTCATGTATGCTGTATTTTCCTATCGTTGGCTGGTAAGCGTCTTCTTTGCCTATTTTGGCGTTAAAGTCCCCGATCACGAGTTTGATGTCATTCTCTGGTGTTGTGTCGACGTGCCTTTCTAGGGTTGTGTAGAAATCATCCTTTTCATGGTCCTCCTTCTCTTCTGCTGGGGCGTGAACAGAGAATATGGATAAGTTATTTAAACGCATTTTAATTCGGATGTAGCACATCCTCTTGTTAATTGGTTTGAAGGCGATGACGTTTTCTTTATTCTGGTTTCCAACTAAGAATCCCACTCCGAATTCGTGTCTGTTGTTTGTGTCTCCGCAGTAGTACAGGTCTCCGCTTTTATTAGCTAGTCTTCCTGTTCCTGGCCATCTTATCTCTTGTAGGGCTATTAGGTCTAGTTTGTATGGGAGAAGAAAGAATACCATAGAAGATCTACAAGGGAAACATGGAAGGCAACAGGAGACAAGGCAGACCACGACTAAGATGGCATGACAACATACAAAAAGACGCAAGAGAACTAATAGGCATAAGGAACTGGAAAAGAGCAGCAGCGGACAGAAAAGGATGGAAAAGAATGCTAAACGAGGCTAAGAAAGGAGGAGGCTAAGGCCCACAGAGGGCTGTAAGGCCACGGATGGATGTTTATTTTACAAACTGCTGACTACAAAATTTGAAGATTGTTTTTATATATTTAAAGGCAAGTAGAAACATTTTCACCAAAAAAATCTTATCTTTTATTCCCAATTCTGGGGATTTACTATATTACTATTACTTTACTTACGATTACTATATTACTTACGATGTTACTTGAACAATATCAGTACAGTTTACATTTCAAATAATAGTAAGAAAAGACTAATCTGCTCCGGCACACTCAGCAATATGACGTTCCAGTGTGGGAGAACGCTAAGAAGAAGGCAAGAATAAGACAGAAACTTGCCACGTTACAAAGAAGGAAGGCTTTACGGGTGTGCAGTGTGTACTAGACAAGACTAGTCTAGACATGGGATCAAATTACAATCATCGCTCGATTTACACGTTAAATAGGTTCTGGATAAATCCAGAACTAATATTCTCACCTGTAATTTACGTTCCTGGATAAATCCAGAACCAACTTTCTCACCTGCTTTTAGAATTCACTGAGACGTTTTCTTTCAATCCTTGATTATATTAGAAGGGAAATATTTCATGTTTTGTATGATGTTGGCTAATGCGGTTTGTGAAAGAGTCGCTTAGGTAAATTTTGTGTTTAAAAAAAACCGTGTAAAGCGAAACCGTGTAAAATGAGTGCCGTGTAAATCGAGAAGGAAATTGTGTAATTCCAAAATGAAGCCGCAAGAAAATTAATTATGTTATTTCATTATCATTACATTTTATATTTCCGATATAATTACGGCTCAGTAAATATTTATTAGATTTCGTGTTTGGAAACAAGGTTTAATCGAACAATTAAAAGAAAATTACGACGTCTGGAATACGTATAATGAAATAGTTTTAATTCATAAAATCTGTTCTTTATTTATGAAACGAGGAAAAGAAATCACGCACTCCTTATTTGAGTCGAGTAGGCCGGGCTGAAATGTAACTAGACATTAGCATATCTTTAGATGAACGCATTCAAAATTGTTGTTTTGAATAGGTTTCGCGTAAATAATATATGCGGATCGTCTAAGAATAACACAAGAAAGTGTATGAAGATCAGAACCATTCACAAAAGCTTACCTTCCCACGCATCCCGAGCCCAAATGAGTTGTGTCTTGTATAAAAGCGACTGTTTAGGAAACTTGCCTTAATGCAACGAGATAAAGGCTTGGTCAAGGTGGGGCACGCGCTAACAGGATCGTGACGTCACTCGCGTGGCTGAGAAGATACCCTCCTAATAAGACTATCCCGGGCTATGCCGCAGCACGGCTCCAAACCGCGACAGATCGTTGACTCTTTGGCAGAATATGATAATGCAAGGTATATATGGCGTTTGTTAAATCAAACTCATTTTATCAGCAGTTTTTTCTTTATTTCTTTCGTCCTCTCGCTCTTTCTTGCAATCTGAACAAGTTTTAAAATTTTCATAGAGGATTACAACCACGTATGAATTATATTACATCGACTTGTACAGCGTAACAATTTGAAGTTTTGACAACATGTACAAATAAATAGGGATGTTTGTGATAATAATTTACAATATCTCGCATGTATTCAAATATCACATTCATAATACAACAGCCTCATGAGTCGAATAATCGAATAAGTTTTTTTGTTTCATTTAATAACATTTCTTTTGATAAAGGTAACATCTAATGTTCAGGGTATAAAAATAGATAGTACAAAGTGCATCATGGAAGGAAATAGTCAAACCGTGTGCCTGCATGGCTACACGTGCAACAACAATTAGACAACCGGATAGTCAACGATATAATATTTTTAAATACTATGTACAATTTGTTAACATGTATATACAATTTATTCACATCTTACCTAGAGTATCTGTAGGATTTGTAGTTAGGCCTATATGATATTTGTTTTTGCTTGTTTTTACAGTGGAAAGCGCCACTAAATTAATATAATTAATTCAAAGAGAGCAACGGATGTCTATATAAATGGTTTAGTTACTTTTTACCTGTTGTCTGCAATTTACATCTATATTCTTATTATCTACATCATCTCTGTTCAAATCATGAACGACGGCAAGACGCCGTCTGGCTGGTAACTATTTATGAAAATATGGCCTCACACTAATCGGCTGATTTTTATTTACTCAAAGACACTTCATTTAAGGCATTTTCTCCAGGACACATCATCAAGCAACAACTGTATATCAAATAACAATAACCATCATTTTCAGGAACAATTAAAACTCTTTACAGTGTGCGTAAATTACATCACTTGACTCATATATTGAGGGTAGCGTCAAGAATATGGTCCACTACAATTTTTAAGGTTCTTGGATTCTGTAACTAGTTCTGGACTAACTAGTTCTGGACTATTATTATTGTTTGCTAATTGTCTTCCATAACGTATTAGTAAACACGGAAAACGAAGTTTTCACGTTGTCTGGTTCAAGAAATATTCGGGTTATTTAGTTAAAGCAAAATTGGCAATGGCGGTACATCGGCTGTTGCATTAGAGACAAATCTTTTTCATCACAAAAACTCGAATATTTTTCGAATTAATCGACATAGAAGTTTCGTTCTAGCTTACCGCGTTTACTAATTACATTTTGGAAGACGATTAACAGCATTTATATCTAAATCTAACAACCTCAAAAATCAACATATCATATCCTCTGCTTACTCCTCATATTGACTATTCTGAGACTATTGACATTCTTTTTCTGAATCTAAAGAAATAAATAGAATATAATCTAAATCGCCAACAATATAATATATATATTTATAAAAAAACTAGTACGGAATGTATAAAAATAGTTTCAAATGTGTTATTTGGCAACAATTATTTAAAAAAAAAAACGATACAAAGTATATTAATTAAAGCCTTTGTTAAATTTTCATCTATTAGTGTTAAAAACTATGATTTCTTTGTGTCTTTGACACGGGAAGATAAAATATAAGAGACAATCAACAAAACCTTGTTTCAAAACGATCTGCTAGTTCAAGGAAATCGCATTAGAATTATCGGAACTGTCTCTTTTTGCTTTGTTTTAATGAGAAAGGGGATTAATTACACTCGTGGTGGACAAAGTTTGTTCCTCTCGGGGATTCATCGTAAATATAATAACGACACAAATGGCACACTTGAAGACAGGCGCGGGGCCAGCGGAGATCAGGGAATCAGGTCGCAAAATTCAGTGCGGACTTACTCTATGCGCACGTAGATGAGCCGAGCGTTGTCGGTGCCGAGATCACAGTCGTCACGGATGAACAGAACACATTCGCCGGGTGCCAGCTCGGCGGTGGGCAATTCTCACAGGGTCGTAGTAACAACAGGCAGCGACAGTCCGTCTTCGCTGGTTACAGTGTGTGTTGTATGCATGTGATGCTGCTGGTGTGGATGCAAATGGTGGTGGTGATGTTGTTGCTGCTGCTGCTGCTGTTGTTGTTGTTGAGCCTGTTGATTGTTTGTACTAGCTTGTGAACTCGTGCCCAGTTTATTTTCTTTCTTCATGCGTTGCTTGAGGTGTACTTTAGCGTGTCGTTTCTTCTCATCACTGCGGGCAAACTTTCGGCCGCATACATCGCACGAGAACGGTTTCTCTCCCGTGTGTGTTCTTATATGTGTTGTTAGATGGTCAGATCGTGAAAACGATCGCATGCAGATTCTGCACTGGAACGGTTTTTGACCGGTGTGTATGCGTATGTGTCTCGTGAGCTCGTCTGATCTTGAAAATCTGCGATCGCAGTTTTCCACAGGACAAGCGTACGGTCTTTCATGCACGGGAGTTTTACTCGGCCTATTCGGGTATTTACGTGGTTTAACCGGAACTAATTTTAGAGGTATTTGGGACTGTTGGTACACTTGAGATAGTATTTCGTGTCCTTTACTCGTCGAAGGGTTGTATTCGGCTAATGCGACGCCGTAACCCGGCCCGGATTGCTGGTTAATTTCACCCGAACACCCCGAACTAAATGGTTCTTGTTTTGGCACTAGGTTTGATGCACCCGGAACGATTAACGCACTGGAACCTTGAGGGCTATAGTCTTGAGTGTCCCACTGATATTTTGCGGTGCTAGCGACTAGCGGCTGTCCTACTCGCGAATACACTAATTCTTGCTGTTGCATTTCTAATTGTAAACTGGATGCAGCTGAGCAACTTGTGTACGACGGAGGTTGTTTTAACGATATATTCGTATTGCATTCCATACTGAGCATAAGTTGATCGGTCTGTGACCGGTCGTCGTATTGTGTGCCTGCTGGACTTGGCGTAGCAGAAGGATATTGTTGTTGGGGCGATTGCGAACTTCCCGACTGCCCTAACAGTCCAAACATTGCCGGATAAAGCGGTTTATCTCCCGTGGACATAAGCCAAGGATTCACAGCTGATGGTGAATGCATTTCCTGGCCTGCCAAACCAAGAGGACTGCCGGTTGAATGCATTTGCATATTTCCAGATAAACTTGGACTCGAAGCCGACGTGTACACATTCCTCTGTTGCATCTTTCCAGCATTATTGACAGAATGCGTCGGATACATGCTTAACGTACTGTTATTCGTGGCGTCTTCTTCGTGTATTCCGGGACTTATTGCACTTTCTTGGGGGGTGCTGCGCTCCCCGATGTGACTGCTGGTCGGAGAATGTCGCGGACTGCCGGACTGTTCCAGGGACAATTCCTCCGGATCCAAAGAACCTTAAATAAACAGATTTTTGTTAAGTAATGCGTTCTTTTATCGGAGGAAAGCGCGTTCAAAGCACGTAATTGCCAGCTGCTAATATGCTGATACAGAGAATCCGTAAATAAACTTAAATGTTTATGTAAATAATATGTTTTAAGAAATAATTTCATTAATCGACTGAATTTTCTTTTGTGATGGTATTAGAGATAAGGGTTCACCTTCACTAGAGTCAAAACCGAGTCAAAAGCCAAGTGAAAAAGGGGGTTTAGTGAGAGGTTCAACCAAATCAGAATAAAAAAGTCTTGCCTGTCTAGTCTTGCCCGCCTAATCTTACATGTCTAGTATTGTCTGTCTCGTCTTGTCTGTCTAGTCTTGTCTGTGTAGTCTTGTGTGTCTAGTCTCGTCTCTCTAGTATTGTCTGTCTTATCTGTCTGTCTAGTCTTGTCTATCTAGTCTTGTATGACTATTCTTGTCTGTCTAGTTTTGCCTGTCTAGTCTTGTCTGTCTAGTCTTGTTTGTCTAATCTTGCCTGTCTATCTCTGTCTGTCTAGTCTTGCCTGTATAGTCTTGTCTGTATAGTCTTGTCTGTCTAGTCTTGTCTGTCTAGTCTTGTCTGTCTAGTCTTGTCTGTCTAGTCTTGTCTGTCTAGTCTTGTCTGTCTAGTCTTGTCTGTCTAGTCTTGTCTGTCTAGTCTTGTCTGTCTAGTCTTGTCTGTCTAGTCTTGTCTGTCTAGTCTTGTCTGTCTAGTCTTGTCTGTCTAGTCTTGTCTGTCTAGTCTTGTCTGTCTAGTCTTGTCTGTCTAGTCTTGTCTGTCTAGTCTTGTCTGTCTAGTCTTGTCTGTCTAGTCTTGTCTGTCTAGTCTTGTCTGTCTAGTCTTGTCTGTCTAGTCTTGTCTGTCTAGTCTTGTCTGTCTAGTCTTGTCTGTCTAGTCTTGTCTGTCTAGTCTTGTCTGTCTAGTCTTGTCTGTCTAGTCTTGTCTGTCTAGTCTTGTCTGTCTAGTCTTGTCTGTCTAGTCTTGTCTGTCTAGTCTTGTCTGTCTAGTCTTGTCTGTCTAGTCTTGTCTGTCTAGTCTTGTCTGTCTAGTCTTGTCTGTCTAGTCTTGTCTGTCTAGTCTTGTCTGTCTAGTCTTGTCTGTCTAGTCTTGTCTGTCTAGTCTTGTCTGTCTAGTCTTGTCTGTCTAGTCTTGTCTGTCTAGTCTTGTCTGTCTAGTCTTGTCTGTCTAGTCTTGTCTGTCTAGTCTTGTCTGTCTAGTCTTGTCTGTCTAGTCTTGTCTGTCTAGTCTTGTCTGTCTAGTCTTGTCTGTCTAGTCTTGTCTGTCTAGTCTTGTCTGTCTAGTCTTGTCTGTCTAGTCTTGTCTGTCTAGTCTTGTCTGTCTAGTCTTGTCTGTCTAGTCTTGTCTGTCTAGTCTTGTCTGTCTAGTCTTGTCTGTCTAGTCTTGTCTGTCTAGTCTTGTCTGTCTAGTCTTGTCTGTCTAGTCTTGTCTGTCTAGTCTTGTCTGTCTAGTCTTGTCTGTCTAGTCTTGTCTGTCTAGTCTTGTCTGTCTAGTCTTGTCTGTCTAGTCTTGTCTGTCTAGTCTTGTCTGTCTAGTCTTGTCTGTCTAGTCTTGTCTGTCTAGTCTTGTCTGTCTAGTCTTGTCTGTCTAGTCTTGTCTGTCTAGTCTTGTCTGTCTAGTCTTGTCTGTCTAGTCTTGTCTGTCTAGTCTTGTCTGTCTAGTCTTGTCTGTCTAGTCTTGTCTGTCTAGTCTTGTCTGTCTAGTCTTGTCTGTCTAGTCTTGTCTGTCTAGTCTTGTCTGTCTAGTCTTGTCTGTCTAGTCTTGTCTGTCTAGTCTTGTCTGTCTAGTCTTGTCTGTCTAGTCTTGTCTGTCTAGTCTTGTCTGTCTAGTCTTGTCTGTCTAGTCTTGTCTGTCTAGTCTTGTCTGTCTAGTCTTGTCTGTCTAGTCTTGTCTGTCTAGTCTTGTCTGTCTAGTCTTGTCTGTCTAGTCTTGTCTGTCTAGTCTTGTCTGTCTAGTCTTGTCTGTCTAGTCTTGTCTGTCTAGTCTTGTCTGTCTAGTCTTGTCTGTCTAGTCTTGTCTGTCTAGTCTTGTCTGTCTAGTCTTGTCTGTCTAGTCTTGTCTGTCTAGTCTTGTCTGTCTAGTCTTGTCTGTCTAGTCTTGTCTGTCTAGTCTTGTCTGTCTAGTCTTGTCTGTCTAGTCTTGTCTGTCTAGTCTTGTCTGTCTAGTCTTGTCTGTCTAGTCTTGTCTGTCTAGTCTTGTCTGTCTAGTCTTGTCTGTCTAGTCTTGTCTGTCTAGTCTTGTCTGTCTAGTCTTGTCTGTCTAGTCTTGTCTGTCTAGTCTTGTCTGTCTAGTCTTGTCTGTCTAGTCTTGTCTGTCTAGTCTTGTCTGTCTAGTCTTGTCTGTCTAGTCTTGTCTGTCTAGTCTTGTCTGTCTAGTCTTGTCTGTCTAGTCTTGTCTGTCTAGTCTTGTCTGTCTAGTCTTGTCTGTCTAGTCTTGTCTGTCTAGTCTTGTCTGTCTAGTCTTGTCTGTCTAGTCTTGTCTGTCTAGTCTTGTCTGTCTAGTCTTGTCTGTCTAGTCTTGTCTGTCTAGTCTTGTCTGTCTAGTCTTGTCTGTCTAGTCTTGTCTGTCTAGTCTTGTCTGTCTAGTCTTGTCTGTCTAGTCTTGTCTGTCTAGTCTTGTCTGTCTAGTCTTGTCTGTCTAGTCTTGTCTGTCTAGTCTTGTCTGTCTAGTCTTGTCTGTCTAGTCTTGTCTGTCTAGTCTTGTCTGTCTAGTCTTGTCTGTCTAGTCTTGTCTGTCTAGTCTTGTCTGTCTAGTCTTGTCTGTCTAGTCTTGTCTGTCTAGTCTTGTCTGTCTAGTCTTGTCTGTCTAGTCTTGTCTGTCTAGTCTTGTCTGTCTAGTCTTGTCTGTCTAGTCTTGTCTGTCTAGTCTTGTCTGTCTAGTCTTGTCTGTCTAGTCTTGTCTGTCTAGTCTTGTCTGTCTAGTCTTGTCTGTCTAGTCTTGTCTGTCTAGTCTTGTCTGTCTAGTCTTGTCTGTCTAGTCTTGTCTGTCTAGTCTTGTCTGTCTAGTCTTGTCTGTCTAGTCTTGTCTGTCTAGTCTTGTCTGTCTAGTCTTGTCTGTCTAGTCTTGTCTGTCTAGTCTTGTCTGTCTAGTCTTGTCTGTCTAGTCTTGTCTGTCTAGTCTTGTCTGTCTAGTCTTGTCTGTCTAGTCTTGTCTGTCTAGTCTTGTCTGTCTAGTCTTGTCTGTCTAGTCTTGTCTGTCTAGTCTTGTCTGTCTAGTCTTGTCTGTCTAGTCTTGTCTGTCTAGTCTTGTCTGTCTAGTCTTGTCTGTCTAGTCTTGTCTGTCTAGTCTTGTCTGTCTAGTCTTGTCTGTCTAGTCTTGTCTGTCTAGTCTTGTCTGTCTAGTCTTGTCTGTCTAGTCTTGTCTGTCTAGTCTTGTCTGTCTAGTCTTGTCTGTCTAGTCTTGTCTGTCTAGTCTTGTCTGTCTAGTCTTGTCTGTCTAGTCTTGTCTGTCTAGTCTTGTCTGTCTAGTCTTGTCTGTCTAGTCTTGTCTGTCTAGTCTTGTCTGTCTAGTCTTGTCTGTCTAGTCTTGTCTGTCTAGTCTTGTCTGTCTAGTCTTGTCTGTCTAGTCTTGTCTGTCTAGTCTTGTCTGTCTAGTCTTGTCTGTCTAGTCTTGTCTGTCTAGTCTTGTCTGTCTAGTCTTGTCTGTCTAGTCTTGTCTGTCTAGTCTTGTCTGTCTAGTCTTGTCTGTCTAGTCTTGTCTGTCTAGTCTTGTCTGTCTAGTCTTGTCTGTCTAGTCTTGTCTGTCTAGTCTTGTCTGTCTAGTCTTGTCTGTCTAGTCTTGTCTGTCTAGTCTTGTCTGTCTAGTCTTGTCTGTCTAGTCTTGTCTGTCTAGTCTTGTCTGTCTAGTCTTGTCTGTCTAGTCTTGTCTGTCTAGTCTTGTCTGTCTAGTCTTTTCTGTCCAGTCTTGTCTGTCTAGTCTTGTCTGTCTAGTTTTGTCTGTCTAGTCTTGTCTGTCTAGTCTTGTCTGTCTAGTCTTGTCTGTTTAGTCTTGTCTGTCTAGTCTTGTCTGTCTACTCTTGTCTGTCTAGTCTTGTCTGTCTAGTCTTGTCCGTCTAGTCTTGTCTGTCTAGTCTTGTCTGTCTAGTCTTGTCTGTCTAGTCTTGTCTGTCTAGTCTTGTCTGTCTAGTCTTGTCTGTCTAGTCTTGTCTGTCTAGTCTTGTCTGTCTAGTCTTGTCTGTCTAGTCTTGTCTGTCCAGTCTTGTCTGTCTAGTCTTGTCTGTCTAGTTTTGTCTGTCTAGTCTTGTCTGTCTAGTCTTGTCTGTCTAGTCTTGTCTGTTTAGTCTTGTCTAGTCTTGTCTGTCTACTCTTGTCTGTCTAGTCTTGTCTGTCTAGTCTTGTCCGTCTAGTCTTGTCTGTCTAGTCTTGTCTGTCTAGTCTTGTCTGTCTAGTCTTGTCTGTCTAGTCTTGTCTGTCTAGTCTGTCTAGTCTTGTCTGTATAGTCTTGTCTGTCTAGTCTTGTCTGCCCAGTCTTGTCTGTCTAGTATTGTCTGTCTAGTCTTGTCTGTCTAGTCTTGTCTGTCTAGTCTTGTCTGTCTAGTCTTGTCTGTCTAGTCTTGTCTGTCTAGTCTTGTCTGTCTAGTCTTGTCTGTCTAGTCTTGTCTGTCTAGTCTTGTCTGTCTAGTCTTGTCTGTCTAGTCTTGTCTGTCTAGTCTTGTCTGTCTAGTCTTGTCTGTCTAGTCTTGTCTGTCTAGTCTTGTCTGTCTAGTCTTGTCTGTCTAGTCTTGTCTGTCTAGTCTTGTCTGTCTAGTCTTGTCTGTCTAGTCTTGTCTGTCTAGTCTTGTCTGTCTAGTCTTGTCTGTCTAGTCTTGTCTGTCTAGTCTTGTCTGTCTAGTCTTGTCTGTCTAGTCTTGTCTGTCTAGTCTTGTCTGTCTAGTCTTGTCTGTCTAGTCTTGTCTGTCTAGTCTTGTCTGTCTAGTCTTGTCTGTCTAGTCTTGTCTGTCTAGTCTTGTCTGTCTAGTCTTGTCTGTCTAGTCTTGTCTGTCCAGTCTTGTCTGTCTAGTCTTGTCTGTCTAGTTTTGTCTGTCTAGTCTTGTCTGTCTAGTCTTGTCTGTCTAGTCTTGTCTGTTTAGTCTTATCTGTCTAGTCTTGTCTGTCTACTCTTGTCTGTCTAGTCTTGTCTGTCTAGTCTTGTCCGTCTAGTCTTGTCTGTCTAGTCTTGTCTGTCTAGTCTTGTCTGTCTAGTCTTGTCTGTCTAGTCTTGTCTGTCTAGTCTTGTCTGTCTAGTCTTGTCTGTCTAGTCTTGTCTGTCTAGTCTTGTCTGTCTAGTCTTGTCTGTCCAGTCTTGTCTGTCTAGTCTTGTCTGTCTAGTTTTGTCTGTCTAGTCTTGTCTGTCTAGTCTTGTCTGTCTAGTCTTGTCTGTTTAGTCTTGTCTAGTCTTGTCTGTCTACTCTTGTCTGTCTAGTCTTGTCTGTCTAGTCTTGTCCGTCTAGTCTTGTCTGTCTAGTCTTGTCTGTCTAGTCTTGTCTGTCTAGTCTTGTCTGTCTAGTCTTGTCTGTCTAGTCTGTCTAGTCTTGTCTGTATAGTCTTGTCTGTCTAGTCTTGTCTGCCCAGTCTTGTCTGTCTAGTATTGTCTGTCTAGTCTTGTCTGTCTAGTCTTGTCTGTCTAGTCTTGTCTGTCTAGTCTTGTCTGTCTAGTCTTGTCTGTCTAGTCTTGTCTGTCTAGTCTTGTCTGTCTAGTCTTGTCTGTCTAGTCTTGTCTGTCTAGTCTTGTCTGTCTAGTCTTGTCTGTCTAGTCTTGTCTGTCTAGTCTTGTCTGTCTAGTCTTGTCTGTCTAGTCTTGTCTGTCTAGTCTTGTCTGTCTAGTCTTGTCTGTCTAGTCTTGTCTGTCTAGTCTTGTCTGTCTAGTCTTGTCTGTCTAGTCTTGTCTGTCTAGTCTTGTCTGTCTAGTCTTGTCTGTCTAGTCTTGTCTGTCTAGTCTTGTCTGTCTAGTCTTGTCTGTCTAGTCTTGTCTGTCTAGTCTTGTCTGTCTAGTCTTGTCTGTCTAGTCTTGTCTGTCTAGTCTTGTCTGTCTAGTCTTGTCTGTCTAGTCTTGTCTGTCTAGTCTTGTCTGTCTAGTCTTGTCTGTCTAGTCTTGTCTGTCTCCGCCTTTCAATGCGGGAGACCCGGGTTCGAATCCTGGTCGGGGAGGCGACAACTAGGGCGGTTTTCATTAACCGTCCGGGCTGCCCACCCTGAATGAATGCAATATATGCGATACCGGGGTGGCGCATACTAAAAGCCAAGGTGGAATAGGGGATTTGGTGAGAGCTTACCCTGAACCACTTTAAATAGTCTTGTCTGTCTAGTCTTGTCTGTCTAGTCTTGTCTGTCTAGTCTTGTCTGTCTAGTCTTGTCTGACTAGTCTTGTCTGTCTCGTCTTGTCTATCGATTCTTGTCTGTCTTGTCTGTCTAGTCTGTGTGTCTAGTCCTGCCTATCCAATCATGTCTGTATATCCTTGTCTGTCTAGTCTTGCCTGTCTAGTCTTGTCTGTCTAGTCTTGTATGTCTAGTATAATCTGTCTAGTCTTGCATGTTCAGTCTTGTCTGTCTAGTCTTGTCTGTCTAGTCTTGTCTGTCTAGTCTTGTCTGTCTAATCTTGTCTGTCTAGTCTTGTCTATCGATTCTTGTCTGTCTTGACTGTCTAGTATGTGTGTCTAATCCTGCCTATCTAGCCTGTCTTGTCTGTCTCGTCTTGTCTGTCTACTCTTGTCTGTCTAGTCATGTCTGTCTA